>CM071951.1:12400401-12995401 GCA_036784905.1 Acrossocheilus fasciatus | reverse complement strand
GATAGTATTACCAGTAACTTTTACATTTTTAGGGTCCCCATGAGGAAGCAAGTTTAGAAATCATACAAAGTGAAGTATGAAAGTATGTAGTATGAAAATCTAAATGTTTTATGTGACTGGTATGTTTAGGGGTAGGTTTGGGGTAAGGGGAAAGAAAATACAGTTTGTACAGTATAAAAACCATTACGCATATGGAATGTCCCCATTATGACAGGAATACCAGTGTGTGTGAGTGTGTTTGTTGTTGTTGTTGTTTTTTTGACATGAGAGTTCAAGGATAGACAGGAGGTGGTAGTAGAGGAGAGAGGGGACCGGTATCATGATAGAACCATAAGCTGGGACTCAGATTCAAGTTTTTAAAAGTTCTGTTGCATGAGGCCATTGAAGGTACATAGAAGACTTCCTGGAAAATAAACCCATGACATTGGCATTGCAAATGTTTATCATTTGAAGAAAAATTCATTTTAATTGCTCTAAGGGTTATGATCTCATTTGGTCTAGTTCCACACACTTGAGTCCAGCTCTCTGGCCCGTCTCCAGAGAGGTGAGGCCTTGACAATCTCACGATCTCAAACAGATTGCACATGCTCTGCAAAATGTCTTATATGAAAATAAATACACAATGAATTCCCTAAACAGTTGTGCCACTTTTGCACACGGTGTTTCACTACGAAAACACTACCAGAGTGCAATTTAACCTGGTGCTAACTGCTGTGTATTTATATTAGATTTTTTGGTTACACTTTATATTAGGTGGCCTTAACTACCATAGCTCCCTGGCTTAATAAAAAGATAGACTCTCCGACTGGTGATTCCTACACTTTATTTGAATGCTCGTCACTGATATGATCACCATAAGATGTAAGATGTAAGACGTAATGCCGTAAGACGTAACGTTAGCACATCAGCATGGTTCAGTGAAAATCGACCATAAGAGCTTAAACAAAATAACAAATAGATAAACCTTGAAATAAGCATACATCGAAACCAAATACAAATAAATAAATATCACTTATTCAAGCATATCTACGTATGATACAAAAAAAACAAACAAATAATATTACTATATACAACATAAAAATAACAGGTAACAAGAAATCTATGACTATACCTTGTTCTCCATTTAAACCAGGAGCTAAATCCTTTTAAACTCATTGTAAACCGTGAACCTTTGAAATCACAACCATGTGCGTCTGGGTTTCGTTCCGTACTGAAATGTCTTGCACTATATCAGCTCAGGCCAATGAACTTCAAAATAAAAATAAAAAACATCTGTTACCATAACACAAATAAAATTAAATACCATACAAATTATCAAGAATAAATCAACAGCAAACTAAATATTATAGAAACTTGACTTTAACTTGAATTAACACTACTATGCCATTAGTTCTGTCAAACAATTAATTGTGATTAATCGCATCCAAAATGAAAAAAAAAAATGTCATAATATATCGGTGTGTACTATGTACATTTGTTTGTATATATAAACACACACACACACACACACACACATACAGTATATATTTTGAAAAATGTACATTCATTCACATGTATATATATTTATATACATATAATTTATATTATATATAAATATATTTAATATATAAACGTAACATATTTTTAAATATATACATGCATGGGTGTGTATTTATATATACATAATAAATGTACACAGTACACACACACACACAAAAAAAAACTTTTACTTTGGATGCAATTAATCACGATTAATCGTTTGACAGCACTACATTTGATATAATGCACTTATTGTGTACATAGATGTTTTTACATTGTATTTATATTTTTTAAATATACATGCATGTAATTTAAAAAAAAAAAAAAATTTTTTTGTTTTTATTATTTTTTTTTTTTTTGTAATTACATTTATAGTTATACTGCTGACCCATCCCTTAACCTACCCATAACACCAAACCTGTCCCTAACCTTTCCCACCTCAATAGCAGCAAAAGTGTTTTGGGTTGCACTTTATTTTACAGTATGTGGACTTACATGTACTTACAGTGTACTTATAATGTACCTACCTAAGAAAGTACTGGTCATATAAGGTAACTGCATGGGGTAGGTTTAGGTTTAGAGGTAGGTTCAATGTACAATGAGTAAAAAAGACTGTAAAATAAAGTGCTACCATGTTTAGCAATACAATATTAACACAATAAGTACATTACACTTTTTTTTCTTTTTTTTTTTTGATACATAGAACATAGAACGGTAACACTTTAGAATACTGTTCCATCATTAATCAATAACTACACGAGAACACGAGTAATGCAATATCATCACTCTAGTAACTACTAGTAACTAACAAGCAAGTCTGATTAATGAATTAGTTAGTAATAGTCCTTAGTCGAATGTGGTAGTTAACTATTAGCTAATCAGTAACTATTATTTTTTCATACCTCCCCAAGAACTACTATATACAGGTTGATAATTAATATGAATAATACATAATGTATAATTCATTCTCAAGTAAAGGTCATGGTAACCCACTAGTAATGACTCAAGTATTACCAAATTCTTCAGAAGGAATTACTAATTATTTGGATCAGTATTCTAAAGTGAAGATCACGGTAACCCACTAGTAATGACTGAAATCATTGTAAGCTTTTGAGAGTTTTGTAAAGTATTGAATAGTAACTATTCAGTTGGTACTACATCGTTCTAAAGGAATTAGTCATAATTTGGATCAGTATTCTAAAGTGAAGATCGTGATAGCTCCCTAGAAATTACTGAAGTCATCGTAAACTTTTGAGGTTTTTGTAAGGTCCTGGTTAGTAATTAATTTTGCTAGATTTGGTAACACTTAAATCATTACTAGTGGGTTACCGTGATCTTCACATTAGAATACTGATCCAAATCATTTGTAATTTCTTCAGAAGGATGTAGTAACACTTTAGTCATTACTATCCAAAACCTTACATATATCTCAAAACTCACAATGGCATCAGTCAATATTAGGAAGTTATGATGAATTTCACTTTAGAATACTGATCCAAGTAATCAGTAGTTCCTTTAGAAGGATTTGGTAATACTTAAGTCATTACTAGTGGGTTACCATAATCTTCATTTTATAATTAATTATTAATTATGCATAATTCACATTAATTATGAACCTGTATAAAGTAGTTCTTAGGAGTTCTCGATATATGAAAAAAATAGTAGTTATTGGTTAATAGTGAACTACCAGTTTCAACTGAGCGCTATTACTTAATAAATGGTTAATCAGAGTTTCTTTTTAGTTAATAGTAGTTACTACAATGTTAATAGTGCATTAGTCCTGTGTAGTTATTCATTAACGATGGAACAGTATTCTAAAGTGTTACCCATAGAACATAGTAGTTAAAGGAACACTCCACTTTTTTGGAAATAGGCTCATTCTCCAACTCCCCCAGAGTTAATAAGTTGAGTTTTACCTTTTTTGAATCCATTCAGCCGATCTCCGGGTCTGGCGATAGCACTTTTAGCATAGCTTAGCATAGATCATTGAATCCGATTAGACCAGTAGCATCGCGTTCAAAAATGACCAAAGCGTTTCGATAGTTTTCCTATTTAAAACTTGACTCTTCTGTAGTTATATCGTGTACTAAGACTGGCGTAAAATGAAAAGTTGCGATTTTCTAGGCCAATATGATTAGGAACTATACTCCCAGTCCGGCGTAATAATCAAGGAACTTTGCTGCCGTAACATGGCCGCAGCAGGCGCCGTGATATTACGCAGCGCCTGAAAGTAGTCCCCAGCTATATTATAACTAGTTACCTAGCTGGGGACTTCTTTCAGGCGCTGCGTAATATCACTGCGTCTGCTGCGGCCATGTTACGGCAGCAAAGTTCCTTGATTATTACGCCGGAATGAGAGTATAGTTCCTAGCAAAATCGGACTAGAAAATCGCAACTTTTCATTTTCCGCCAGTCTTAGTACACGATATAACTACAGAAGAGTCAAGTTTTAAATAGGAAAACTATCGAAACTCTTTGATCATTTTTGAACGCGATGCTACTGGTCTAATCGGATTTAATGATCTATGCTAAGCTATGCTAAAAGTGCTATAGCCAGACCCGGAGATCGGCTGAATGGATTCAAAAACGGTAAAACTCAACTTATTAACTCTGGGGGAGTTGGAGAATGAGCCTATTTCCAAAAAAAGTGGAGTGTTCCTTTAAGGCCACTTAATATAAAGTGTGACCGATTATTTATTTATTGACATATTCTTTCTGATAACATTTTCTCAAATCTCTAAACCTGCAGAAAGCAGGCAGTAACCAGTTTCATTTATAAGATGTTTGTGTACATTTTCTATCAATTATGGCAGCAGTTATTCATGAGGTGACTGTGAAGAGCATTATAACTGAAGAACATACATCTAGAGTAGACATTCTGCATTTTAAAGAGCTGATTCATGCTGTACAGTCCTTGCAAAATAAGCACTATGTCCAGCACATATTTTGTGGGCACATTTGAGCGTGATTTGATTTGCATAATTCCTTTAGTGAACCGAGTGCTAAGACAGTGCATGCAAATAAATGATGCTACCCATTCTTAGTGAAATCTTCTCACAGTGTTCATATAAAAGCGTACTGGTGATGTTAGTAGAGTGCTCATCCTGGCTCATCCATTGTTTAAAGCCTAGGCATTGGAGCAGAGAGATTTTTCTGTTTGATCTTTACCAGCTCCATGTGTGTTTCTCACTCATTCTCACTGTTCTCAGGGGGATGCGTGTGTGTATACAATGATCAGTTGAAAGATGGCTTGGAGGAAGAACTCTTTTATCATTACCCAAATGATCACAAGGGTTGCTTGAAAGGGCTGTTCTTAGTGCTAGGACCTCTCTCTTTCACCTTGAGTGCTCACGTACAGGGTTAAAGGATGAATTGAAGGCTTCATAAAGAGATCACATGGGCGCCCACAGGTCTATCATTGTTCATTCTCTCTCTGGGTGAGTGAAAGTCACTGAGAGAGGTCAGATTTCAAAATGTATGCAGTCCCATCGAAACAACATTACTCCAAAGGAAGGGAGGAGTTCTGCACAAACGCTCACAGCCTGAGGCCTTGTCCATTTTCAAGGTTTCTGTTCAAGGACTGCGTTTTACCGTCCATTATACTCCAAGTCTGGCCATCAGACCTCATTGTTTTAGAGATCCTCGTGTGGATCTGTTTGTGTGTGTGTGTGTGTGTGTGTGTGTGTGTGTGTGTGTGTGTGTGTGTGTGTGTGTGTGTGTGTGTGTGTGTGTGTGTGTGTGTGTGTTTGTATTATCAGTGTCTCTTGCTATTGCTGTAAACCTGAAGCGTATTTCCTGTACTGTTGAATAATGCAAAGCCCGTCGTCTCCAGGCTATTGTAATGCTCATCTTATGCTGGTATACTCTGAGCGCGCTGCTCCCGGCTGCTTTTAAACTACAATGATGCCACCTCATCATTCGTGAGCGCATTGTGCTGTTTGCCTTCAATGAGCAGAGGGGCTGCTTCAAAGACCTCCAAATGCTCAGTTTTTGCACCATGAATAATTGGGGTCACCAGTGGAGAAATGAAGATGCTGAGTGAAAAGAAAGTGAAAAGTGAAAGAAGTGCACTGTGGAATTGCCTGGCTTTATAGTGCCTCCAATAAGCATTTGGACTCTTGAGCTATACTTAAAAAAGTGTGAATGGCATTGTGTTATATATAAAGTGGCATTTATTAGAATATAGCACAGGAACACTATTCAAGCAAAACATTTTAGAACAAGTAGTCTGGTTTTAGCAATAGAAATTTTTTGACAGTTGTTAAACTTACAAAAATGGTCCCAAAAAAGCTCAGAAAAGCTCTTGCATCATTTGTTTGTATTTGGTTTGATGATTTATGTAATGCAATGAAATTCATACTTTTTTACTATTTTTTAAAGTAGTGTAAATGTAGAGTGACAGTAGTTCAGATGTTTCTAAAATAATGTTGTTTTTTTCAGTAACAAGTTACTTTTTCTAACCAGTCCTTGTAGCGCAATGAAAACATGCTGTTTTAATGCCACAATATATTGCACACTCAGCCTGAATGAGCTGAGGCAATCATCCAACCCTCTCCTAAATGCCCTTGCTCTCTCATATGCAGAGTTAGAAAGTCTGATTCCCTGCCTGGCATTTTAGATTGCAATATTTAGATTGCTTCATTGCAATATTTAGATAATGAGCTAAATTTTGTTCTTCTGAACTGCTATACTAACTGCTGTATACTCAGTTATATTAATTAGACTGTGTTCTAGATTTGTTATATTTTCTCCCAGTTCATTTATTTATAAAAACATGTCTCTAATCAAATCATAAGTTATGTAATCGCACAGTTATACATTTTAAAATATTTTACTCCCTTAAGTAGCTTTAATGTACTTTCATCTTATTAGTGAGTGCTGCTGGCTCGTTTTACAAAATAATGAAAAAAATATTTTTAACCTCACTTTTATTGATTAGAAAATGTTTTTCCTTTATCGTTGTTGTGGTTTAATGAATTTAATTAACTTTAATAAAAAAAAATAAAAAAAAGTTGCGTTTTGGGTATGAAAAAAGCAATTTTATTTAACGATTTATTTATTTATTTAAAGAGGTGGCTATCTTTAACTACTTTAAACTCATTCATTATGAGTACCTTGTAGCTTGGTGAAGTAAAGTTTCAAAGCAGCTTCTTTTAAAAGCAGTACTTTTAAAGGGCCACTATCTCTCTCTCTCTCTCTCTCTCTCTCTCTCTCTCTCTCTCTCTGTGTGTGTGTGTGTGTGTGTCAATGCTAAATGAGCAGTTTAAGCAAAATACATAGTTCTCTGTTGTTCCTCATATAAATATCTAAAGTGCCGTCCATTCAAAACCAGACACAAATACACGTGGAGGTCAAAACTCAAAATGATGTATTGATTAATTATTGCACTGAAACGTTTCAGTTGGTTCTATAAATGTGGGAATGTTAAAAGAGATTCAGTTTACACAATTTAATGGAGCCAAATGAAGATTTTCAATGCCGTAGACCAAAGTTTTGACCTCCAAAGACCAAAAAGGTCCCCTGTTAGATAGTGAGGAACGACACGTTTGGATGACTTTATATTTAATAATATTTAATTTTTTGAACAACTCTGAAAAAACAGTGTTGATAATTACAATAAACACCAGTTTTTGACAACAAAAATACACTGTAAAAATATTTTGGGGATAAAACCCCTATTAGTACTACCAGTAAACAGTTCAAAATTTAATTTAAGTCATTTTTTAAAGAAAAAAAATATACCACACTTACCAGTCAAAAAAAGACTGATAAAGTGTATATGATTCACATTTGATTATATTTTATATTTTATTATACTCAGAAAAAAAAAAAAGAAATGGCTAAATGCAATTAAACGTTTAGAAATAAACACTAAACACAGTAGGGCATCTTAGTTTCTCTCACTCCACAAGAAAACTTTTAAATATAACCGTTTTCTGCAGTATTAAAAGTGTTGATTCTTGAGCTCCAGCATCTTTACAGTGTGTTTGTGATGCAAGAAATGACAAATGAACCAAACACATGTCGTTCTTCACAAGTCAACAGGGGACCAAAGTCATCTGAACAAATTCACTATTATATGGTCATTATATTATATTATATGGCTTCAAAATAAAACCAAAACACTTCTCAATGTATGAATGCAATTATATATAATATATAATATATATGATTGCATTCATACATTGAGAAGTGTTTTGGTTTTATTTTGAAACCCAGAAAATATCTGCAGGTTATTTATTGATTTATGGACCATTTAGCATTTCTGTCTGAATATCTGTGCAGTAGTGATAACGTGTAAATGTTCAAAAGTTTAGAGTTGCATGAAAATAAAGTCAGATTGTGAAGGAAGACTGTGTGCCAGCAGTCTCTGTGTGTCCACACACATTTGCATTACAGTGTATGAAGGTCCCCTCTTGGATAGGTAGAAGTCACTCAGAGTTTCAGGTCCCTACTTGGCATGTGTTTTAAAAAATTCAAAAAAATGCTTATTTTCAGTTATATTATGAAAAAAGACCTTAAAATAAAATGTTGTATGTGATTTTTGTTTTGTCAAAATAAGCAGAAACCCTGGTCCTCTCTTGGTCAGTGTAGAGTGACAGTCCCCTCTTAGTAACATAGACGTGTATGAGTGTGTGTGTGTGTGTGTGTGTGTGTGTGTGTGTGTGTGTGTGTGTGTGTGTGTGTGTGTGTGTGTGTGTGTGTGTGTGTGTGTGTGTGTGTGTGTGTGTGTGTGTGTGTGTGTGTGTGTGTGTGTGTTCCCATGAGGAAACCAGCTTAAAAATCATACAGAGTGAGTTTTTTTTGAGAAAGTAAAAATGCAAGTGTGAAAGTGTCCTATAAGGGGTAGGTTTAGGTGTAGGGTTGGTGTAGGACAATAGCACATACAGTAAGTACAGTATAAAAACCATTACGCCTATGGAAAGTCCCCACAAGGATAGCAAAACCAACGTACGTGTGTGTGTGTGTGTGTGTGTGTGTGTGTGTGTGTGTGTGTGTGTGTGTGTGTGTGTGTGTGTGTGTGTGTGTGTGTGTGTGTGTGTGTGTGTGTGTGTGTGTGTGAGAAAGCAATAAAAGTGAGAGAGAGAGTGAGAAAAGAATGACAGAAGAGCATAGCCTTTCAAATTGTGATATTTTATGGTGTGCTTATTAAGTTCCCAACCCTCCTTGCTTTAAGAACACATGGAGAACACCTAGGGGACTGCTCTTACACACACCTGCATTCAGATGTCCTTCCTACTCTGTATTGCTACTGGGAACATACACTCCACTGCAGGGCTCACACGCATACACTTAGTCACACTGCTTTTTAAAAGCTCTCTGTGGACGTGCTTAGTTTCTGGCCCAGGGGCCCGACAGACACAGATACATGTATAGTATCTTCTTTCTTCACGCTCAAGAAGAATGCAGAGGGAGAGAGGGAGTCATGTAATTTTCAATTACTCTTCTTTGATGTTCCTGTGAGCAGCAGATTTCTGATGTTCTGCCTCTAATGTTCCACATCTATGGAATCTGCTCTCGTTATCTTCAGCTCATCTCATCCGTCCTACACACTTACCTTCTGAGTGTGTGTGCTTAAGTCTTCTCACTGCATTAGGAAAAGCAGCTTGTCTGGCCTTTGATTAAACATGCTAAAAACCCACTGATCTGATATGGCATGACCCTTGTGTGGAACAGCACCGTCTAAACCAAGCTGCATCATCAAACACATAATCATATGCACAGGCATCTTCAAATGATTAATGATGAAAGCCGAGCGTAAGGGGGGAGAGACTCCCCTGTCTCGAAACATCCCGGAAAGGTATGAACAAAACTCTGTCTTGATTTGATTTGAGAGGCAATCATTTTAGAGAGGAGCAATCGCCTGATGCGAATATGAGTGCAAGGTTATTAAAGCTATGTCATGATGAGCTTTACCGCCAACTTAAAACAGGTCAAATCAATGCTAACAGTGTTGGAGCAATATTCTAGTGCACTAACGGATGTCAGAGACGTAGGGTTCTTCTTAAGTCTGTGATTTATTATCCAGTCAGATTTATTCAATCAATTAAAGGCCCATTAGACAGCTCAGAGAGAGGCAAAAACGAGTACCGACAGGTGTATGTGCGCACGAGAGCGCCTGCGCATGTAAATGTTAATGTATCAGGATATATCAGCCATCTCTAAGAGCCTATTAGTCATATTCTTATCGATTTTCAGTGGGGTCGATCTGGTTAGTGAAGATCAAGGAGACTTGGATTAAAGTTTGTAACATTTTTATTTCCTCTACTCATTTTCCGGTCTCTCTGGAGGCTGCGTGAATACTGAGCACCGAAGCATCTCCTAGTAATGATGTTCCACGGTAGCCTAAAATATGGCAGCAGATGTTGCCAATAGATAGTACACAAATACATTACGTTAATGCACTTACTCTGCTTGATGTTCCGTTCCGGATTTACAAACTTTGAATCATAAAATGTACACAAAAGCATACAAAGTGCTCAAACCAGGATGGATGAATAAAAACATTGCTCAAAATACCATCTTTTGTGCTTCACAGATGTAAAGTCATACAGTTCTGGAACAACATGAGGGTAAGTAAATTATGTATTTAATTATATATGTAATGTTAAAAAGTTTGGGTTGATTAAGTTTTTTTTTTTTAAGAAATTAAAGGGATAGTTCACCCAAAATGGAAAATTATGTCATTAATTACTCACCCTTGTGTTGTTCCAAACCCGTAAGACCTTCTTTCATCTTCAGAACCCAATTTAAGCTATTTTTGATGAAATCTGAGGGCTCTCTGACCCTCCTATATACAGCAGGGGAATTACCACGGTCAAGGCACAGAAAAGTACCAAGATGATTGACAAAGTACAAAGTACAAAGTATTTTGAAAAGATTGATCTGGGAGAACATCTAGCAATTAATTAATTTAATTGACATCAGGTCTGTAGGATGATTAGCTATAAAAGGTATGTCTTAGAGAGGCAGAGTCTCTCAGAAGTAAAGATGGGGAGAGGCTCTCCAATCTGTGAAAGAGTGCGTGAAAAGATTGTGGAATACTTTAAAAAAAACATTCTTCAACGTCAAATTGCAAAGGTTTTGCAAATCTCATCATCTACAGTGCATAACATCATCAAAAGATTCAGAGAAACTGGAGAAATCTCTGTGCATAAGGAATAAGGCCGAAGAACTTTGTTGGATGCCTGTGGTCTTCGGGCCCTCAGACGACACTGCATCAATCATCTGCATGATTCTGTCATTGACATTACTAAATGGGCCCAGGAGTACTTCCAGAAACCACTATCGGTAAACACAGTCCGCCGTGCCATCTGCAGATGCCAAATAAAGCTCTGTCATGCAAAAAGGAAGCCATATGTGAACATGGTCTAAAAGAATTTATTCTCGTAGCTTTATAACATTACAGCCTTGACCGTGGTAGTTCCCTTGCTGTCTATGGGAGGGTCAGAGAGCCCTCAGATTTCATCAAAAATATCTTAATTTGTGTTCCGAAGATGAAGTTCTTACGGGTTTGGAACAACATGAAGGTGAGTAATTAATGACCCTTTGATCCTATCCCTTTAATACTTTTATTCAGCAAGGATACATTAAATTGATCAAAAGTGACAGTAAAGATTTATCAGTAGGATTATATTTTAACAAATGATTTCCATTTTGAATAAATGCTGTTCTTTGAACTTTTTATTAATTCAAAGAATCCTGAAATGTATCACCGTTTGCACAACGTATTAAGCAGCACAACAGTTTTCAACATTGATAATAATAAGTAATGTCTCTTTCGCACCAAATCAGCATGTTAGAATGTCTCTTTTTAAAAATCTTTACTTAGAATTGCAAGTTTACGTCATAATTTTTACATGTTTTCTTAGCATTCTGAGCTTACATCTCACAATTTTGACTTTTTTCCTTAGAATTGCGAGTTTCCATTCGACAATTTTGACTTGTTTGAATTCTGAGTTTATACCTCATAATTCTGACTCTTTTTCTCAAAATGTAGACAAAAATGTCAGAACTGTGACATATAAATTTACTGTGAGAAAATGTATTTATTCCGTGGCATATTCATTCAATAGCATGATGCATGGATCTAGAGAACATGATCTTCCATAATGCCCGCAACAGTAATACAGAGACCCTAATCCCATTCCAAATCAGTACATTTATAAAGTGTATAACATCCGAATAATACTTTGGTGAGAGAAAAGAAACTCGAAAGAATTAATGCAAATGGATAAAAAGATCAAAATAAAGAAATCTCCAAATCACAACAAGCAGCTCACGTGTCACTTCTGTGCACACTGCTCTCACTCTCAGCGTGCACCAGAGAGAAAGTGAGAGAGGGAGAGATGTGAGGATAATTAGCTGTCGGTTTGTGAGTGGTGATCTTCCTCTCCGCTGAAGTCTCAGTCACAACCACATAAACAATGCCACATGAATAAAACATGGCCGACAATCACTCAAAGTGCAGTGAAAACACTGCACTGGCTTCAGTAAATATTTCATCTTCATGTCTCTGTGTGCCTTTGAGGTCTGCACTATCCTCATTACTGCGTTTTGTTAAACATTAATGGGGCCAAGGATTTGGAAGCTCCTTTAACCTGCCCTCACTTTCCTTCTCTCTCCCTCTCTCTCTCTCTCTCTCTCTCTCGCTCTCTCTCTCTCTCGTTTCCTCTTCCCACACTTTCCCTGACTGATAGCACCATACCTCTACCTACTCCATCACTCCTCAGATCTGGCTTACTTATTAGATTTCAGACTCGTTGGTTTTGCCGCCTTTTCGAGTTGAAGCACATTTGTCATCTTCTCTGTGGTTCCTCCAGAGGGTCAGAGACGAGTAGCTCTGCATTGGAGCCATTTGCCAAGGGGGAAGGCCGGAGCTAGTGGGATGCTATGCGGTTTTTATTAGATTTTGTTTAAGCTCATACATCCAGCCCTACAGGGATGCGTCAGGCAAATGTACAAAGATTCAATAATTCATCATGTATGTAATCAATGTGTTCACAGCCCCTTCAGATTTAGCCCTGGCATTGTATAAGGCAACATAATAACTGTCTGGTCAATGAATATTCCATAAAGGCTTGTTTCTGACCTTGGCTGTGGCCTTGTTTCTGTGAAGTTGACTGCATGGGCAGCTGAGCTTTGTGTGTGGTGCCGTTGGTGTTTTTCCTCATGCTGTGACTAAAGTTGGGATTTTCCTCAAATATCTCTAAAGCTCATTTGTTCCCCCCTGCTTTAGCAGATCTGCGGGACTTTTTTCACGTTTGTGAATTTTTCTTGCATATTTATTCTTGACAAATTAGCATTACAAACATGTAGTATTCCCCATTGTAAGGACAAAGAAGAAGGAAGTAGGGAACAGAGGGAGATTACGGGTAAACTACAACAAGCTTCAATGTGAATTTCTAGGATTAAGCAAATGTTGTGCAGCTCCGTACATGCACGGCTCTGTATGAGTCTGACCTAGTACATGCATACAGACCAGCCAAGGTATTGTTTTTTTTTTTAAGTTGTACTCAAAGTGAAAAGAAATAAAGGGAAAGGAAACAGCAAAATAAAAATGGGAAGGTAAAGGGGCAAGGGAAATGTGAAACAAAAAGAAATAAAAGAGAAAAGGGAAGAAGAAATGTGAATATTCTAAGGTATAAGAAAAGGAAATGGAAAAATAGAATAGGAAACAAGAGAAAACGGAAGTGGAAAAGGGAAAACTAAAATCAGAAAAAGACTGGATTGTGAAAAGGGAAGTGAAAATGTCAAAATGAAAAGGCCATAACAAAAAGTAAGAGGAAATGGGGAATGGAATGGAATGGAATGGAATGGAATGGAAAGGAAAGGAAAGGAAAGGAAAGGAAAGGAAAGGAAAGGAAAGGAAAGGAAAGGAAAGGAAAGGAAAGGAAAGGAAAGGAAAGGAAAGGAAAGGAAAGGAAAGGAAAGGAAAGGAAAGGAAAGGAAAGGAAAGGAAAGGAAAGGAAAGGAAAGGAAATGGAAAAGGGACATTTAAAACAAAACAAAAGGAAAGTGAAAAGGGAAGTGGAAATGTGAAAAGGAAAAGGATATAGAATAGGAAAAAGGAGGAGGATATGGGAAAGGGAAGGGGACAAAGAAATTAAAAAAAGAAAAGGAAAACAAAGTTAAAAAGGAAATGAAAATGAAAATGAGAAAGTGAGAAAGGCATAGAATGGGAAATGAAGAAGAGGTAATGTGAAAATGGAAAGAAAAGGGGAAAAGGAAATTAAAAACAGAAACATTTCCATTCTCTCAAAAATTGAAAAAGGAAATGGAAAGGTAAATGGGGAAAAATAAAGCAAGTGAAAAGGAAAAAAATTAAATACAGTGCTTTTTCCCTATCTTGTTATTGACAGACCTGTCCACCTGTCTCTAGTTATGCAATGAACTGACACTTTCCCTTTTATGAGAGAGGCTCTGATTTCATGCACCAATTAATGAGAGGGTCTCAGGCTTTAGGCTCTCTGTCACTCTTTATTTAATCTATTTTGCTTTTAAATGGAGAGACGCACCTTCAGTCACTCCAGAGCTGTGTAAGGTGGCTTTACGTTTCTTCTGCAACTGTCACTTTATATTCCAATTAAAATACATACTCCCATGCACACCTTCCCTCGCCTTCTTTCATGGGCCATTACCCTCTAATGTAAGGCCTTCTGAGTCTTGCATACTTCAGTGATTTTCCTGAAAGATATAATTGCGCATTTGAGACATTAGTGGGGGATGCTAACCACAAAGAATATTTTCCTACTGTCACATTCACTTGAAGCTTGTCAGTTTGAACTCTACAAGAACCCTTTCTGATATTTCCTTGTTTAGTCTGGCAAAAGATCAAGTTGCATTTTGGATCTTTTAATAACTTACTTCAACAGTATTTGACCTAGAGACAGGTTGTATATACTAATATATACTTATTTTAATATTCATATAATGCCAATATCACGTTTTATTAATAATAACATCATTTAGTGATACAAATTGTTACAGTTATTAATATTATTGTTATTATTGCAGTGTTGATCTTTTATTGACTCTTAATTTGAATATTGTACATTTCTATAATGTCAATATTAAAAGTATTATTATTAATTGATATTAACATCAAAATTAAAAGTAATATGTAATATACCAATTTCAGTAGTTATTAATATTCATCAAAAGTTGATAAATAGCATTATTGATCTTTTATTGACTTATTTTAAAAGTACTAGCCAAGATACAGTTTGATAAATAGTGCTGTCAAACGATTAATCACGATTAATCACATTCAAAATAAAAGTTTTTGTTTACATAATATATGTGTTTGTGCTGTGTATATTTTAGTTATATATATAAATACACACACAAACAGGTGTATTTACATGTATTCATATATTTAGTGCTGTCAAACGATTAATCACGATTAATCGCATCCAAAATAAAAGTTTGTCTCTACATAATATGTGTGTGTACTGTGTATATTTATTATTTATATATAAAGTCACATACAGCATATATTTTGTATTATTATAGTATGTATTTACATGTATATTTATATTCATATAGATTATATCATATATAAATATATTTAATATATTAAGGTAACACATTTCTTAAATATATACATGAATATATGTGTATTTGTATATACATAATATACACAGTACACACACATATATTATGTAAACAAAAACTTTTATTTTAGAAAGCACTAATATAAATATATTTAATATATAATCATAAAATATTTTTCTTAAATATATATACATGCATGTGTGTATATTTATGTATACACAGTACATACACATATATTATGCAAACAAAAACTTTTATTTTGGATGTGATTAATCGCAATTAATCATTTGACAGCATTAATAAATAAATATTTACATGTTGATATATAAATATTCTACATTTCTTTACTAATGTCAATATTAAATATTTGTAAGGATGACTCTCAGCATAAATGTCACTGGATAGAGGTGACATAAGATGAATGAACACTTTTATGCTTTGGAGTAGATGGAGCATTACAGATGGGGATTGGGAATACTTAAGAAGAAAAATGTTTTGGAAAACTCTAATATAGAAAATGACAAGCTAGCTTTTTGAATTAGGTCTAGGTCTTAGATCCAAATCAAAGTCTGGGCTCTAACGTTTAAAAAAGGGCGTCTATAGGGAAACTGAGTTTTCAGGTTAGGATTTTGAGATGAGAAGTGTGTTGTGAAGGAAGGAAAGAATATTTACAGAGCCTGAAGGACGTTTTAAAGGTCAGAGAAAGTGTGAGACAGGCAACTGTGCTGTTGCATCTCATGAGGGTAAGAAGTGTTTGGGGCGATAAAGGGAGGAAAATTTTCCATGCATTTAAGCAGTTGTATAAAAAAATGGCCTCAATATCCACGCTCTGTGTGCGGATATGCTTGGGCATGCATGCGGTCTTTAATGATTATGAACTTGCTCTAACCCTCTGATCTGGCACAAGCTGACTGTTCCAAAATAGAAAAAAGCCATTGAACAGCGATGAAAAGCATTTCCACTCTCTGATCACAGGAATCCAGGGGCACGTCAAGAAAAAAGCCGCCACAAGACAGCGGAGTGAACAATTAACCCATCACTGCTCAGAAGTATTGCCAAATCCTCACAACCTCCGGGGGTTTATAGCGAGGAGGGGGGGCTTCGTTCGCATCTTCTATTAAAGCCGGAGTTGTGGGCTTCTGTAAAGCCAGACAGCAATCCGAGCAGCCCCCCTGCCACCCTCCATCATCCGAGCCAGGCCAGCGCTCTGCCAGATGTGAACACTTCTCCTCTCCCAGACAAAGGCTGCCTTTCAGCCCGGCCCCTCTGAGAGCCAGCCCCAGTTCTGCTTGTGTGAAAGTCACTGCAAACAGTGGATCTGACCCTGAACTCTTGAAGCTGAGAGAAATAGGAAGACCGACAGTGAGAGAGAGGAAGGATTTCAAGTATAACCAGCCAGTCACAGGGACTGACACACAACAGTGAGAAATGAAATGAAAGAGAAGCAGAGACAGCACAGAGATTAATTCATAACTGACAGAAAGGTCTGAGCAGGTAATGCATGGTGCCGAGGAGAAGTTCTCCAGGATTTCCTCGACTAGATTTCTCTGGAGTTTCTGTGTCACTCCACCGGATGGTGGAACTGTTATTACTGTGGTGGAAAGTTTATCATTTATTATTCATTCTGTCACACTAGGCCATGACCGCTGCATCACTGGAAAGCACTCGGCTGCTGGTCGCTCAACTCGGAGAGTGTTAGGACACAACTGTAGCTCTAGACCATTGGTCTCAAACTCAGTTCCTGGAGGGCCACAGCTCTGCACAGTTTTGCTCCAGCCCTAATCAAACACACCTGATCCAGCTAATCAAGGTCTTCAGGATCACTAGAAACTTCCAAGCAGGTGTGAGTTGGAGCTGGTTGGAGCTAAACTCTGCAGAGCTGCGGAATTTAGTTTGAGACCACTGCTCTAGACGCAGAAGAATGGGAGAAATGTAAATACGCTGTCTCCCAGTGTTTAAATTAAGCCATAAATAGAGGGGCCTTAGCTGAACGTGACTGCTGAAACAAGATATTAATGTGCAGCAGCTGAGGTTTTAGTTTGGACTGGGGTTTAAAGCTTTAACTTTTGGTGTCAAATTAGATTTTTCTTTTCTGTTTCCATATTTCTTGTTTTATTTAAATGCATTAAAAGCCTTTGCACTATACTGTTGTAAGAAAACTATACACCACTATTTGTGAATATGCCTTTTTTTACTAAAAATGCAGAATGTTTGGATCAATGTTGGTCAACAGTCATAATCCAATATGAATTCTTGATATGGCATATTTCGCTAAAAATAGTGTATATATCTTACAACACTAGTGCTTCATTCTTTTTAAATTATTTATTTATTTGTATTTATTTATTTTATTTTATTTTTTTGTGGCCTGTGCACTTGAATTTTGTTTTTGTCTTTAAGGGATTGTACACTCATATAATAAAAGTTCTGTCATTTTCTCACCCTTATGTCACACCAATACGGTTATTGTTAACTAAAACTATTAAAAATCATTATTATTTGAAATAAATATGTATTTATTGATTTATTCATTTATTCACTCATTCATACATTCATGCCTTGGCAACCTAAATAAGTAAGCTTAATTTGAAGTACTAACTAAAACTAAAATAAAAGAATTAAAACTAAATAGAGATATGCAAAACAAAAACTAATAACTATTAAAAAATGAAAAAATGACAAAAGCACATAACAAAAATAGTAAAACTAAACTTGAAAATATGAACTAAAACAGAACATTTATAAATAATTTAATAGTAAATAAATAATACTAAAATAACACTGTCTCAGACCTGCATGAGTTTCTTTCTTACATGTTTGGAACAGCATGAGAATGAGTAATTTCCATTTTTGTGTGAATTATCCCTTTAAATGTGTGATGAGTCTTATGCTGTTGTTCTGTTCTATTGAAAGAAGGAAACTACAAGAGCCAAATATAAAATATATAACACATAAATGGAGTTAAAGCAGTAACAGAGTTTGCAGAAATGCATGTAGCAATCGAGAGAATAATATTTGGGTCACAGCTGTTGTCATACCCCCCCCACCCCGACCAGAGATTTCATCCTCTCGTCTCAAGTGTTTGTTTTCCAGACTGGAAAAATGACCCATCGTGCGTTCCATAAGGACCCCCATCGCACACACACTCGCAGTCCCGGCAGCACACTTAACCTCCCGCCCAGTAACCTTTTCACCCGAGAGTGTGGCATGACAGATGAAGAACTTGCTCTCTTTTTCAGGCTCACGCTCCTACCAGGAATATGAAAGTAATAAGGATCAGGAAGATCCGAAGGAAGGGAAGGGATTGAAGAAGAGAGATGAAAGGAGAAGAACAGAGACAGGGAAAGACCATTTTAGGGCTTGTGCTCTCTGAGGGATAAAGCTCCAGATGACCAGAGCGATGGACCAATTCTCTCCCCCACCTTTGGGGCTCTCTACTCAGGCTGAGCACACAACCATATGGCTTCTCACCACCCACTCTGACCACAAAACCCAACTCATATCTACAAAGCACGCTCACACACACAGTTTTGTCCACTCTAACACACATTCTTGACCTGGCCTACTTTCTTGCACTGCATTGCTGCTTTTTTACATTCATTTCTCCTTGTATGTTGAGCACTTTGTGTGAGGGGCAGTATTAAAAGAATATTCAATAAAAGTTGTGTTAAGAAAAAAAAAAATAATGATAGAACAATGATAGAATTTTATTTTATTTTAGCTCTGATAAATTGATCAAAAGTGACAGTAAAACATTTCGACTTTACAGTTTTACAAGATTCCTGTTGTGGTTTCAACAAAAATATTAAGCAGCACACCTGTCTTCAACATTTATATAAAAATAAGTGTTACTTGTGCCTCAAATCAGGATATCCGAATGATTTCTGAAGGATCATGTGACACTGTAGACTGGAATAATCGATGCTGAAAATTCAGCTTTGCCATCAAAGCAATAAACTACATTTTTAAAATGTATTAACAGTTCAGCTTTAAAATTCTCCAGAAATTGACCCTATTCACTTCCAGGATAAGTACTTTGCTGTATCCTTGATCTTTGCTTCTTCTTCTTTTTATTTAATTATTTATTTTTAAGAGATAAATCAAGATTTTTTTTTTTTTGTGATAATTAACATCATTCTTTTCATGAACAGAACCTAAAATATTTCATAAACGCATTACACACGCTCATGTAGAAACTTTCAAGTTCTTTCCTGAAGTTCGGTTCTCCCCCTCACATTCCTCTTCCCCCCTGGGTTAGTGTGGGGTTAATTCAACCCTTATTTTAATAGCAAGAGGAGAGAGGAGGAGAAAGGGAGATCAGGTTTCTTACAGAGCCATACGCAGCAGCTGGCAAGCCTGAGTCCTGTGCCGTGAACAAAAGTGCTCGCCTCCCCTCTGTCCTTTATCATCCCTTGTTCTCTATCCCTCACCTCTCCTTTAATTCTGCCTTTATGATATCCTCCACCTCTCTTTCTCTCACCTCTTTCCATTCTTCTTTTTAAACCTCTGCCTATATTTCTCTCTACTCCAATTTCAAGTTCTCCATATCCCGTTCTCTCTCTCCCTCTTTCTTTAAAGGTCTGCTGTCATGCTTCTCAAAGGAAAGCTGGAAGAAAATAGCCCACCTTAAAGGCCACAGTCGCACACATGCACACACACAATCACACATACACACACACACACACACACATAGTATAAGGATATATACATGTAAATTGTGTTAGGAGAGGAAAAACAAAACAGGATATTTGCAGGATTTTTCAGCTTGGAAATTCTTTCGTTCAATTAACTGATGTGCTTGCCTGCCTTATTAGAGAAAGAGTGTGTTGGCAGAGTGTTTGAGAAAGCTGTGGGCAATATGCATAAAACTCTGAAATCCAGCACTAAATACTCCAGTAAAAAAAAAAAAATGAAGCAACTTTTGAAATCACACAATGACTCCAGCTTAAGGGAGATGCTTCTGTAACATCTCTAATGCATTTTAGATCTTCTAAAATCTTTCTCTAATTCAGCATCCTTATCCTCCTCCTCCACCACCTCCTCCTTTCTCTGGCTCTCTCTCTCTCTCTCTTTCTGTCTTGCATACACAGACTCACAAAGTTGGCTTACTCGTGTCCCTCTCAGACAGAACACAGCTTTGAGCTTTAATGCAGGGATTGGGTTCATGGCATAAACAATGCTCATAGCTTTTGGTGTGTATTTTCACAGGGGTTATACTGTAAATTCACTTTCCAGATAAAAAACAAACGTTCTAACTTTTACTGTATCAAAGCATATGCCTCTTTTTGTGCGAAAGAGAGTTGACAGCATATGGTTTGCCTATAGTACTGTTATTTTGTTTTTGTGTTCTGCTTGGTTTTGTTTTATGATTTTGTTTTTGTGTTTTGCTTCGTCATGTTTTTTATGTTGTTTTTTGTTGTTTTTTGTTTTGTTTTGTTTTGTTTTGTTTTGTTTTGTTTTGTTTTGTTTTGTTTTGTTTTGCTTTGCTTTGTTCTATATGTTTTTGTTTAGCTTTTTTGTGTTTTTGCTTTGTGTTTTGTTTTCCTTGGCATTTGTGTATGTATGTATTGCTTTATTTGTTTATTGCTTTTTTATTTATTGCTTTATTTGCATGCTAATTTTTGTTATATATTTTATATATTATCTCTCTATCTATCTGCATTGTTTTATTGCAATTTTGGTTTATGGTTTGGTTTGTGTAGTTTCAGGTTATTATTTCTTGTCTGGTTTTTAAGTGGACAATGTCTGCTTATATTGTTTGGTGCACCTTGCTTTTTTATCTTTTCTTTCTCTTCTCTTTCTCTCCATCTTGACAGACATTCATCAAACGGCTGAGGATAGCAGATCTGGCAGTCCTTAAATTGATACTTAAAACGTAGGACTTCTTACTTTAAAGAATCTTAAAAGGCTCTGGTCAGATGAATATTTCATAACCACCACCCAGGGTCAAAAACTATCCAAAAGCTCCCTCTCTTTCTCTCTCTCTCTCTCTCTCCCTCTCTTGCTCGCCCTCTGCCTGGCTGCTCACAGTAAATGCAGCAACAGTGAGCTTCTGTTTAATTAGACTGTAACATCTGTGCTGGGGCTTGAAAGCAGGGCAGAGTCTAATACTGAGAGAGCTCCAGAGGCACGTACGGGAAGAAAAATAAACCATTAGACCATGGGGTGCATAATCACGTTTGGGACACAAACAACTTGCTCCATTTGTTCACACCACTCTTTGTGATATAAATGGCACTTTTTTACCTCATTACGCGGAATGGCGATCTTTCAACTATTCTTGGGCCTCTTTAACTGCTGGCCGTGAGTTGCTGTTAAGGTTAAAAAATAAATAATTGGACTTATGCAGT
This sequence comes from Acrossocheilus fasciatus, assembly GCA_036784905.1. Classification (NCBI taxonomy): domain Eukaryota; kingdom Metazoa; phylum Chordata; class Actinopteri; order Cypriniformes; family Cyprinidae; genus Acrossocheilus; species Acrossocheilus fasciatus. The sequence goes on along the minus strand of CM071951.1, from coordinate 12,973,976 downwards.
CCATAAGTAGACAGCTATTTTATTTATTTATTTATTTTTATTATTATTATTTTAATACTCTGCATCTTAATTTGACACTGCAATTGATCACATTCTTTTTATGTACTTAGAGAGAGCTTATGTTGTCTCCATGGACTTTCTGCATTTGGAAATAAGTGCATTCTTCATTCCCATTCTGCCTTGTTGAGGAACAAAACTCCCTGATGTTTTAGCTGTGAAACCAGTGCTGGCGTTCTCATTAGGGGATGTTATTGTGATTTATCTGAATCTTCTTCTAGCATCTAAAACAATATGTAGACCTGTTTTTCACTCATTTTTCTTTGCCATCATAGTGCCATGTTCAATAAAGATCTGTCATTAATATTATCATTATTGCCTCTTCTATTTTAATTTGTCCTTCAAAAAGATCAAAGAACTAACATTTCATAGAGTAGCACCTTGCTTTGGTGATGTGCAAGGTGTGAAATTGTTCCTATCACTTCTCCCTCAAACACCCACAATCCCCTCCTAGCAGACCCCGTGATGGCGGCATTTGCAGTTGGTCAGCTGCGTTTAGGATGATCTGAGACAGGGTGAGTGTGTCCTTGCCCCAAGCTGATCTTATTGATTTAAAGAGAACCAGACTTCAAAAACAGATGAAGACGGCTACTGATGCCAGTCTCATATAATCAGCATCAAGCCTGCGGCATATTCAAGGTGGAAGATCATCACTGTGCAAAACTAACCTCTCAGTACAGACACGCATCGAAGCAGATTTACCTGCATCAACGCTGTTAGACATGTGTTGGGTCTAGATAATATTCATCTGTTTTATTGACTGCTGAACTTTGAATTATAGCTGTTATACAGGTCAGGTACTGGAATTACTTTGCATTTAAGATACACCTGGCGTGTGTGTATCCCAGAGGGTAGTTGGAAAGATTTTGATTTTGCTTGGTAAAACCTATAAGCAGAATCAAAATAATAGATTGTGTTTGTGATGTGCATTGTTAAGGAGTAACTATTTAAAAGAAGGTCACAACTTAATAAGCAATCACTGTTTTTTTAAAGCAGTGTAAATTTTCATATGAGAGAGAGCGAGAGAGAGAGAGAGAGTGTCATTAGTCATTCTCTCACTTTGTCCTAAACAGTTCTTTTGCCCATATAGCAGTAGAGAAATCTGATTCATTCTTGTAAATCAGTTCATCCTAAATGGTTCTGTCTCTCATTTGTAGAGTTGGAAATCCTTATTCATTCTATTAAATTGGTTCTTTCTAAATGGTTCATATGTAACACTCAAGTCAGATTTATTCTAGTGAATCAATTCATCCTAAATGATTCTTTCTCTCATGTGCTTTCTCTCAAGTCCGATTTATTGTGCCAATTCAGTTCAAACAGTCTTTTCTTTCCTAAAAAGTTTTGGAAAGTCCAGATTGTTCTAGACAATCATTTTATTTGGACAGCTCTTGTAAATGAACAGATTTACTGATTCAGTACATGGCATATTTATACCAGAATATTTAATGTATTTAACTCAGCTATAGGGAGCGTTCTGTTTTTTAGTAATATTATTTTAACGTGATTCAGGGTAAATGTATCAGTTCAAGAATTCACCCTAATTGGGATTGTTTATTTGTTTAAAATTGTTTGGAACCTGCAGGTCTGATTACGGTAAATTATAAATTACATCATTGGATAGTTATATTCTTCAATAGAAAAAAAAAGTCATAATGTCATTAGCTACTTTTTGTTAGAAGCTTGTAGTGTAGCTAACTACTTTTTCAAAAGTACTAGTTTAAATTACGAGTGACTTATAGCTTGATAAGCTGAAACTGAAAGCATCTTCACCCATTTTTTATTATTATTATTTGTTGCATTGTAAAAATGTGTGGATCTCATTTGTAGGAGAATGTGTTTTACCATGTGAATACATTTTTCACCCAGTTTCAATAATAGATTGTTTAACTTTATTAATATTAATAACTTAATTAATATTAAAAAATAATGCTAAATTATATCCAGTTCAATAGAGACATATTTCTAATTTGTTTTGATGGGGTACTTGAAACTTACTAATGGGGCTGTGAGTGTACAGAAGAAACCAATTCTGTAATGCAACATATTTTAGCCATGCTTAGCGTTCAGCGGTACAAGATGCACGTGTGATTTATTTGAATTTGGAGCGTGATCTTTATTTGAATGTGCTCTTGGAGAGATCTAGCAGGGAGCCGGGGGATATCTGCTCTCATCTCCCTTTACAACAATAGCTCTCTCCGGAGAGTAATTAGAAGCTATAACCACAGCGAGCTGTGCCAGCAGGGGCTCAGATGAGCACTGTGTCTCCAGTAGGGACCAGACTGAGACAATCTGTGATCTCTCTTCAGGGCCATCAAACTGGACTAGACTGAGCACCGCACTGTAAAAAGTTCTGAGCGCTTGCATAAGCGAACAGGGTGATAGCGGCAGTCTTAGTCAACATGAAATCAAAACCTTAAATTTGTTTTACTTATAGAAACAGCCATCAACACACACACACTTGAACACTGAGGGAAAGGCCTCCTCAGGAGGTGTTTTAGCAGTGGCAGCTGGTGCCAGGGCAGAATTAGTTCGAGAAAGAGTGTGTCTTTCTGGAAGTCTGGAGGCAGAGGAGCAGTTGGTGATAATGCCGCTCTATTTTCCATAGGCTACAACACAGTGTTTTGATGTGCACATATCTTTATCCACACTGACATTCTCCAAACAGCCACAGTGTCCAGAGAACAGCGGCTGGCTCTGAAATAACCCTGAGTTGGAAATGGTACTCTAATTATAAACTCTGCATTGAGGGGCGGCTTGGCATAGCAAGGAGAAACACTGCAATCACCGACTGGGTACTTTAATGAACGTTTTTTTAATGACCTACAGGAGGTCTTAACTCCATTTAAAGTTTTTGCTCAGCATGGTATTTATAATAGTTCATGGCAGTTTTCTTTCAGTAGTTCTTTTTATAAGGACAACTGAGTCCAAATTACATTGGACCTGAAAATGTATTGTTTGTTTGTTTGTTTGTTTGTTTGTTTGTTTGTTTGTTTGTTTGTTTGTTTGTTTGTTTGTTTGTTTCTGAATACTTCTGATTGGTCTATTTTGGCCTTTAATGTGACTTCAGTATAAAGAATGAATTTGTTGTTGTTGTTTTCTTAGTTTCAAAGAGGCCTATTTTTATTTATTTTATTTATTTATTTTGTATTATACAAAAATCTAGCAAAATATATCTCTAGTTTTAGTCTTTTTCTTCACAGATACTAAAATAATTTAAATTAATATCAATATTTTATATCAATTTATGGCATATAATGTACACTCAGATGATCATCCTGTCAGGTATATTATATTATATTATATTATATTATATTATATTATATTATATTATATTATATTATATTATATTATATTATATTATATCATATCATATCATATCATATCATATCATATCATATCATATCATATTATATTATAGTCATACCTTTGGACTGTCAGTGTGTTTGTTTTCCTCCCCATGTGCTCCGTGACCCAGTTTCTCCCTTGTTTGAATGTGTTCATTGATTCCAGGTGTGTCTCGTCAGTTTCCCTTGTTTAGTCATGTATTCAAAGTGTTGTCTGCCCCATGTTTCCTTGTCAGGTCTTGAATGTCAAGTTGTGCTACGCGTGTCTCCAGCCAGCCCTGTGTTACCCTTGGTTTGTTTATTAAAGACTGCTGATTGTGAGAATTCTCCTGTGTCTCCGCGTTCCTTGCTTCTTCGCTCCAACGCAGTAGCAGCATTGTGACTATTATATTATATTCACCACAGTTATACTGCATATTCATTATTGCCACTTAATGTTTATATTTTTATATGATTTATGTAATTTTATTTTTATTTATTATGTATATATTATTCATCACTGCTACTTACTGTTTTAAAAATAATGTGCAGTTTTAAAGCTTTTCTAGAGCGCTTGAATCTGTGACTGAACATTATTCTTTTATCATTTTATATATAATAATACATAAATATGTTATATATTATCCGTACCACAGTTATACTGTATATTCATCACTGTCAAGTCAAACTGTATTTATAGAGCACAACTTTAACACAACCATCGTTGATCCAAAGTGCTTAACAATAAAAGGTTTGATAAAAAAAAAAAAAATAAATAATAAAAATATGTATATATACCCCAATGTATATATAAAAATGTAGATTTTTTTATCTAAACTTTTATTGCGAGAACAATAAAGGGCCAAGAATAGAACCCTGTGGAATCCCATAAGGCATGGGTGCAGAAGTACCGTACACAGCATCACTCAAATGCAAGGGTGTAAAAACCAGTCTTTAAATTTGATTTTAAAACGCAGAGCGATGGAGAGGCTCTGATAATGAGGGGTAGACTGTTCCAGAGTTTAGGGGCAGCAACAGTGAAAGCTCGGTCACCTTTTGGATTTACAGCAAGAATGAGGGACAGATAAAAGAAGCTGGTTACAAGATGTTAATCACCTAGTGGTGATATCAGATATAATCAGGGGGTGACTTTTGCAATGCCTTGTATACAAAAAGAAGGATCTTAAAATCAAATCTGAATTTGATAGGGAGCCAGTGCAATGAAGAAAGAACAGGAGTAATATGCTCCCTCTTTTTTTGTTGCTGTCAACAATTTGGCTGCTGCATTCTGAACCATCTGAAGCTGAGATAGAGTGCATTGAGGAAGGCCGACATACAGAGAGTTACAATAGTCCAGCCTGGAAGAGATTAATGCATGAATGACAATTTCTAGATCATTTCAAGAGAGAAAATGTTTTACTTTCGCGACAGATCTGAGGTGGAAAAAGCTACTCTTTACAACCGTGTTTATATGCTTATCAAATTGTAGTAATGGATCGAAATAGACCCCTAGATTTTTTACATGGTGTTGTAAGTTGTTACTAAGGAAACCTAACCTACCTGTAAGAGTACTATTGAGTGCAGCGGGGCCTAACAGAAGTACCTCAGTTTTGTCACCCTTTAGTTGCAAAAAATTATTAGCCATCCAAGTTCTCACATCATCAGAAAAGATGTTGTAAAGAAGAATCATTTTCAAGTTTGATTGGAAAGTAAAGTTGGAGATCATCAGCATAGCAGTGGTAGTTAATTATATTTTTGGAGAATGGAGCCTAGGGGAAGCATGTAGAGCGAGAACAATAAAGGGCCAAGAATAGAACCCTGTGGAATCCCATAAGGCATGGGTGCAGAAGGTGAGGTGAACGACCCGATATTTACTGAAAAAGTACTACCCTTTAAATAAAAGGTGAACCACTGTAAGGCCGTGCCTTGAACCCCTACACTGCGCTGACTTAAAATTTTTAGTTTAGTGAACTTGAAATTTTAAGTTACTCAATGTTAATTTAAGGGACAACTGGAATATTTTAGTTTAATAAACTAAAAAAAGTCAGCGGGGTAGCAAATTATTAAAACATCTATTTTTTTTTTTTTTTTACAGTATACTACACATTTGAGTTGGTTCAAGAGGATGTCATGGTCAATAGTGTCAAAGGCTGCACTTAAATCTAACAGTATCTGAATGGCAGAAGACCCCGAATCAATGGACAGCAAAAGATCATTCATAAATTTAAGCAAGGCCAACTCTGTACTGTGAAGTGCTCTAAAACCAGATTGGAACTCATCCAGAATGTTAAAAGCATCCAGGTAAGACTTAACTGCTTTCTCTAAAACCTTAGAAATAAATGGAAGTTTAGAAACCGGCCAGTAGTTAGTTACCAGTGGTCAGTTGCCACATGTTTTTTTTTTTTTTTTTTTTAAAAACAATATACAAGTAAATTTGTAATACATTTCTAGAGTGCTTAAAAGTCCAACTGCATCGTCGCCAGCTGTCTCCTATCACAGGTCCGTCATTTGAAAGTCATCTAGAGGATAATTAAAGTGGTCACCATTAACAGTGCAGTAAAAATGAAAAGGTAAAAATCTCCTAATTACACATCACAAGGAGGTGCAGAGACATACAGTAATTTTCTGTAATCTCCTCGATCGCAAAATCAACTCAATTGCCACAATCAAAATGAATCCAACCGTTATAATTATTATGTCTTTTTGTAGGGATATTGTTCATAATTTCAGTGCTAATAGCACATCTCACCTCTGAAATCATTAGGGAAAAGAGGGCAGACAAAAGAGGAGAGAAAGGGAGACACTGAGATCTGGGTGGGTCTACAGATGACCTGCCACCTCTGCTCTGGGTAAAACCCCTAGATTCACTCACTGAAACACATCTTTGTGCTTCTAATTCCATAACTCAGCAGAGCAGAATACAAGATCAGATTGATTATGTTTGCCGCTAATTTGTGCCTTTACTAATGCTGGCTGAATTTTTTTATGACAAATTATACTTCAGTCACCAGGGAGACAAGCTAGCGAATCATCTCTTTCCTCTTATGTTGGAATGAGTATTTTAATTTGATTGAAAAAGAAAAAAAAAGAAACATAATTTAGTTGTTTTTCAGTGCACTGGCTTGAGAAATTACAATAAATAAATAAATAAATGAAGAATGAGGTCCCCAGCTGAATTTTAATCACGGATGTATTTTAATCATTTCTGTTACAAATTTAAGATCACAATAACCAAGGGTTGTAACAAAGTTCTCTGGAGAGAGAATTGAGTTATTTCTATTTCAGATGTAGATTAAAGTACTGTATATGTGTGCGCATGTTTTTTTTTTTTCTTTCAAATAAAACAGGCTTGACGCGACAACTTCTTAGAGACAATAACCCCCTCCCCACCTCTATTGCTGTTTCCTCAGTGAAGAGTAAAATAAATCAATAACTTCTTTTCTCTACTTTTCTCCCTCAGGAAACAAGGTCTCAAGTGAGCGATTAAGGAGGTTTAAGGTTCCACAATGAGCAGAGAGAGGGAGCATAGACTCACAGCTGGTCCACTAAAGACAGACATCTGTCTCTCAGTGACAAAAGGAGAGCTGGCTACTGAAGGATAGAGACAGATCGATCTGGATCAATGTTAGATTGACTAAGAAATTATTTTACCATGATTTAACAGTGGGCATGTTTTATAGATCAGGGGTCCCTTAGGATGGAGTAGTTTAACCTTAAAGATGTAGTTTAGCCAAAATAAAAATTCCATCATCATTTACTCACCCTCGTGTCATTCAAAATGCGTGTGGCTTGCTTTCTTCTGTGGAACACAAAAGAAGATATTCTTAAAGGATGACAAAAATATATATACACATATATATATATATATTTTTTTTTATTTTTTTTTTTTTTTATGTTCCACAGAAGAAAGAACTTCATACAAGTTTGGAATAACAAGACATGAGCAAATAAATGACAGAATTTTAACTATCCCTTTAAGTAGAGGAGTTGCAGTAGACTGTGTTCTTATTTAAGCAAAGGCTTAATTTAGAGTTTTGCTCTATTTTTAAGTTTTAATACTAAGTTAACTTGCTTACCGTGTCTACACAATGTTGCAGAGGAGTTTCACAGGCTCTGAATAAAGTGTGTGTGAAAGAGTTAAACGAAATGATAGCTAAGTGGAGGAGGAGACTGATTATAGCAATTAGCTACTAGTTTTTTTTTGCTGTTTTTTTTTTTTTTTTTTAAATCGGTCTTCTTCTCTCTCTGCATTTCAGGTTCAGTTTAAGTGTGACTTCTTTTAATTCAGAATAAAGTTACATTTGTATTGCTAACATTTTTATTTGAACATTAAGGGGAAACATCCAGTACATCCCCTTGCTAATGCAAAAGCATCTAGAAAACGAAGGGTATAAATAAACAGTATAAAATATAAATTAAGAAATTAACTAAATTAGATTATATATAAAATATTATAAAATAAATTATTATTAAGTTTAGTGATTTAGTAAATGACAAAAAAAAAACCTAAAAGAATCAAATTAATAGTATAATAAGATGGCAAGACAATTCACCTAAGACAAGAAGTACCAACGCTATCTCACGACCAATTTGTATGCATTTTACAAGATGGCTACTTCATACAAATTCGTACGACCTAACTCGAACAATTTTGTACGATTTGTCTAAACCCCAGTGTTGGGTAGGTCATTCGTACAAAGTCATATGAATTGGCAGCTTGTAAATTACGTACGATTTAACAAAAATCGTATGAATTTGTAGGAGTGAGGTCGTATAAATTTGCCACCTCGTAAAATATGTACGAATTGCTGTGAGATCGGGCTGGAAGGGCCAGTAATGACAAAAATGGCAGACTCCTCATTTACTGTGAGATTACTCTCTCTCAGTCCTGCGTCTTTAGCATTTAAAAGGAAACTCATCTCAAAGCTTATTGTTACACCTGGCTCAAAAATGTAACATAAAGGGAGACGACACAGCAGAATAACTTCAAGCATAATATTTATTACAACAAAAATTAACCAAAAATGACATTCACAAAGTCAGTATCAGTAATATCAATCAGTATGAAATGCAAGTGAATGGATGCACAAAGTGAAGTGTAGTCAGCGCTAGTGAATGGATGCGAAACAAAACATACCACAAAATTGAAGCGCGGCTCTGGCAAACTGCTCAAGCAACAGGGGAGCATGAGTTCACCCCTATGAACTCTCACACCATGTTTAAATAAGAGCTATGACAAGCATCAGGTGTGCTCAAGTCACGCCCCAATCACAGAACCTGCAGAAACAGAGAAAAGAAACCAAAACACCCCAACCAACACAACTCAATCCTAACATTATCATCCAGTGTTTCGCTGAACTCCATCAACAAGCTAATTAGGATGGAGATGATACCAGATTATCTAATAGTGTAATGAGCTTCTCTTTTAGCTTTAAACAGAGCCCTGTTTCCTGATAACAATGGATCTCAGCTCTTAAGTGAGCTCTCTATGTGCAAGGTTACTTCTTCTGCCTTCCCAAAAATGCTTGAGAATGTGGTTAAGAGTTGCTGTGTGTTCACAACATGCTGAAATGTCAATTACTTTTCATTGTAATTGTTAATTGGGAGTACAATTTTGCTTAACATTGGAAATACTTTTATGAAAAAGAATTTACCTTGCTTGGAAAAAGTCTAGGTTATTTTCCAAAATATTCAACCTCATTATCTACATATTTACATATATGCCCAATTGTTGTTTCCTTCATTTGCTGTGAGTTTTCAAATTCTCCAGGGTCAGAGAAGAGAGCGGTTACCCGCTGAGTCCCTGGGATTGATTCTGCCAGTGACAAGAATATTGAGTATAATGATGTTCACAGTGTTGCAAAGGATTGCAGAGTGCACAACAGGGAGGCGGAAGCAGCGCTTCAATCAAGCAGTGATCTGCTACCCAAATTGATAACGGGTGTCAGCCGTACGGCACCATAGTGCAGGTGAGGTTGTAGGGGAAGGAAGACAGCGTGGGAAGATGTCTTGCCACATGGTATATGGGAGTATTTTATGCACAGCAGCAAGTCTGATAAATATGTTTATCAGCCTGGTAAGCACATTAAACCATTTTACCCCTAAATATAACATCTTTCTTTTAAATGTAATTCATACAGTTGTCTAAAACTGCTACAACTTTATACACTATACTGTTCAAATGGGTCAGCATGATTTTTTTAAAAAAGAAATTAATACTTTTTTTTCAGCAAGAATGCATTAAATTGTTTAAAAGTCACAGTATTGACATTTACTTGATAAATAAATTTGCAGGTGCCTGCCTCATTACACTTTTATATGGTGCCTATTATTCTACTATGATTTCTATAATCTATGCTAACAATTCTTTAGAGTTTCCACTTTATAAAGCTACAATTTTTTGCCTACATGAAAAAACCCATTGCAAAATGCTGAATGGTAATACATTCACATCCACCTCTCTGAGTTCAAATTTCACTACGGCAGACAAATGACATGACATCGATAAGCAGGCGCTAATTGCCTCAAAAGATGGAGAATAATTGGTGGATTCCGCAACATTTAAGCGTTTTCTTTGTACTGTAGCTTGCAAAAGCACAGCTAGAGAACAGATGAGCGCTCAGTGAGAAGCCGAACCCATCGCTGCTAAAAACCACTCAAATGGCATTCGGAAAGTGAAAACACACACGCATTCACACGCTCATTTTCTCTGTCGCTGTGTTTACAAGCCTTAATAGCAGCGAGCGTGTGAACACACCACAACGAGGACTTTACAGCCTGATAAAACGTGTTGCTTTGGCAGCGAGGCGGCTTTTTGGACTGAGTCTCATTACCAAGTACAAACCCCAAAGTAGCCATGATCCTTGGAAGACCACAACCAGAACAGACTTATCCGAGGTAATTAGCGCACCGGGTAAACACTCGGGGGGAATTACTCTGTCTAGCGCTCTCAGTACGACGCGATGCAGCTTTGGAATGAACTCCAGGCCTTCTGAACAGCAAGGATTTATCCATACTTGTACAGATTTGGTTCCATTGCCTTAAAGCGTTCGACGAGAATGGTCAGAGAATCTGTAATTATAAGAAAAGATTGGTTCAGGCCGACTGAAACATAGCCCATGGGCATTAATTGAAGATTAACACGCTCTACTATATAAGGTTGTGCAGAGTTGAAGTCAAAATAAAGCGGGAAAGGTTGCAGAGAGGTGAAGTGAGGAAATAAAGCTGTTTTTTTTTCATAGAAAATACACGTTATGTGTTGAAAAAGCAATCGTCGAGTTTCAGTGCTGCCGAACCACAGTAGGTCTCATTAGTTGTTCTTAGTATAAGCGCTTCCCTCCACGTTACACCCCTCTATGACAACACCATTACAGCAGCGCCGGTGATAGCAGGAGACACCTCAAAAGCTTGCTTTCCACCCCCTCCCTGCCAACTTTCCCCAGGCTGTCATTCAGGAGTAAGACAAAAGGAAGGAAGGCTTTAGAGAACGAAGGCAAGAGCTCCGCTTCTGTCGTTCTCCCCTCAGGCAGTGAGGGTGTAATTCAGTGTGAGGCGATGACACAGCCTCCCTGTGAGACCTGGCTCTGTCAGCATTAAGGGCTTCTCTGCAATATTCATAGCAGCATGCAACAGAGAAAGCTCTGCATTTCCACACAGCGCAACTTCATTTAATACACGACTCAAAGCGGCTCTGTACTTTGTGCAATACGGCTCAACATGTGGTATAGCTCTTTAGAACAGAACTGCGAGACTCTCAAATTGAGTGAGAAATGCTGTGGGATTGAGCGTATAGACCTTATTAGAAGAAGATGACACTTTTGTTTCACTAGTTTTAACATTTATTGCATTTTGTATTTTGGTCATCAGTTTCAATTTACTGTAGTTCACAGATGCTAGCCAAAAGTCAACATTAAAATCTAAGAAAGCTGTCTTTGAAAACCTGTAATGATGGAGCAGTGATCTGAAATTTGATGGAGATTTATTAAAAGGGTAGTTCAGTCATTTACTCACACTCATTGTTACATGCAAACCTGTAATTTAGATATTTTGAAGAATGTTGGTAGTTGACTTCCATTGTATGGACAAAAACACTTTTATTTTTCCACAGAAGAAACAAAGGAACCTGTATATTGTGTTTTTGAGTGAACCATGAAATCAGACCTTCCAGCTTTCATTGAAAATCTAAAGTTATTTTATCAGTAAATCTGTGATTCAGTTTTTTTCGATTTTGTCTTTTAATTTATTTTCTTTATTTTAGTTTTTGTTGTTACTTTTAACTTTGTGACAATTGACATTAAAAATCATAAGATTTGGTAGCATTGCTAATTTCATGTAAAATGACTGATGGATAAAAAAAGGTGTTGATAATTCAGCTGGCAAAACATTGAAAATATGCATTTTCACAGATTTTCAGGGGATAAAAACAGCTCTTAAAAACATTTGTTGTGAAAATTAGATATTCTGATGTTCTAGGAGCTTATGACTATTCAATATTCAATGGACTGCATTTCTATCACTCAGAGCCTCATTTCAATTTGCATCAAATTAAATATGACATCTGCTCTGACTAAGCAACCATCGTATACAGCAGCAAAACTCAAAATGCTGTACAGCTAAACCAGATCTCAACGACAAACGACAACATCTCACTGCATTCTGCTTTTTCTGCGTGACACTGTTAGTTCCTGCATATCTGCAGTCTTCAACAAATGGCTGGGGTCACCAGATATAGATTCAGTCAGAGGCCGATGGAGTGTGTTTGTTGGGGCATATTGGGGGCTAAATAAGGACGGCTCTTGGGACAGGACAGATGGCTATACTAACTCCCATCATGAAATGGGGTATTGAATGCATTCCTCCCGTGTATACGCTCTTGTGACCCGCCTGCATCCACTCACATCTGACAAACACAAAGATTCTGTGGAGAACTGCTTTGGTATTTAGAATCAGATGAGTTGAATTATTAAAGCTATAAAAAGAAATACTCAAACCCTCAGCAACTCTTCAATGAGAGCGAGAAAGAGCTGAACATGTCAAGTCACTGATTTGTGAATATCACTATCACACTTCCTCTTTCATCGGTATTAGATACTGACATATTTTTAATCTGTTTCAAAGCAGGAGTGCTGAAATTGTGTTAAACTTGATTAAACATGTTTGCAATGGTGAGAACATGCCATACGCACACATACTCACAATCTTACACTTGAAGTGATTTGTGACTTTAAAAATTTACTTAGATGTTATTAATAATTCCAATTGAACCCAAATATCAGAGTGGACGTTTTACTCTGGGTTTTTGCACTGATTTTATCCACATGTATAAGTCATGTGGATCTGGTGGGCTACTGCTTTGACCAAACGAAATGTTGATGTATTATTCAAACACTACATGGGCATGAATCTTCTCCCTTTTTTAGGTAAATGCAGTTCAGGTTAAAAGTATTTGCCATTAAAGCTGAATGACGCTGGTATACTCTCCAAATTCAACTCCACAGAGATCTGAACCACTCAAAAAAAGCCACATACTGGCCTGCCAGTTACAGATTGGGACTCTATATGGTTCCTCAAGCTCACTGTGTTATAATTACGACCTGGACATTTGCACACACCCACTTAGATAATATAGACATCGGGATACTTCATCAATATGAGCCTGTCCTGGCCACTGATAGATGCATTCTGTAATTATACTTGTACCATCTCAAGTGATCCCGCAGCGTGTGACGGTATGCAGTGTGCATTAGTGAAACCTAATAGACATGCTGAGCTTTCTCTTCCTGTCTCCTGTGTATATTAGTCTCTCAGCAAGGTCTGTTTGTGATCAGACCAGCACTTTGCTTACATTTAGCTTCATCTCAGACCCTTCAGTATGTACCAGTGTCCCCTGACATGCAAACATTATACACTACAAACAGGCATAGGGGAAAGTGGGGTAATTGTGCCAGTGGGTAAGTTAGGTCAGCCCTTTCTCTAAGTAACATTTTTGTCATGTTACTATATTTCTAGAGAGTTTCCACCATATTGAGTATAAAATAATACTCAAAGATCTTTTAGTAATTGAAAAAAAAATGTAATTAAATTATAATTAATTAAGAAATGCATGAGATCATGAAGTCATGCTTATCTAAAATAAATAAAATTATGATATCATATTATTTGAATATGCACTTTTAAAATTAATAGTTTATTATCCTCCAAGCTGGCACAGAATAAAAAATAATAAAACTAATAAATGAATAAAAAGACAGAAAGCATTGCACAACTTAGACTTTTTTTTTTCTTTTCTGTAAATGTATACAAAAGGCAGGAAAAAAATATTTTATTCCAAGTGAAATTGTTTTAATAAGGTACCTAATGTGCTTAATTGTAAAATAATTATTTATATATATACATATATAAATAATATAAATTACCTAATGTGCTTATTAACCATAAAATAATAAAAAGGAATAAAAATATACTTTTAAAAAATTATTAATCATCATGATAATCATAAAAATTAATGTGAGGCAGTCCCAGAAAGTTTTAATCACTATGATTTCCAGAGGACTGACAGCATAAAACTTCTCTCATTAGTAAACTGATTATATTCAAATGGCACAGTCATTTGCTTCCATCCACAATGCATCTCTGAAAAGGCCAAAAATATGATTTCTTGTAATGATTTTTGTTCATAGGGAGATTCTTTAAATATAATTAAGTATATTTTACCTCCTTTTTTTTCAAGCCTAGAGGACAACTTAAGTAAAAAAAAAAATGTCAAGTCTTGCCCCACTAATAAGTCTTACAGTGTTCGGAGATTAAAACAAGAAATAAAAAAGTCGTTAGAAAGAACATATAGAGATAAGGGTGAATTATTCTCATTATGCAGATTTGATGATCGCAACTCATTATGCTATCTGAGAATCATACTAATTATCCTTCAGCTGTCTCCCTCTCTCTCTTCCTTTATTCGTATCTCTCTATCTATCAGATACTGTCACAGTTTAATGCTTCTATGTAGGAAACAAGTTCAGGCTCATCAGCAGTACACCCCATCATGAAGCGCAACATTACATTTCTAACTAATGCTTACACACACAATCAGAGGGGTGCCTGCTTTACAACCGGCTTTCACACACTGACACACTGCAGTCTGACAGCAAAGCAGACGGTCCGCTCTGCAGGATATCCTGAAACACAGTCCTCGAGATAGAAGATGACTGTACGCTACCATGCGCACACATCCATTAATACACACAAAGACGCAGAAAACATAAACCCCAAAGTTTTACAACTCTAGCTGAACTATAAGTTTAAGGGCAGAATCAAATCCTGATGGTGTAATTCCAGTTCTGAGAGTGGCAACTGGGCACTTCACTTCCAAGTTTTGTTTCATTGTTTCATTTGTTTCATTTTGTGTTCATTCTTCGGATTGGATTCAAAAAGAATGCATTCATGTAAATGCTTGAATCTGACTATTTCCTCTATCCGATTTAAAAAAATACCAGTGCCGAGGTGTGAGCATGCTTGTGAACTTTTTATGTTTCATGAGCGTGCATATGTTTATTATCATCTTACAAACAGGGCTGCTTGTCCCAAAAACATTGTAAGAATAAGTAGATCCTACAAATTATTGGCATCAATAATCTCTATGACCTATTTAGGCATACAATACTTTTGAGAGACGCAGGTCAATAATCTGAAATTGAACTGGTATCATTTGGATTGACAAAAATGAATGCATGTAAACATGCACTTGCTCAGGCCAGTAAAAGACTTGGGAATTTTTTAGGGAGTTTACTGAAATGGTTTCGACAATTCCCTGAACAATATTCTCATTACTGAACTAGGGAGTGGATTGAGACGCTCCCATACTTTTCACTTGCCTTTATTGTTCATTTAATGGCCTCTTTGAGTTTTCTTGAGTTCCTCTCTGCTTTCTCCCCTACAATCTGTCCATCAGTGGAGAGGAAGGACATACCTGAGATGAGGGCCATGTTAGGGTGTGTTGTAAGGCTGAGCCCTGAGCAGAGCTCAGCAGATGGTACAGTCAGGACTGTCACTGCTTCTCCCCTGATGCCCAATCACTTCAAGACACATCCCTCAATGGTGTTCACTCAGAAACCAGCCCGGCAGACAGCATTAGCGTGACAAGATCATTACAACCTGGATGCATCTGCGTACTTTTCCAAGGACTTGTTATTTCTTACACACACTCACACACACATACACATCCCTGACCTTGCGCTTTCCGTTGTACCTAATTTTCCTGTGTCCTACTTTTTCTAAGGTCAATGTTTTCACTCTTCACACAATGTTGGGTCTTCCTTATTTATTTAAAGTATGAGTAGGGTTAAAAATAGACCATCAGGGTCCTTGAGAAAGCTCTTGTTCTAGAGCTGAAAAAGCTTCTGAAAGGCATACAGTACTGAAATATATTTGCATTTATGCATTTAGTAGACACTTTTATCCAACATGTCTTAAAAACATATGCATTTTGTCAGAGCCAAATAGTGTACTATGCCAGGTTTATTAAACTAGCCTGCTTTGATTTAAAATACTGCCATTTTATAATGTTGAACCATTTAGTAGGGTTATGGAGGCATTTTGATTAGAAAGAAATCTAAGTTAGGGGTTTTTCTTAAAGTTTAAAAGGATTTGTGGCAATGCAGTCTCAATATTTCAGAAGCATCATATAAGAGGCATCAGAGGCGCTCCATTTTGGAGTGCTTTGACATTTCCTTTGAAGTAGCGCCATGGGGAAGCCCACTCATAATGATGTAATTCCTTTAAAGTTTTATTTAAGGCAGAGCGCCATTCCATTATTGAACTTTTGTAATTTCTTGATATGCAGCAAAGCATTCATAAAGAAACTGGTCATGCTATAGCTTTTTATGAAATTATGTATTTCTCAGTTCCTTTTAACAAGACGATATTCACAGCATCTTTTGCTGTGGTTAGTTTTCTATTTACATGCTTTCTTTCATTAAAGGTCAGCATTTAGTTACACCTAAAAGCAAAACCTCATTGAAGAGTTAATGGAAAAGGTTTTCACAGAGGTTCAGACATCAGTCACCTTTAAAAATGTGGACAGGTCGGCTTATCTCATCTCCAAAGTACAACTTTCGAAGTTTGCTGATATTGAGGTGTTAGTCGCACTCCTTTGATTTCACAACTCCTACACTTTTCACGTGCAACACAGATTGCATTCGTGAATAAATTCACAGGGAATTTAGAAATATGTCAGCAAGAGCGCCACAGAAATGTTTGCTTTTTTTCACAAAATTCCCATTCCTTCATCAGGGCTTTGGATCTCAGTTAAAAGAGTCTGCTTTATTATTTGTTTCAAAATGCATGAACATGCTTAGATGTCTGTGACAGCCTTCACTTCTGTATACCCCTTGAGACTGATAGAGCAAGAAAAGATAAGAGAAATATAGAGACAGAGATGGCATAAAGGCACATACACACCTGTTTATTTGCTCAGTTTCATCAAAGAAAAAAAATGGGAAGTGTGAGAGATGCTGACTAACTTAAAATTTGCTAAAAAAAAAAAAATTCTGATTATTTTTGACGAACTGTCAGAAAGGCACAGTTGATTTTAAGGACAGAAGTTGATGAGAACAACGACCTGTGCTTGAGTATTTTACAAAAGAAATTTCAAATTAAATTTCAGAAGGAACGTTTCATCATTAACCAAATTGCGGACTTGCCACAGCACTATACAAATTTAAACATATAAACTCAAAATATTTAAAAACCATAATAATTTTTTATCCTAAGCAAATAAATAAGCACAGTGTTTAATCACACTAGCAAGTGCATGTACAGTAATTAACTAAATAAATTTTAAAAATCATGAAACAGTAAAATGTGTTTTTCATTTTCATATTTTCTTTCTGTGTAATATATTTGACTTTCTTTTTTATTTTCTATTTTATTAAATTTTTTTCTGTTAATGTACCCCTGGCTGACTGCATCTTTAAAAACTAATTAACAAAAAAAAATAAAATAAAATAAGCTTTTTCCTATAACTATAAAAATATTCCTATAAAAAAAAAATCTATCTTTGTTCATACCAGCCCATGTGCGGCTCCTGGCGTTGAGGATGTATGGAACGCAAATTACCATACACTGTAAAAAAAAATTCCGTTTAATTTACAGGAAAAAAAAAACGTTTTAGGATTTATGGTTTTAACTTAAATTTACAGTTAAATACCGTAATTCAATTAACTGATATAATGTTAATATACAAACCTATTAAAGTGCTGAAATCTGTTTTGTACCTTTGAAATACACTGATAACCACCAAATGCAGAAGGTGATGAGAAAGTCACATGATGAACCAAAGCCCATCACAAGCAGCTTTTAAATAATAACATATATAGAAGGTGCACAGTGTCATTCATACAAGCACTAAACACCATCATGGTGAGACTCATTAAACTAAAATATGAAAAAACATCAAATTCAAACAAAATTTGAAATGCAACACAGGGAATTCTGCGAACATCAGTTTATGTTTTTCTTCTTGTAAATTTTACAGGAACTTACCGTTAACCATTTAACAGGTTTTTACTGTAGCATTTTCACCATTTTTTGCTCTTAAAATCACAGTCAATTTTTACAGTCTAGCGTTTCACTGAAGAATGTCGGCGTTATTTAGTGGAAAATGCATAAAATTTACAGGAAAAAAAAAACGTTTTAGGATTTATGGTTTTAACTTAAATTTACAGTTAAATACCGTAATTCAATTAACTGATATAATGTTAATATACAAACCTATTAAAGTGCTGAAATCTGTTTTGTACCTTTGAAATACACTGATAACCACCAAATGCAGAAGGTGATGAGAAAGTCACATGATGAACCAAAGCCCATCACAAGCAGCTTTTAAATAATAACATATATAGAAGGTGCACAGTGTCATTCATACAAGCACTAAACACCATCATGGTGAGACTCATTAAACTAAAATATGAAAAAACATCAAATTCAAACAAAATTTGAAATGCAACACAGGGAATTCTGCGAACATCAGTTTATGTTTTTCTTCTTGTAAATTTTACAGGAACTTACCGTTAACCATTTAACAGGTTTTTACTGTAGCATTTTCACCATTTTTTGCTCTTAAAATCACAGTCAATTTTTACAGTCTAGCGTTTCACTGAAGAATGTCGGCGTTATTTAGTGGAAAATGCATAAAATTTACTTTATAAAGAAAGTAAACTTATGATAATTCATTGATATTTCTCTGAATATGCTTACAGTTTGGACTAAAAGCCCTAATGGAATTTATGACATGAAAAATTCATCAGAACTCGCATGACTGAACAGGTATGTGCTGCTACTTCATCACATTCTAAAAGTACTCAGTTGGGTTTTAATTTTGCATGCTGTGATTTGTAGTCTACTCGTGATACAAATTATTATATATGTGGCTGTACCATTTATGTCATTGATAATGGTTTTTTTGAAGATGTTATAACATCACAATGATGTAGGCCTATATCTGACGGTTCAGCATGCAGTGAATGTAAACAAACCTCTTGTCTGGGGATGTAGATCATGTACAGTACGCTGAAAGGATCGCACCTTATATTCAATTGCAAGAAAAATACCCGTTTAGTCCAATTCACTAACTTTAACCTATGTATGAAAGCCCATTTCCGCTGCATAAAAACATGCTTGGTAATCATAATTATTTTTATTTCTTTATGTCACTGTGACTTTTTATGTCATAATTATGACTTACCAAAGCATGTGGCAGAAATGTGTTTCCATATTTGCAGTAGGCCTATAAACTGGTTCTTTTTAGTGAATCAAAAACACACAGTGGGCCACCAGCTTACTTAGATTCACAAACCAATACAACTCACATAGGCTTGTACCAATGTAGTCATATTTATGAACAAATGAATGAATAAATGCATTTGCCTCATTCATGACTCATATGATCTACTTAATTTAACGTTAAATACAAAAAGACTCACAAACTCCAGTTTGAATCAGACTGGCAAATTCTTCACTGAATGAACTCTGAACTGTAGCCAATATGGGAATGATTTGGTGCTCTTGGCTGTTTTCAGTTGGAAAGCAATGATGAATATAAGGTTGTCAGATCAGTTTATCAATATGTTAAAAAATATTTAATTGGTTAAAGTAGTGAATCTAGATTTACATGTTAACGTTTCAACACTGCAAACAATACATCGACAAGTTAATCTGTGGGGTAGGTGTTATGTTGTGGTAGTACTGTGTTTTCCATACTGGCATACCGGAGAAATTATTCCATTCAAACAAAACATATGCAAGAAACAAACTGTAGCGACTGTCATTATGGATTGCAAGTTATCTAATGCATCAGTTTGTCTGTGTTTCTATAGCACTGCATGTCATTCCATCAGCCCCTAAACTCTTTTCTCTCTTTCTCTATCTCTCATTCCCTCCTCCTCACATACAAACATCCCCAAACTCCTCCATCTTAAGTTGTCTCCCATTTTTTAATCGATTGCTCTATCACAGAACAGCTGTTGTGTTGTGTGATCCATGAGCTCCTCTACACATTAGTTATGCCACACACAGACAGTATCTGGGTGTCCCTGAGAGCAAGACAGCCCAATCCATCGCTGCCGACTGAAATTCTCTCACTTCACTTATTCAGCAGAGCACATCACCGTGAGCTGAGCCTGGAATCGCAGATAAACCTTCTTCTGTTTGGATGCATTGTCTGTATTCCTGTAATGTCACGTTGTTCTGCTGTGTCAGTGCTGTGTACTGAATTAGTTGCTCTGTCTGTTTTGACTAGGAAGTCACTGCGAAGAAGACGCACATATTGAAGCTCAGTTGTGTATTTCAGATTCTCTGCAAACAAACTGAATGTGGAATTTTTATTTTTTTTTTCTAATACTGATCAATTTTTGACTGAAGAATGCAACATGTATTTCTAGAGTGGCTTTCTCTCAGAGTCGATATGAGTTTCCTACTTATTTTGGAGTTGGTTCTGCTTTAGATTTTCATACAGAGTGTGTTTTCTTTGCTTTTTACTCTTAATACCACTTCTCGTGGTAAACATGGGCATTTGAGTTGGCTGCGTTTTGAATCATGAATTCTTAAGTATGGAGATTTTCTTTTCAACTGCTCCTCTGTGCTTTTGAAGAAGTGCAGGCGTCCGTCTTAACGCTCGCTCCCGGGGTACAGAGGTCTGGGGTTTTCTGTATTCTCCTGAAGCCTAAGTCCTTACTTGGGGGATCTAACTGCATTTCTGCTGCCCTACTTTGCAAAGCTATACTAAATGTGTAATGATGCCCTTGTGTCCTGCAAGATTTCTGTTTAATTTAGGAAATCTTAAATTCATTTAGCATTGCATTGGGAGGAGGGAAAGAGAAAGGAAGGAGCATATAAGTGCGTGTTTGTGTGTGTTCTGAGCAGTGTGAGCTTTTACCAAGTCAAACGTTCTTCAGTGATAAGCACATGTTTAGCTGCAGGACTGTGAGGGGGCAGAGCAGCACTGGTGCAATCCTGATAGCGGAGACACACTCAGGGATGCAGCTGTTTCTCAAGAGTTTATGCATGTTTGTGAGGTAAAGAGAGAGTGTGTGTTACATGAGAGGAATTGTCATTTACCAGATTACCACAGTCGAAAATCATCTTCCAACTAAATGTACAACTTCTGCAGAAAATATGAGTGGTGTTTATCAATGCGGAGCTCGCTACCATGCTAGACTGCTGTGATTAGTTGTCAGGCTGCTGGCAGGTGGTTATTGTGCTATCACTTTATTTGAATATTTATTTTAATAATTTTCATTTATTTTAATGTCATTTATCGGTAAACCTGATATTTATTTAAGTATTGATATTTAAATGATCGCCTATTAAATAGAAAAGTGTGAACATTTTAGTAAAAAAAAAATATTGGTCAATTTATTGACCAATTTATTGACCTATTGCTCTTTGGGCCCTTCGAGGTGAAAGTGATATCTGTGCTTCATACATCGCTACACTATTCATAGTAGACAATTAACCTTTTTGCCTGCGAAATATAAAGCTGCAGTTCGTAAGTTTTTTTGGTAAAAAATGATCCGAAATCAATATTTGAGCAAGTACATGACCAGCCAGTGTTCAAAACTATCGCCTTACTTTAGCCCGATTCACAACGGTTAGCTTATAATAATGTTTTCTAAATTCGAGCATAAGGCTGGGCGATATATTGAATGCGATGATCATGAGCATCTCGTCAGGTGATAGCAGTAAAGCCGGTTAGCAGTTTAGCAGTAAATCTCCATCATCTTCTTTCAAATGGAGCGGCATTTAATACACAGAGCCGTAGTTCACTGACAAGCTACGCAATATCGCATTTATTATCGAAGGCGATTCATCTGCGATAATGAACTTGATTTTGCGTATCTTGCCAGTGATCTACGGCTCTATGTATTAAATGCCGCTCCATTTGAAAGCAGGTGATGGAGATTTACTGCTAATCACGGAACTGGCTTTACTGACGAGATGCGCATGATCATCGCGTTCGATATATCGCCCAGACCCATTCGAGCATGGCACTGCGTCATTATGTCACGTCTGTAAACATAAAGAAGTTTTCCCGGCTATTAGGCTATCGCCTATGAGGATCCTGCAGGTGGTGGATCGTTTAGCCTTTTCTCATAGCAGCTAGAATAATTAAATATATAATTTTGATGGCAGATTGTAACCCAGAAAGGATTATGTGTTTATGAAACACATGTGAATGAAATTAAATTATATTCCAGTTTTAAATGTGCTTCTGATTACAGGTAGCCTGGGATTACACAAGATTTTTATTTTAAAGAAAACCAGTTCGAAGGGAGCATAATCTGCTTTTTGGGTAAAAAGATTTTCTTAATATGAATTTTGAGTGGCATGACAATTAGATTAGACTTTACAGAAATTGAAATCTACAAGTTAATACACACTATACTCATAGTCACAAAATGCTGATGATGTTAACATTAATAATTTGAGAATAAAGTATAACAATAATAATAATTTGCACAGTTTGATGTGATATGAGCTAACTCTCATTAGATTTAATATCCATTGGTAGCGCAATTTATTGTAATGCTTTTTTCCTCAGTTGGTCAGAACAAATGTGGCAGACTTGTTACTTACTTGTTCAGATGACAATATCCGGTGAAAATTCTTATTTGGGTCATATATTCCAAGACGTAGGCTAGAATCTGTGATTGCGAAGTACAGTAAACATCCACACCGGTGTGTTACTGACTGCCACATATTCACCTCAAAACATTAGATTGATCTGCGTTGGAGCCGTGCCGGAGCATATTCCACGCAAGCCAGATAATTCCGCAAGCAGCTGCAATTCCAGGTTTTCAAACAGAGATGGCGACGAAAGAGGCAAAACTTACGGACTGCAGCTTTAAGTTAAATCTGTAGGATTTTAATTTTTAGCATTTTCTGGGGGAAAAAATGTCTGTACCATCTCTATTTTTTAACAAAACTGTATCAATTAAAATATAAAGTTAGAATGTCTTCATAAAGGGCAGCGCATTTCCACAGACAGTAAGTTCTATGATGCAAGACTGTGAAAATTTTTGTTTTCGTTTTTCCTTTGGGTTGACCTTTCCAATGTAGTAAAACACTTAATGTGATCCACTCTTAAAAGTTCTCAAAGAAACATCAAGTGTCAAGTTGGTTAAGTTGACCACATATTCCCATCCAGCCTGACTTCCCATTGGCCACACGGCCCAAGTTCCACTTAATATGAAAGGCATTCGGTTTTGAAGTGCAGATGTGAGCCTGTGAGGATCATATCCTGTCGTGTTTGGAGTTCTGTTTGTGCGCATTCTACATTCCTCCGGGGAAACTGCCCTGCACCGCAGAAGGGCTGTGGAGAATGAAATACCGATGTTCTAGTCACACACATACAACCATATATTTTTATGCGCTTACTTGTCAAAGTTTCGCCGGTCCCAAATTCATCTCCCCTCTGCCTTGAGTGAATTCTTATCTCGGGAGACTTGGGTGACTCTCTTGGCACATTTTTTCCACGGCTTCATGTTTCACAGTGACGGTTTGACAGCCGATTTCAAAGCCTGTAAATCCCCCAGAATGCCGTTTGCCTGGTGCTTTGAGTGGGCATGAAGCATCTGCACGCCGACAAACAGCCAAACAGACACTACAGCCTAGGGATGGAGAGAAGGAAGGAAAGATGAGGCTAGAGAGGCTCTGTTGGCGCTGGAGGGGATGAAGGGGTGATGGGGCAACGCATCACTCCCCCAACACTTCCTGACAGCTCACTTGCCGTAGGGACGTGGAGCAAGGTTGGAGGGTGCCCCACTTTAACACCCCCACAGAGCCCTAACCCTGAGTGTATGGATGTAAACACGCACACACACACTCACTCAGGGGAACACTCCTACTCATCTCCAGATCAGAAAAACAGTGAGAAGAAAGAACAAAATGAAAGAAGGGGAGAAAGGCTGGAAAGATTCAAAACATTTTCTGTCTCTTCGTCTGTCTGTCAAAAAGTCTGTGTGAAGGTTTGCCGCTCTCTGATCCCAGAACAGTTACTGTTAAAGCAATAGTTCACTTGAAAATGAAAATCTGTCATTATTTACTCATCCTCATGTCGCTCATCCAAACCTGTATGCCTTTTTTTTCCTACCATGGAACCCAGAAGGTGAATTTCTGAAGAATATCCAGGTCACTCTTTTCAATATAATGAAAGTAAAGGGGGATTGGGGGCTACCAAACTCCAAAATGACAAAAATTATGCACCATAAATGTAGTCCAGTTGACAAGTGTGCTATTGAAGTGGCTGGATTTCAGCCAAATAAATTTGATGAAACAATGGTAACTGTAATCTTCACAAAACATATATATGAATGATTAATTCATGAATCTGATTGATTGGTTTCTCAAGTTCAAACGGCAGACATAATGATCTGCTTGCAGAAGTTAACAGCCACTGAAAGGAAGCCACACAAAGCTATGAGCGATGGCAAACTATTTGTATTTTACTTACTTTTATGCTCCATTTGATTCATTGTATATTGTACATGAAAAAGAGTTGCCAGCGCATTATTCAACATCTCTCTAAAGAAGAAAGTCAGTCAAATAGGTTCATAATGATATGAGGGTGAGTAAATGATGACAGAAATTCCATTTTTGGATGATTAAAAGGAATATTTTTGCTATAGTGAACTGAAAAAAGCATAATGGACCAGATTATCACAAAATGGCCAAAATTTCCGTTTCATTTATTTCTAAGTGATTGTGTAGCTCAAGCATAACTAGACACTGCTGATGTATGTCCGCACACAAAAGAGACACAGTATTGTGAATTTTAGTTAGAATGACTGTATTAATAATGTGACCTCGGGGGTCTTTCTTTTTCCAGAGAGTGCTGGTCAGTTTTAAGGTCAGTGGTTCCTCAAAGGGATTCACGGGATAAATAAATAAACTGCTTTTTTGAGGAACGATTGTTTTTATCTAAAGCCCGGGACCTGGACGGAGGGTTTTGGATGTGTGTGTGTGTGTGTGTGTGTGTGTGTGTGTGTGTGTGTGTGTGTGTGTGTGTGTGTGTGTGTGTGTGTGTGTGTGTGTGTGTGTGTGTGTGTGTGTGTGTGTGTGTGTGTTTGGATGTGTGGCAAAGACAGTGACCTGAGGGCTGCACCCATCCGTCAGTCAGTGCCTTGTGAGTCACAGACTTTTTAATGATGAGGGAAGAGGGCCTTAAGAGCTGTGGAAATGTCGCGTTTTAATGGCTGAACTCTTTTTGGTTGATTTGGCCCTGGGTTCTCTGGGCATGAGCATAATGATGTGAAATCCATTTAAGAGCTGAGAAAGAAGTGGTGCTCAAGAGGAAGTTCTGAGTGCCATGCCACACACACTTACACACATAAGCTCACACAACAAGACTTTAACACTCCTAAAGCCAGTTTTCAGCCAAATAAAGGCTTAGCATGAGCCCACAGCTAGACAAATTGACCTGTATAGTCTTGATATTCAGATTTTACCAGATATCATTTAGTGACATCTGTTAGAATGGTAATGCGTGTTAATTAGTTCATTCGGACTTCATGCTACTGTACTGTCTGGTCACTGTGGGTAATGTGTGGATGCATGCAGAATTGAAACCTTTTAGTCATGCTTGCTAAGCAGTGTGGTAGTCAGTTAAACTTTCTTTATAAATCCATTGAGGAAAAGTCAGTGGAAAAAGTGGAAAACACCATTAACGGTGCCTAAAAGTAACCAAAGCCTGAGCCTAAAAGTGACCAAATTCCTTAAAGGAATAGTTCACCCAAAAATGAAAATTTGATGTTTATCTGCTTACCCCCAGGGCATCCAAGAGGTGACTTTGTTTCTTCAGTAGAACACACACAAAAAGAGTTTCAACTCAAACCGTTGCAGTCTGTCAGTCATATAATGACAGTCAGTGGGACCCACGGCTTTGAGAGTAAAAAAAAATACATGGTCCCACTTTATATTAGGTGGCCTTAACTACTATGTATTTACATTTAAATTAATAATTTGATATACATGTTTTTACATTGTACTTATATTTTAAAAAATACCTATATGTACTTACATCAGTAATTAATTTATGTAATTACATTTATAATTACACTGTCAACCCACCCCTTACACCTTAGCCCACCCCTACCCATACCACCAAACCTGTCCCTAACCTTACCTGTATCCCACCTCAATAGCAGCAAAAGTGTTTTGCAATACAATATGAACACAATAAGTACATTGTACTTATTTTTTTGATGTAAGTACATAGTAGTTAAGGCCACCTAATATAAAGTGTAACCAAATACATATACAGAAATTAAACCCTGTGGCTCATGATGATACATTGTGGTCTTAAGACACGAAACAATCGGTCTGTGCAAGAAACTGAACAGTATTTATATCATTTTTTACCTCTGATACAACCGGCGCGTGACGCATCAACATGTTCTGGCATTGCAGATGCATGTGCGGAAGCGATCTGTCATGCGTATATGTCACTCAATGTTTAGATCGCTTCCGCACATGCATCTACTATGCCAGAGCATGTTGACGCGTTGTTGTGAAACCGCTCAGGACAGTTGGACATTGCGGTGGATCTGAGGTAAAAAATGATAAAAAATACTGTTCATTTTCTTGCACAGACCGATTGTTCATGTATCATCATGAGCCGCAGGGTTTAATTTGGTTTTGTCTGTGCATGTTTTTTTTTCACTCTCAAAGCCGTGGGTCCCACTGACTGCCATTATATGACTGACAGACTGCAACGGTTTGAGTTAAAAATCTTAATTTGTGTTCTACTGAAGAAACAAAGTCACCTACATCTTGGATGCCCTGGGGGTAAGCAGATAAACATCAAACTTTCATTTTTTGGATGAACTATCCCTTTAACCAACAACTGAATAATATAAAAATATTTTGGTTTTGAGAGAATATGATGCCAGTTGAACAATCCCTTTAAGTATAATAATGTAGGTCATTACAATATACTGTTGTTTTCAGTTTTCAAATATGAGTAACTATAAACAAAACAAAACAAAAAAAAAAGAGAGATTGCCATGTAGTTAACAAATTTACTGTGAAATCTGCTCTGGTAAACAAACTATCATCTGGTGACAGTTTCATGTGCTAGGGACTAAGATAAATGAATTGACAAAATAAATGGGGAAAAGTCACTTGGTATAAACAGTATATTTAAAACATTTATATAGCCACTAAAAGTAGAAATCAAATTACTGTCTTGTCCAATTTGTTTATTAATTACTTTAATAAACTGTTTATTTTACTGTTCATAATTTCCACACTTTTGAAATAAGTAACAAAACTAAACAGTTTCTTTCACTATATTAATAACTGGGTTCTTAATATCGTCTAGCCTCACAGTTAGCCTTGGCGCCCATGGGGAATGGGCTACATTGCGGTGTAAAAGTTACTTTATTCTTGATAATATTAAGGCAAATTACAGCATGCAACGAACTGCACATGCTAATCCAGGAAAAGCAATCAAACATATGAAAAATATGTCACAGCTTATTAAGTTTTGTACCCTGAAGGCTAACATGCCACAATATCTTTGCAGCAGATGGCATGGTTCTTTAGGGTTTTATTAAAGTAAGGAAGCAGATAACCTGTATGAAAAAAAAAAAAAAATCACAACAAACTCTGGGAGGAAATTGTAAGGGAATGGGTTTTTAAACTGAGGAAACTAATTAACATTTCTGATTTTCATTTCGACCAAGTGGCCCGAGGTGGACAAAATCCTGTCCTAAACCTGCTTCCATTGATGAAGATTGTTAGAAATGGTGTGGCATCCTGTATGTCATTTGTATGTGTATTTCCATCAGGGTCCTGAACCCCCTCGTCTTGGTTTGTTTTGGAGTAATGATCAGCTCACTAGACTGCTAGATCAAACTCATGGCTACCTGAAATATTGATATATTTGAGTTTAGATTGAGTGTATTAGGCCTATGTGTGAAGAAAGGAGAATGAAGCAAGGTGAAACATGGCTGTGTAGCATCTTTTGGAAGCTGGCTGAAGCTTTTTTTGAAGGTAGTTCTACATAAGAGAATATATATGTTTTGATAAATGTCTGATATATGGTACAGTAACTGGTTAATGTAATGCCCCTTGAACTGTAATATGCCACGTTCAGTGGTGACCACCAAAATAGCTAAAAATAAGAACTATAAAACCATATTATAAGAATGAATAGGCCACATTCTATCCAACCAGTGAGAAATCACACGAAAATGCAAAATGCTTCAGATATTGGCAAAATGCTTCTTTCAACTGTGCACTCATTAACTCTGGTTACGTTTGAGCACAGTTGTAGATGTTTTGCTGTAAGGCTTTGTGATCAGAAAGTCCAACTGATGTTCCAGCTGCTATCATCTGCAAAGTTTGTGAAGTGATTTTGTTTGTTGAATCTTAAGAGAGGCAAGGCCCTGCAGTTAAACCTACCTTCTTTATCCCTAAGATCTGCACTCACATTCTGAGTAGAGTAGGATTTTGTTTAATTTACCATAATCCAAGATTAGCTTCAAAGAGCCGCGGGGCCTTCAAACATGGGAAGAACTGTCTGATGCTCATACTGTCAGACAAATGAAGTATTCAAATGAGTTTGATTTTTCGGAAATAAAACTTGTGCCCCCACCACATACACCCACAACCTCCTCCACTTGTTCTTTTTAAGCGTGCAGCACATTTTCATGCTCTCTCCTCAGTTTTAATTGGTGCCAGAAGAGAATCAAAGAGAACAGAGGGAGTGCGGCACGTTGATCGGAGGACCCTAGAAAGACTCCTTCCTGTGATCTGAACAATTGTAATTGTGTTGGACTTTTAGCTGCGAGTTTTGAAGAGACAGCTTCAGTTCAATTACTGCTGTCACAATGTCAAGCCTCATCCCTAGGTGTTTCCCTTGGCTCATGCTCTCTCTCTTTCTCTATTTATTTGCCTGTCTCTCTCCGTTGCTCGCTTTATCTGTCTGTTTCTCTTTTCCTCCAACATTTGTTTCATCCTGTGTATTATTCCATATCCTGCGGCTGATGTTGTGCCTCATTTGAGGTGTGTCTTCATTCACATCCATGCTGGCTTTCGCACACTTTGACTTGGTATCCTTCTCATCAGAATGCTGATTATTAAAATATGCAGCATTTTTTTTTAGTTATCTGCTCCCAGAAAGGCAGCAAATAAAACAAAGAATTCCTTGCAATGCTTTTCAGTCACATCAGAGTTATTGAGAGGCTTTTTATTATTCAGATGTTGCACTAAAATCAAAACACAGGCTCTTAAGGGGCAACCGCTGAGAGCAAGACTTATTTGTTAAGATTCATTGATGATTTTAGAGCTCTCCAAATATCCGTAATTAAACTGAATTCCAAATTAGCACCGCAGCTTCTTGCTGAAAGCCGGATAAATACATTTAATAGAAGAGAAATGTGGTTCTCACAAACATGAGTGGTAATGACCTTGTCTAACTGTAGTGCAATTTGAAGAATGTTCTAGCTTGCAGTGTTGTATAAAGTCATGGCTGTGAGACAGGAAGCCGCCACTTTTGGCCATATGAGCAGTGACCCCTCAAAAGTGACACATTCTGGGCATTCCACTCCGCGTTGGATTCGCCCTCTCAACTTGTGAAGGTTATGACTAGATTCCAGGACTGCCTGTTACTGAGCGGCCCTTTTGGGAAGGTTAATTCTGTATCTGTGTTCGGAGTTTTTTCACCATCACAACACTTTTGAGTGTGAGTGTAAGGTCAGAAAGTCAAACGCAGGCAGCAGACAGTGAACATTTTCTGATGACTTTGGCTTTCCAGTACTCACACTTTTTTTTTCCATGCAAGTCTACTTTAGATGTGTGATTACACAGCATTAAGTTAATTATATGTGATTAGGAAATAAATCTATGTATTATTTTAGGGATTACTCAGTTTTAGTGAACTCGTCGTCCAAAACCGTAGTCACTGAGACAGTGTTTACCTTATGTAAATGACACACCATGACACGTCAGCTGGAGATTGTGTCCTGCATTGTTGGGATGATGGAGGTTGGAGTCAATTTTTTCATACATCTTCATTAAAACAGCTTGGATTGTCAGTTGTTAAACATGTCCCACGTTTCTATCAACATCTGGACAACACTTTTAGACCACTGAACAGTTGGTTTCAGGTGTTTCAGTGTGACTGAGAAGAATGTTGGATTGCGTGTGAGTAAAGGGAAGTACACTTCCTTTCAACAGTTTGGGATTAGTAAGGTATATTTTTTGAAAGAAATTAATATCAGCAAGGAAGCATTAAATTGATCAAAAGTGACAGCAAATACTTTTGTAATGTTTAAAATGTTTATCTTTCAAATAAATGATGCTCTTATTTTTCATCAAAGAATCCTGAAATAAATTAATCAAAATATTTTATACTTAAATATTTATTAGTGCTGTCAAACGATTAATCATGATTAATCACATACAAAATAAAAAATGTTGTTTACATAATGTGTGTGTGCTCTGTATATTTCTTATGTATGTATATATTAAAAAGTAAAAGTACAGTACCATTCTAATATTCAAAAGCTTGGGTATGTTTTTATTTTTTTATGTTTTTGAATTAAGTCTCTTATCTCACCAAGGCTGCAATTATTTGATCAAAATACAAGAAAAACAGTAATATTGTGAATACTCATTAAAATAACTGTTGACTCTTGTGATGAACTGAGTTGTTGTCACAGGATGTCGTCAAGGTCCAGGGAAAAGCGGAGACGTGGAGACGTGGAACAAAAAGACTTTATTAACGATAACTATAAACATTCACGATTGACATATATACTGACAATCAACACCGAACACTTAACGAGGACAGGAACTCCAAATAAGGACACGAGAGAAGGGGAAAACACAGGTCGCGGAGATACAGTCTGACATTACATGTATATATTTATAGTCATAACGTGTATTATGTATAATATATACAGTATATATAAGTGTGTATATATATACACACACACATACAATAAATATGCAAAATACACATACTATTTAAACAAAAAAATATTTATTTTGGATGTGATTAATCACAATTAATCATTTGACAGCACTGCTATTTATACAAAAATTATGAAGCAGTTCATCACAAGAGTCAACAGTTATTTTAATGAGTATTCACAATATTACTGTTTTTCTTGTATTTTGATCAAATAATTGCAGCCTTGGTGAGATAAGAGACTTAATTCAAAAACATAAAAAAAAAAAAACATACCCAAGCTTTTGAATGTTAGAATGGTACTGTACTTTTCTAACAAGTAGTGGTGTTTCCATTTTATTTTGTCGGCAGTTTAAACCCTGTTTGTTTGTTTTTGTTTTTTTTTACCAATATATCTTATGAAATGGCTCAGTATAGTTTTCTAGTTTTATTAGTTGAATTTATTGCTACATTTTAATGATGTTTTTCCTATTAAGTGCTCTAAATGGAGAATTAAATAATCTCATAGTTATTCATGTGGTCAAACTAATCGAATAGTCTTCACAACCCTTGTTTACAGGCTCATTGTGTGCCACAGACATAGAGCTGCTTTCCAGTCCACACTCAAGGATCATCCGCATGCTGCTCCTCTGAGTCCCATGATCATCATGGATGTGGCCATCGTAAATCCCAGATGAGCCTCAGACACACACACAAACCAGCAGCAAAGCGAGCAGCACAGAAATCTTCGACTTCTGTAGACGCACATCAGAATAGACGGTGTGTAATGGCATTTAAGCAGTGACTCTCTTACTAGACAATGCATTTTTCATGATATTTTTGTGTCATTAGAATTGAGGTTTGTTTTCAAAGTGCCATTTCAGTGGTGTGTGTGTTTGTTTTTGCGGTCGAGCTCAGGTGGGCTGATCATTTGGAAACAGGTAACTAAAGCAGACACGGGGCAGTTGGGGGGCAGCAGAGCTGCACTAATACTTTCGGACAGCCAGGTGAGGGCCAGCCAGCCAGACTGCATCCCCAGGGTGGGCTAGAACAGAGAAAAGTGCAGGACAGGGACCGATAGAAGCACAGAACATTAAAAGTCAGACAGATAGCATATTAATATTATTTTTTAATGATATTTTCATAAGCTTGGCTGTGTGGTACTTCCCTAGTGATGTGAATGAGTGTTTGCTCCATGACAATAAGAATCTCTGCACTGATATCTTTTCTCATTCTCCAGAGGTCATCCACATAGTAATATCATTTCTGTATCTGACATTTAATCCATTCAAACAAATAACCCGAGTGGGCAAATCTATTCCTACACATCTTCATCTATATGTAGCAGTAAAACACACTCACACAAGAAAAAAAAAAACACACAGAGAGACACATTACAGATCACACACATCTAAAATGAGGCCTGGGGGACTTTAATGACCCCCGATAAACATAAACCTTGTTTATCATCTTCATCACATTTTGTCTGTGGAGAGAATGAATCTGTAAGCACACACACATTCACAATTTCACAAAGAATCTGTAAGTATTACAGGGATCTCGTCAGAAGGTGTGTCTGTGCAGTATTTTATTACACGCTAAGAGGAGTAAATACCTGTGGTGTATCATGTATGGAGTATTCAATTCATTACCTCTGTAATGAATATAAATCTGTGTGTATTTGTGTAGGAGTCATAGATGTCTATAAATAGGCATTTATTAGAACTGTCAGTTGATTCAAATTTTAGTAGCACTTTACTGTAGGGTTTAGTTTTATTAGTAGGCCTATTCATTAGTATCGGGTATCCAGAACATTAGTATCAAGTATAATGAACTTACAATGAACATTTTTGTAGTGTAGGTTTAGGTTAATGATAATTAATTTAATGTTAAGTTTAAATAATTTAGTTTATACAGCCTAATGTTAAATGTATTATAGTATAGGGTTAGCTCACCTAAAAATGTAAATTTTGTCATTAATTACTTGAAATAAAAAATAACAACTTTATTCAACAATTTCTTCTCTTCTGTGTCAGTCTTTGATATGCGTTTACCTGAGTACCACGACGCATGCATGTGGTGCTGCTGACATAGGGGCCGGCTATTTTAATGATGTCCTTTCTACCTTTCTGGGCCTTGAACGTCATAGTTGCGTTGCAGGGTCAGAAAGCTCTCAGATTTCAACAAAAATATCTTAATTAATTTGTGTTCCGAACGAAGGTCTTACAGGTTAGGAGCGACATGAGGGTGAGTAATTAATGACAGAATTGTCATTTTTGGGTGAACTATGCTTTTAACAGGAGGGCTGCAACGATTAGTCGACATTATCGACAACATCGACGATAAAGTAGTTGTTTGATCTCATATGACCTAATGCAAGAGTCTGCAATACTGCGGTTTGACCAGTGTGGCGCTGTAGCACAAGACTGTAATTCAGCTCTCCTGAATGCAATTGAAGAGAAGAAGACACAGCACTTCAGAGCAAATGCAGCCGAACAAACCACAGTTGCGAAGTCCGCGTATTATACGCGACTTTTGGCTTCTTTTTTTTTTGTAAAGTTGCGGGGAAAAAATCCCTGGTCGCGGGTTGCAGTTTTTTTGGGCTTATTTAAAAAAATATGGTTGCTTGTTAGGGAAATCTGACAAGCAACTTCATTTCTTTATTTATGTTCACCTGTATTCTCCAATGCATTGATTGACACTCTGTCTGCTCGCAGTTAATAGCCAACCAGTACAATAATATAAGTGCTGTAGCGTAATTTGCCATATGTTCCGCCCCTCATTGGAGAAAAATCACATTCAAAAAGAAGGCGCGTGACGCTGTAATCCAAGCGATGATAGAAGTAGACGAAGAGGAGTAGGATGACTTTCTTTTGGCCTGATTTTTACACTGTTTTTGTAATGTATTAATTATCACGGGCGTCGGGCTGTAATAAAAAACAAGTAGGCCTAATCATATCCTAATACTGAGTAAATACATTTGGTTCTAATAGCCTGGTATGGCAAGATGTCTTAAAATGCATTTCTTGTTTTAACATTTAAACTTAGACCACATTAATAGATTACCTTTTGACTTCATGAATACACATAAATGACAGCTTAATGTTTTTTTTTTTAATCTTTTTTATAATATTTGTAATAATATTATATAA
This sequence comes from Acrossocheilus fasciatus, assembly GCA_036784905.1. Classification (NCBI taxonomy): domain Eukaryota; kingdom Metazoa; phylum Chordata; class Actinopteri; order Cypriniformes; family Cyprinidae; genus Acrossocheilus; species Acrossocheilus fasciatus. The sequence continues at coordinate 12,939,996 of CM071951.1, read as the reverse complement.
TATTTTCTTTTTAAATATAATATACATTATAAATTAATATAATACTTTATATTTTTTTCTATAATATATAAATATTTTTTCTATAATATTTATGTGGCATTTTGTTTTGTTTTTTATGTCATTTATTTGATAGTTATGTATACATTATTTTATTTTAAATGGAAGAAAAACCTGTTTTTGACCTCAAAATAAAGCACTTTCCCTCTTTACACGTTGGAACAAACCTGAAGCTGCTGAGCGGCGTTTGGATGAATATGGCTGCATCTGAAAACTTAGGCAGCTTACTTGCTGCCTCGCTGCCTTATGAGGAAATGACTTTGCAGGCAGCGTTTTTGCACGAAGGCACCTCACGAAACTGATTTCGGACAGGCTTCTAAAGCAGCGTTTACCTTTACAGTATTAAACATGAAAAACCAGAGTCAGTGTCGATTTCAATTAGAATTACAACTTGATTTTTTGTTATAAAGCAGCTCTCCAGTGTGGAGAATATTATTAGAGGGGGAAAAAAAATATTATTTCATTAGAGTGATAGTTTGGTTTGCAAAGATCAAAGTTTTATCTAGCTCAGGACTGTTTTGATTATCATAACCCTATAAGGTATTTTAAAAGAGATTATTTAGTGAATAAAATAGTTTATCCGAAAATAAAACGTCTTATCACTTACCTTTATTTTGTTTCTTATCCATATGACTTATAAAAGGAGATGTTAGGCAGAATGATGTGTCATTTAGTTACTTTTTTATTATAGCTAATCAAATGGTGAATGAGAGAGTTTCTCTGTCGGTCATCTATTTTGTGTGCCAAATATATATATATTTGCATAAATTAATTGTATAATAATTGTGATTACATAAGTTATATAAGTGATTACCATTATATATTTGTTAGAATATGCATAACTCAACATTTTAACTAATTGCAAAAGCTGAATAATCAATGTCTACTGATTAATCAGTGAAATAATCGACGATTAGTCGATCGATCGTTCTAATAATCGTTAGATTAATCGATTATCAAAATAATCATTTGTTGCAGCTCTATTTAACAGTATAAATAAATGCAAGGTTTGGTTATTGTATTGTTAGTTCATGATAATGCATTGGCTAGTGTTAATGAAATAAACCTTATTGTGAAGTTGTAATTGAATTGATTACATGATCAGACAATTATTTAATCAAATTAATCTCATTTGTTTGCAAATATTAATAATGACAGAATAGCACCCAAATTAACATAATTCTGAGACATTGCATTATTGTGCAGACAAATTGCATATACTTGGGTTTAAAATTGCTTTAGAAGTTGATATATTATTTGTTTTATCATATAATTAAAATCCATTTTGTAGTTGATTTTTGTTTATCAGTCTGCCTGAGACTTAAGGAACTGTTTACTGTTCTTATGCTCTGTTTGCAATATTTTTAATTGTTGGTCTTTGTACACATGCAGATGGACATTTTTGACCTCGTTTTTCAAAAGCTCTACTTTTTTAAGACATTGTGTTATGTTAAAGTGGTTAACCTCTACATTCTGTTCCGTCCTGTTGCTCTCTGTCCATCTGTTGTTGCTGTTGTTGTTTTTTAACGAAATTAACGCATTGTTGCAGATACATAATGGCAGGATGCCACACATTGCTAAAGCCTGCAAGATTCCCATTGTAGTTATGAAGATGCAAAACCTGCATAGGCTGTCAAAACAAGAGACAGGTTTTAATGAAGATTTATAGTGCTATCCTCATCACTCGGTGAAGACAGTAGACGATGCACTTCATCATTTTAAGAAACCGATCTCAAGGGGCCCATGTCCAGTCTGAAATGGTTTCAAAGAACTTCACCTTTAATGTATCACTGAGGTCCATTACAGTTTGTGATGTACTCCAGGAATAAACACAGATTTTTGCTGATCTATGCTTGGCAACAGCCTTTGGAAACACATTGCCCTAGATACTAAAAATGGAAGATAATGAGTTTGTTGCTCACCTCTTAGGACATCATATCTACGAACACTGACTTTTAAGACCTTTTATTGGATACCTAATACACCCTGTCAGGTCCTAGAGGATGTCCATCCCTTTTCTTAATTATACTGATTCTCTGCAGTCATACAGCAAAGCCAAGAAGAAAATAACAGTCATTTCAGGTATAACTACCTTTTCCAAACCAAATTACTAAGACAGAAAACGAGATTGTTTAGAGATAGATATCATTTTGGTCTCTCAACGTGGCTTCCTATATCCATTGCATTGTCCTTGTTAGTTCACTTAGGTCATGGTTGCTGTATTATGTAATCTGGAACTTGTAAATTAGTGGCTTTTTACTTAAAGTTTGTAATAAATAAGCATATAAATAGGTGTATTTGTGTGTTTTAAGGAGAACATTACAAAATGAGGTCATGTCTTTAGGTGCTTCAGATTTATTGGCTTGCAAAGATAATTACACTGGGATATTAAGATTTCTTTTTCTTTGTTTCCCTTCTGAAAATGCGTAGATACAAAAATGATGGTTGGTTCATGATTCATTATTTTTATAACAAACCCAATTCATACTATTGATACTAATTTGTCTAAATTTATTTATTTTTTTATTTAAATTAACTAAAACCAATTGACATCACATTATAATGTACGTACACTATGAAAAATGGATATTCATTTTGAGAATTGCTAAAGATAATGGCAAAATTCTGAATATTTATATCAAATTTATTAGCCAGTTTATAGTCAATATACATTTTAAAAATCAGTAGGCCAATAACTGATATGGTACAGATATTGCCCATCCCTACTCGACAGATTACATACTGAAGTAATGAAAACTAAAAATAAAATAAAATGAAAAAGTCATTTTTGATATCTTTGAGAGCTGGGCTCAGTGTTACTGCAGGTTAACGGTTGTCCCAACTCAACATCTGTGGCCACCAGTGGAGAAGTGTGAGAATAAGATGTAAAGAGACATGTTGATTGGAGCTGTTTTAATATTCATGCACACATTTTGAGTTAGTCATCCTTGAGAGATGGAAAGAGAAAAAAATAGCGACACATGCACAAACAGACCATAATATCTAAAGGTCTGTAGACACGTTGAGGTTGAGTCTAAATGAAGGTGACAGGTGAAGACTTTGTGGTCCACCCTGTAGACAACTGCCTAAGGGTGAGGGGTAGGTGGAGAGAGTATCTTCAGAGAGAGTTCAAAATAAATGAACTTTGCATGCATAACCAAAATTTGTGAATAACCATGTGAATTTCTCCGCAGACAGTAAAAATAATGGGAGCATTTGTCTGAGGGTACTGGGAGGTTACCTGGTGTAGCGTCACTCCAATAGATGACACATGCAGAATAGTTTTCACATGGCTTTCACGTGATGCCTCTTTTGTCTACACTCACACAAATGTGTGTCTCATACTTCTAGCATTTGTTTCAGAGGCTGGTTATGATTCTGACTGTATTTCCTTAAACAAGATTTTCAATAAAGTTTGTGTGTGCACGTGTGCGTGCATGCATGCATGTGTGTGGATAATAGAGGAACTTTCTGTGTCCTTTTCATGATAAATGAGTACTGCTGTGCACAAGCAACAGGGATAAATAATAATGCAATATAAATAATGCACATGCTGCGGTATTCACTGTTACATTGGACACATGAGCCTGCAAACACACAAATAAATCCTTTTATGTATAAGGAAGCACACAAACATGATAAATCATTTAATATATAACAAAGACGGAAAGTTTGAAGATTAGGTATAGCACATGGGAAATTAGCTTGGACATTCAACGTCACTTTTGATTGGATGATAATATAGTGCAGAATGGGTCGTTATTATTTTTGCTGTGTTTTAAGAAAAACTGTATGCTTTAAAATGTGTATTTCTGTATAATTCAACTTTTAGGAGTAGGCCTACACTAGAGTGAAGATAATCAGTGTATTGTGATTATTAGGCTTTAGAAAATGGCATGAATCTTAAAATTTCAATCTTCTGTGTTTTTATTAAGAAGAATTTATGCCAATTGCATGCATAATAATTTTGTAAATATTTTACAGAATTTAGCAAGTCACACTACAGGACAGTGCTGTCACTAGTATGTCATATATCCTTATGGATCTATGTGTAGTACATACTGTATATATAATGCACACACAAAACAAAACAGCAGTTATTCTGTAGGTGCACGGTGAGTGTGCAAGTTTTTTTAAATAGGTTTAAGGTCTTCGATATCATCAGAATTTTTTGTGTCAAACCCTATTGCTGTGTATGTAAACTACTATATATGAACTCCCATAAATACAAGCATGACATAAACATGTTCTTCCTTTATGCCATTAAGATCGGGTGAGTCCATCACAAACAACACACATGCACACACACAGACACCCCAAGGCTGATGAAATGTCAGGGAGGCGTGAATCACTCTGTAAGAGATGGAGTGTAAGTAATTTCGGTGACTTTGTCTGACAGTCACAGCATAAAAATGTACACAGACACACAGATTTATACAACGGACAAATGGACATTCACAATAAAAATGTGCTAGTCATGCACCGAGACAGAAAGTCACAAGCTCTGTTACACAGACAATATGGAAACAGACCATGATGGAGCATGCGATCATTGGTTAGTCACCCTACGTCTCTTTTCATATTGTCACCACACACTCATAATACCTTAATATTCTGATTTGAGACGGCATATATCTTAATGTAGTGTCAAACAGTCAAGCATGGTGCTCACAACACGGAGATCATGGAGAATGCATAAATGTAAGCAGTTTAGATCTAGCATCTCACAAATGACTGTGAATTATGAGCAACCTTAAAAAGATCAGATTTGGTTGAGACTGGATCTGTTATAGTCACAAATGTGCATGTTAATGAATGCATTTACTTAAGCTAGTTACACATGCGAAGCGTGCACATGTTTGCCGAGCTGTAATAACGTGGGCCTCGCTATCTCATTTCATGTCCCATTTCTCCAGTTGATGTAATTGAGATTCCAGTCTTCCCAAAAGAAACCCACTATAGAGGATTGCTTGTTACAAATAACAGGCTTCTGCATTTGTTGCCATTTTTAGCTGGGCTGTTGGATGCATGGAAGAAGACCAAAAATCAAGATTTGTAAACTTTGATTTACAAAAACCCACTTTGATTGACCACTAATCTAAATACTGAAAGCAGCACATCCCTCTTCACGCCTGTGGTGGTTACGGCCATGGATGGATGGTTTATTAGCTGTAAAAGTGTCTGAAATGTGAAGGCAACCAGAGGTTTTAAAAGAGAGTGTAGGAACGTGTAAATCAGTCCCACTGTCTTATTGTCAGGCAGAATCATGACCCTGTCTGCAGGGACCGAAGGAGCCGTTGATCTTCGACGTGAAGCCGATCACGGAGATGAACGAGTGTGCAGATGCGCGGATTAGAAAATGCATTATAGATCACAAAGTTATTTGTTGTTGTGAGCAGCAGCTGCTGTGTCTAACTGATCGATGGAGATCTCACAGTACACAACCTCTTCTTAGCTCTTTCATGTACGGAGGCCTGATTGTTGAGCTTTACTCTATCGCCCCCATGTGACAGCAGCTGGAACTGCAGAAGCAACCTATGGAAGAAAGACGAGAGGAAAATGGTTGAAAAGCCAGCCTGCCATCATGATATTTATCTAGTTAGTTAGTTACAAAAAAAAAACACAGTCCAAGTGTGCACATCCAATAGGCAAAAAGCTCAATCTGGGTGTGCTACCACACAAGAATTTGAACCAAAAAATCAAAGTAGGCACACCACAGCTCCAGAGATAGGAAAATATGTATGTATGTTCTCACCACAGGTGACGTTTCGAGCTTAGACGCTCTTCATCATATTTAGTTAGTTGCCAAAAAAAAAAAAAAAAGGCTGGTGAAGGAAATACTGACAGGTGAAGGAAAACACTTTGTCTCCACATTCCATCATTTTGCACCTGTACTTGTTCCAGTCATGTTAAAGTCCATTCTGATTCCTTCTAGTCATTCCAATTCTGTCCCTTTTAGTGATTTCTAGTTTAGCATGGAGCACTATGTTCCCCATGTTCCAGTGAAGATTGTAGGCTTCCCAGCATAACTCTACTAACCAAGCTGTGCATCTCCATCTTCAGACAGTGTGAATGAACTGGTATGTGCAGACATGCTCCTTCTTGTTGTAATGGCATTATGCCTATCTATGGAGCTGGCCTCCTCTTGATGTTGTTGTACTGGGCAGTTGTCCAACAATGGCAGGGATGTATGTTCACTCAAGTGTGTTTGCGTGTGTGTGTTAGTCTGTTGGGCCAGTGCCATGATCTTGGCACTCAATCCCGGTTCACCAGCTTCAACTTATTCACAAAGTCATTTGAGCTGTGTTGCCTGCGATATGGGACCCCTGGTGGTGCCAACACACACACACACACACACACACATACTGGTGCTGAGTATAATACACAAGCATAACTCACATTGATATTGTTGTGTGGGTGAAGTAAGATTTTCTTCCTCGGCCGTCTCTGTTTTCTTTCTTACTGTATTCTCATCTTCTCGGGGAGGCTCAGTGAGCGGTTGAGGTGTTAGAGGAGTAATGCAATCATCCTAGTGGAATGGATCAATCATTCTGCTCCTAGATCCCTTCAAATGCCAACAACTTATCCGCACACACAAACACTGAGAGTTGGGTTTTGCATGCTACTGTTATTTCATTGGTCTCTTTCAACAACTGCAGACTCTGTGACGTGAGACCTGTTCATTGATCAAAATCTTCACAGTGTGACACAAGAACATATGTTCTGCTTTCAACATCATATTTCCTGTCATGTGCAATATACGCCCCCACTATACACTAAGACATCTAACCACTTATAGGTCATGTTAGGACACCACATGGTCCAGATTACCACTCTGAATGTGATTAGACTGTAATTCTCAAAAAGAAAGCAGTTTGTGCTAAATTTTGACTTTTATAGGCTTAGTGAAGAGTAATCTATAATTAATCTATAATTGCACTGGTGGATGGATTGAGTTTTTTGTATTGAGTGTGTCGACATCCAGATCAGCTAATACAGGACTGTAAAGTGTGACTAAAATGGGCACAAACAACAACAACAACAACAAAACTCACATTTGTGAAAATAACATCTACTCTTGCATCTTTGAATCTTGTATATGACATGTAGATATTTGAGAAAACTTAAGTTATCATCATTGTTCCTTGTTTCCGTTGTTTTTGTCTGATTTGCAGCCAATTGACTTTTATGAGAAGGTTCTTTGTAATGAGTTGGACAAAATGACTCAAAATGATTCAACCACACTTGTGCGTTAGCAGTTTGAATTAGATTCAATCAATGATTTCTTTATAGCCATTATCGAGTTCACAACTGATTTAACAATGAGTCAGTTTTTGGTTATATCCAATTCAAAGTGAACCAGATATTTTAGGTTTGTCCATTTATTGACTGGATGTTCATATGTTGTAGGCCTATGTCATGAGATGTGCATGTATACAACAAAGATTTGTTGTAAAAAATAATACTGATATTCTAAAAACATTCATACGTTATATATTCATATATATTAATTTTATTGAAATTGAAATTTATTTTATTGAAATAAAGTTAAATAAATTGCCGCTGAACAATCATCTGTTTTCGTTCAGCTAGGTTTTTGTTCAAATGAGAGCAATTCTCTAATTTGTCAACTTTTTTTTTTTCCTGTAATCAAACATCATAGAAACATTTTCTTCAGCAATAGCAAAGACAAAGACAAAGGCAAATAGATTCATTTAATTTGGTAGAATTGGTCATACAAAGTTTGCTCGTAGCTTTACAAAAGTTGCTTCTACTATAATAGTCAATATAGTTTTATAAAATATGCTGTACAAAAATGTACCAGTGAATGTAAACGTATCTCAAACACTTTTTTTTCTAGAACAGTATAATAATATAACACAATACTGATTTAATTAAACCCAGACATTATCAAGTAGGCTGGTGTCCTATCAGGATATACAGTATGTGGGTGATTTAGTATTTAAACACACGCAGTTTTAATGTGCAAAATCATTACTGGCAATTCACTTGGGAGTAAACTGGTCATAAATAAGATTAATTTTCAAGCTGAATGGGCGAGTAAGTTGTTAATAGGTTTAAAAGCAATTCTGGAGCGATAATCAACATAAATTAGTGCTCTGTGGAGTTCTCCTGCATGGTACAATAAAGCAGCATTACAGGCAATAAAAATATCAGATTATCCAGTGTATGGTATACAGAAATATCACTGTAGTGTATATGATATGCAGCTATTGGTCAGACAAGACCCTACAAAATAGCCATACTGTCTTAGCCATTATTCATTTTGTACATGTACAGTCATGTCTGTATAACAGAATTTCAAATATCTCAGCCATTGAGGAGAGTGAAACAGATTATGTCCAAATCCCTGGCTGAGCCCATTCTTGAGTCACACCTCAGTGGAATCACTTGTTATGACGTATGTGACATTGACGTGTATAAAGATATAGCAGTGTAAATTGAATAAGTGGAAAAGGAAAGTTGGCCAAGATTCTAAATCACCAGTAAAATGCATGGGCTTTATGTCAGTCACGTTAGGTGATTCACAGCATTGGAAAATGAATAATGTGTTGAAATGACAGTGTTACGTCTCTTTCTCAGGTGGATTGAGGCAGGGACATCTGAGATACGGTATTTCATTTTGGATATACAACAGCAGTAGGTCTCAACTGGTTTTGCTTCAGTTGCATTTTATTATTTGCATTTAGGATTGTTCTCTCTCTCTGCTGTCACTCAGAACACACTTGCAACCCCTTTTTTTGGCAGTGACCCACCAGTTGAGAACTACTGTACTAGATACTACATGAATTAACAGATACTGTATAGCCTACACACACATACAGTACATGTGCAAAGAAAAAGGATAACGGTCAGTGTTCGGCAGGAACCACTTCTAGGATGATCTGTAGTGATCTGTTCACAGAATCTGAGAAACACAAGGGAAACAAACATTAATAACCAACCCCACTAATTAGCATATGTATACGATATTGCAGGGGTCATCAAACTTGATCCTGGAGGGCTGCAGAGTTTAGCTCCAACTTGCCTCAACACACCTGCCTGGACATTTCAAGTATACGTAGTAAGACCTTGATTAGCTGCTTCAGGCGTGTTTAATTAGGGTTGTAGCTAAATTCTGCAGGACACCGGCCCTCCAGGACTGAACTTGGTGACCGCTGAGATATGGTATGGAATATATTTCCATATATTTCCTAATTTATGCATAATGATTATTGTTTTTATTCATTTCATTTCCTTTCGGCCATCATTATAAGAATCATTAATGTGTTACTAGACACAAATTCATATTCAGAGGTTTTATGCTGTTGCCATTTACATTTGTGTAACCTCTGACCTGACAATTTCTGGAACCATTTGGGTTTTCTTTCGAAGTGGATGAATATGTAGTACGCAGGGATGCCTGTGAGAGAGATGGCGAAGCCAATCCCTGTATTAATTGGATCCGAATACAGAGAAAGGAAGACCATGAAGAAACAGGTGAAGGAGAACACAGCAGGGATAAAAATAGGGACCTGAGAAAGAGAAAAACACAAAGATAAAGAGGGACTTTTTATTTGCACTTTGGAAAGTGCAATAAACCGCATGTGTTTAGACTGTATTTAGGTCTGTTCCTCATAAATCATATGACTCCAAAAGACTTATGGAATGTAGTGAGCAGATCATTTTCATGATCCTTTATTGTGCTTGTGTGCCCTTTTATTATGACCTGTACAATTAGTGTTTTGCAGAAGAAGAGTGTGAATTTTCATTTCCTTTAAACAACATGTTTGTTGCACTCATGGATATCTGTAAAATCTTCCATTTCATATCTAAAGGGGAGCCACAGCTGTATCATAAATTAATTTACATGTTTACACTCAGCCTCTTCTAGTTTAATCAGCTAAACTTTTTCATTACGACAAATTAAATGCTTAGATAAGACTACAGGGAAAAAACGGGTACTCAATGCATCAAAAATATAAGCTCAGTTTGTTCATAGTGACTTCACAGTATATTGGGCGCTTTTTATCCAAAATAACCACCAGTTGACCAATCCCAGAGAAAAGACCCCTGGAGCAACCTAAGATTAAGTGGACACAATAACAAAGTGACAGAGTACAATTGAGATCTCAATAGCTTGGCTCACCTCTGCTCCTTAGAATTAAATCTGCTTTGTTTTCCTAACCGCTAGATATCTAACCGTTATATTACATTAGAGATGTATGAGATATGAGATAATTGGCTGCCAGCACAGAAAAGCGGGTCACCTTAAACGGTCGTGGCATATCAGGGCGTGTGTAGCGCAGGTAGATGAGGCCGACCACAGCCACCCCGATGAACAACCAGCGCAGGAAGCTCATGAAGTTCAGCAAGCTGTAGATGTCCCCTAAGAAGAGGATCAGTAGTGTGATCGGATACTGAAAGAAAGGTAAAGTAGGCATGTAGACATGAAAAATGCATGCTGACAAAAAGTGGTCCTGTAAAGAGAAAGTTTTTCTGTTCCGTTTTGAAGATCTTCTGAGCCTTTTAACAGTGGGAAAATATTTATTTTGAAGCTTTCAAATGTATATGAGCCTTGACTGCCATTATGAGTAATTTCTTATGTTTTTTATCATCACTGAACATTGATACTTGAAATGCTCAATATGTGGAAAGAAAGGATGCTGCAAATGGTTTTGTTGAGCTGTACAGGAGTATCAGTTCAGGTGACCATTGAGTGGGACATGTGTGCGTCTATGACTCACCAGGACAATCACAGCAGGTAATGGCGTGTGTCGGCGTATGTGAATCATAGAGAGAACTTCAGGAAGCTGACCTTCTCGAGAGGCCACGTAGAACATTCTGTGGAAGAGAGACACAATGTTAAAACATCCACTGTAAATACGAACCTAGATCTACAAAACATCAATATTCTGAAACTTTGAAAGATATTCTTTGAAACCCCTGGTGAAAAATAAACATGCTAAAACGTATTTGAAATACATTTATTTCATGCTAAGTATACTACAAATACATTTGCATATTTATGTACTTCATAAAAATACCCTGCAGTTGTACATTTGGTACACTAAACTGGCATAATTAAAGTCTACTAAATTGAAACAACTAGTTTTGTACTTTAATTGTTCAGAAGTAGAACTAGAGCAGAGTAAATATGTCAGTAAATATGTTATTAGATTTGAACTATACTAAAAAAAAAAAAAAATTATATATATATATATATATATATATATATATATATATATATATATATATATATATTACTTACTAGGAACTAAAGATTTAAAATATGCCCAAAAACCGCAATTTAATTATTGATTTTTCATATTCTAAGGGTAATTGTCAACACACTCTTAAAGCAATTTGCAGGTTTTCTCCTGAGATCGAATTGGTACTTTTACACTAAACAGATACTCTACAAAAATCATTAAAATTGTTTCCTGATTTCCCTAAAACTTTCATAACTCTATTTTAAAATAAAAATTAGGTAATGTAATCTGAGACTCGAAACTGGGACGCACACCTTGAGATAGCAAAAAGGCATCCATTCATGGACCCAAAACAAGACAGAGCCACAAAAACCGGAACTGCGAATGAGAAGTTTCCCATCAGCTTCTCTGCAAATGTCTGTTGGGAAAGATGAATGGAGGCGAGAGAAGAGATGAAAAGAGAGTGAGAAAGAGGAGCTCATTTTGTGAAGCAAAATAGCAAAACAACATTGATCTTCAATTTTTAGATTTGTTGGAGTTTATGAATAATCAGTGCAGTAAAAAGTCTTTATATTTTCCATAAAGGGTAAGCTTGTATAGAGACACGCAGGCTATAAATGAATGCATTACAGACGTCTAACGAGATGAGAAAGCTTTTAGAGCATTTCACAGCCTAGCAGGAGACCTCTACGCACGGATTCTGGTGCTGTCAGTTATTTGTGAGAGGTATATGATTTCTCCAGCAGAGAAACAGACAGGCATTTAGAGCCACTGGCTTTATGTAATCACATTTACTTTGCCGAGGCGGAAGGTGTTGACTGCTACAGTCACTACTGCAAATTGCTTGAACTCATTTATAAAGCTGGTATCTCTTTCTTAAAAGAACCAGTTACTGCTGCTACATGAAAAAATGTTAAAATCTTGGATTTTGCCACTGCTGTTGTTAATGAATAAGATGTGTGATAGAAGCAGACAAGGAGTGACCCACCACAGCTACGGCATTGGAGGCTAACAGCTCTTCTGCTGATATCACGGTGTAATATGCCACGTTTGTCAGTGTGTAACAGATCATTACTATCACCATGGAGATGCAGATGGCAAGAGGCACCGTCCTGGGGAATGGAAATTAACACCTAAGTCATCACTGCGGTTTGGTTTTCCATGCTAGAAACAGCTGAATTAAACCATCAAACCTCTTCTGCAGAAATCACATTTGTTATATCCAATCACTAACCTCTCAGGATTCTCCACCTCCTCAGTCACGAAATTCAAATAAAACCTGTACGAGACCAAAAAATGTATTCAAAGACTTTATAGGCATTATGGGATTTGTGTGGAATTAGAAGGTGGGCTCACCAGCCGGCATAGGCATACATCCCCGAGTAGAAGGCGAGAGGAAGTCCTGTCAAATCTACGGTGCTGACTTCAAATGCATTTTCAAAGTTTTTGGTCTCCCCTGCAGAAGAAATCAGTGACAAATGATTAGCATTTTGGTAAGCTAATTTTTGTTTTTCCTAATGCCGAGTTCACACTGCACAATTTTCAAAGGCGTCAGATCACTGTTTTCACACTACACGACTGTCTGGGGTAGCATGCGGCTGCTGTTTTGTTCACATTGCACGATGGATCGGCGACAGGAGGTTTCACACTGCATGACTTTACAATAGGAAGAATCACCAACAACTCTGTCTGGTCCACAAACTACATTTCACAACCAAGCGAGAAGTGATAAGGGAATAACGCAAGATCACAGTTCTCATGCACAACTGGAAATGTTATTAAAATGGTAGCCCGGAAGAAGTTTGCGATACAAATGGTCTGTACACTGATTTGCAATGGGAAAAAAAAAAAGATTGTGGAGGAGGAAATGGTTGGGGAGAACTCCTCCCCGAGCTTCCCGCTGCCCTGTATCTTGCTCTCTCATTGGCTATAGGTCATCGCTGTTGTATTTTTCAGTCAGAACTCATTTCACACAGCAGGATTTTGAATCGCCGACAGGTCCAGATATTTAGCATGCCAAATATTTCGGATTCTCTCAAATCGCGTCTTCGATAATTCACACTACGTCACTTGAACAAGCGCCGATTTGCCTCCGATTTCAAAACCTGTCGGCAAGTGAAAATCGAGGCTAAAACTGTGCAGTGTGAACTCGGCAAAAGCCAAATGAGTGGACCCTTAATTAGTAATAATAATCAAAAGTTATATAAATGGAAATGTAATATGAAATGTAAAAAATAAATGAATAATTGATATTGATTAAAAAAATAACAACCCTATACACTACTGTTGAGGTTGGTAGGATTTATTTCAGGAGTCTTTAATTAATAAAGTTCAAAATAACTGTTTATTTGAAGGACAACTTTTGTAAAATTTTTGTAAAAAAATCTTACAGACCTCAAACTTTTAAACGCTGGTGTGTATAATTTTTAGTGCTGTCAAATGATTAATCGCAATTAATCTCATCCAAAATAAAAGTTTTTGTTTACATAATATGTGTGTGTGTACTATACTGTGTATATTTATTATGTATATGTAAATACATACACATACATGTATATATTTATATATTAAATATATTTATACATAATATAAATTTAACTTATGTATAAGTTAAACTTAAACTTAAAAAAAATAAAAACTCAATCTTTCTCTTTATTTATTCCTTCCCTTGCTAGCTTGTACTTGTTTGAACAATGCCTGAGACTTGGTGTTGCAAGCACTTCCTCTGTCTGATTACCTCTTCAAGATGAATCGCTTTATGTATTCCCCAATTGAAAGTCGTTTTGGATAAAAGCGTCTGCAAAATGACTAAATGTAAATTATATAAATATATACATGTAAATACATGTAAATATTTTTAAAATATATACTGGATGTTTGTGTATTTATAAATGCATGATAAATATACACAGTACACACACACATATTATGTAAACAATTTACTTACTTTGAATGTGTTTAATCGCAATTAATCATTTGACAGCACTAATAATTTTTAAATATAATATTTTAATTCATTTTTTATTTTACTACTGCATTTAGCTCTTAATCAAGAAACCACAGCTTTTTAGCATTATGTAAGCATAATTTAAAAAAAAAAAAAAAAATACCTTTGAAAAGTTGGTATAACCCTGGAACAATGATAATGGCCATAGCGAGTAGCTTGCTAAATGTGAGGAAGATTTGGATTCTGGCAGTCCAGCTTACACTCATGCTGTTTAGATACATTACCATAGCTGCAGTGAAGAGGAATACACAATAATTCATAGTTAATATTGCACACATTAAACCGTACACACACACACTGTCATCAAGCGCCACTATTTTTATATATGAATATATAAATTATATAAAGCTTACTGATTCCGATTGTTGTGGCCAATTTAATGGCAATTTCAGGAACTCCACATGGCATGAAGATGGGCTCCAAAATATAGCGGCCAAATGCCAGAGCGATCACAGCCATACCTGCAGGTCTTCAAGATGAGAAAATAAACGCTGAGCACTGTGTCTTCCACTAAATCTTGTAATCACTCAAAAACATGGGTGTTCTGATGATATTTTTTATGAATCATGATTGCAATAGAACATCTTATCTTGCATTTTTCTGTTAAAATCATTGAACGAGTCCCACATATACCCTACAAAAGTCTGAGGTAAAACTTTGTCATGAATGTGCTGTACTCTCTTTCATGTAATGCTGGTTTGCTTTCAAACTACAGCTACAGATGTTAATCTTGATGGTCTTGTGATTAAATATGAACCTGCTGCATCCAGCCCTTGAGCCTTTGCGTGAGAGCCTCCATGATGGCTTGTTCATTGTCATAAGACACTTCATCTCTGGTTTTTATTCTATGACTACTGGAGACCAGCAGTAATATTGAGAGATCACCTTCATCTGGGAGACTTTGCTTGTGTTTATTTGGGGCGTTGAAGGGATTGCGTTTGTTTATTCTGGCAGCTCTCCAGAGACCTGACAATGAAGACAGAGGATGAATGAGGATTTACTGACCTTATGGCAATCATGTCGACCCACAATCGCACAAAAGCCACTTGCGGACCAAACGCCTCCAGAATGTACGTATAATGGCCTCCAGACTTTTTAATACAGGTACCCAGCTCAGCATATGATAGAGCACCTAAAAGGGACAAAAGGGAGAAATAGCTGGGAAAAATGAAGATAAAACTTTTATACTTTGGCAAAATGAGGTGACAGTGGCTGGACAAAGGCCAGTTTTGGGGAGCGAGTGCCATAACTATTCAGGAAGGTGGCAAGATTTACACAACACCTGCAAAGCAACCCTAAAGGCACATAGTTAAGTTAGTTCATTAGGACCATCTGTTCTTTCTTTGAGAGGGCATGTTACGCAAGCTCTTTTTAGTTCTATGCATTTTAACATTTTAATGAATGCTCTGTTTGAATCAAAGCCTGCTTCACTCGCAGCCATTGACTTGCGAGCTTCAAAAGGTAAATGTAAAGAGAGCTCTAAAATACAAGGGACAACAGGAGAGTTCAGAATGCAGATTTGAGAAATTCTGTCTCTGAAAGAAACTGTGGATGAATGGGCGTTTTTTTTTTTAAACGGCGGCTCAGCTTTTCCTCAAAGCCTGCGGGCTGTGGCACACAAAAGAAAGCTGACAAGTGTGAAATGACTCCTGACATACACATGAATAAACACACTGTCAAACAATGCTCTTCTTATACACAAACTAATTCTTCTTCAACACACACACGAAGCCATCAACCTCCACGGTGTCAGACCGTGCTCTCCTCACCATCAAAGGATGGCGTAAGACAATATCGGCTTCTATCGTGCATGGACACACACATTACGCATTAGAGAAGCGCTCTGTTCAGATTCTTCACGCGTAGCCTGAAATTCTTTCTTAGAGACGATCCAGTAAAACCTGAACTTCTTACTAACGTAATGAATTAGGGACAGATCATCTTCAAAATAGTGTTCATAGTGTAGCTTGATTGGATGCTGTATGTGTCATGCATCAATTGCCAAGTAAGCAGATTTAGTCTTTGGATTTTATAGTGATATTATTTATTTATGTTATCTGAAGCCATTCGGGCCATTTCCCATCAATTTCTTTATTGCAGCTGTTTGATATATTGGGCTTCCTGAACCCAGTATTTCTCACTCGCATCCATGTAACCGAAGGGTTTAGCCCCTAATGTTGACTGAAAACTGAAAACATGTTGACTGAAAACATTTTGTCATGTCCCATTAAATAGTATGGTAACATTAAAGATTATGGTAACAATCTGTAATGGCATCCATTTCTTTAAATTAATTCATGGATTAGGTATCATGAGCTAACAAAAAATATTCTTGCCAAATTTATTAATCTAGGTTAATGTTAATTAATAAATGTTATTACTGTTGTTATTGTTAAATTTACGGTTTACCTATGTTTACATAATATGCAACTTGAAATGTTTTAGTATAGCATGGGCCAGTTTTACTAAACAGGGCAAATTAGCGCAAGAGCGCAATTCCAAAACGGCACCGATAGGAACACAGATGTAACATCTCATTTACATATCGACCAACGCAATTTACCAAGCGCAACGCATATTAGCGTAGATGCAAATAAAGAAATAAAGAAGCCACAGCGCGTTGAAAAGAACCGGAGGTCAAAAAATGAAGGTTTGCAAGAAGTTTCGATAGAGCTGGTATTGCGTGACTCCTAGTTGGGGGGTTCCAAGTCGCCTTTTATTTCCTGAAGCAAATTAACAATAACATGGCTTGGCAAACGATATGTGTTCTTCTTGCTTTCTAAATAAATGAATACATGTGGAAAAAATACTCTCCATTCTACCATGCACTCTCTGTTTTCTGCGTTGCCTCTCCTAGCAACAATAATTACAGCCATTTCAAGTGCAAAATAGTTGAAGACAAGCTTTTTTTGTACGTTAAATAGTGGTGCAAATGCCAATAATTCGACGAGCACAAACGTTAGTAAAACACGTTGCGTGATTCATTTGAATCCTGTCCTCTCCTAACTTTTGCTTCTAAAAGGGAAACTCCTACAAATGCATATTCAATAAGGTCAAGTGCAAAAATAACTGTGTCCACACCTTTTCAGCACTAATTCTTCACTGCGAGTCTTTATTAAAACGTGACAGTACAATTTTAACGCCAAAAGAGGGTTTGCACTGGCGCAAGCTGTTAGTAAACCTGGCCCTATATATAGAAATTAACATGAACCAAGATTAATAAATGCTGTGAATGTTAATTGTTGATTGTTAATACATGATACTCAATACAACTCATTGATACTCAAGGTCAAATGGGTTCTGCTACAAAAAAGGTTCGGGGATCCTTGTGTTAACTAATTGAATCTTATTGTAAAATATAATCAAATATTGTGTCATTTCAATCATTGATAGAAAACGTTTTAGTTTGATGTAATAGCACCATGAGTTGGCATAATACAAAGTGTTGGTGAAATAATTGCTCTGACTAAGAGTGATCTAACTAGTCTATTTGTGTACACAGTGTACAAAATGAGCAACCACATAATGAGCAAGAACGCAATGAACACAATGTACAAGCAAGACTTTCAAGTAGGCCTACTCGTTCTTCCAGATGTCATTAAAATCATCCAGTCATCCTTTCTTTCTGTCTTTGTGACTTCAAATAACAGTACTCTTCTAATCAGTCAGGAAAAAGGTGCGTTATGGAGAGCCAAAATAAATAGATGTGCAGTAAGCAGGTGTTAGAGTACACATACAACCTGTATGGCTTAATTTCTTCTGTAGAATACAAAAGGAGAAGTTTAGCAGAATGCCCAAGCTGCTTAAGTCCATACAGTGAATCTGAATGTAATCATGAAAAACAAGTTTTTTTAGGATTTTTAGTGAATAATGAATTTGTTCTTCACACAAATGCATCAAATGGCACTAGAAAACCTGCTTATATGATGCATTTTTTTGTCCTGTTTAGACAGCCCCTTTTCTCCATCTACTTTCATTGTGAGGAAGAGAACAGCTGAGATCTGCTAAACTTCTCTTTTGATGTCCCTTGGAAAAAAAATGTTTGGAATGTCTGGAATGGCTTAGTAAATGACAGTTCAATGTTTTAGTCAAATGTACTTTTAAGAACACTAATTTATTTCAGGTGGCATAGTGGTGTGTGCTAATGAATGTCTGTGAATGACGTAAGCAGAACCGTTAGTCACAATATAAAAACCGCATAAAACTGGTTAGTCAGCGTCTGTACAATTCCTCAAATTAAAATGCAACAGTTGATTTTATCAGAAACCAAGAATTCAATTGTTCTAGATGAGTGGGAGAGATATTTGGGTCATTTGTCAAAACTGTATAATGTGTGTGAAAAAAGATGAATGGGAGTCTGTGTGTGAGAGCATATGCACATGTTAACACACTCATGTTTGCATATGTTAAGGTATGTGTTGTGTGTGACACTTACCGAAAAGAGAGAGAATCCCACAGGCAATCCACACCACCAGTGACATTCCCACGCTGCCCGAGTTCTTCAGAATTCCCTTCGGAGAGATGAATATTCCCGCTCCAATGATCGTCCCAATGATGATAGAGATTCCTCGGAGCAGGGTCACCTTCTTCCGCAGTTCTACCTTCTCCTCAGGGGCTCCGGTGTGGGGGTCTCCATTTGAACTGAGAGGGTTTTTCTCTCCAAAATTACTTGGAGTTGGATCCCCGTTGGGATGGGGAACTGACACAGTCCTTCTGGGCATCTTGTTCGCTCACTCACAAACACGCACACATTGACTCAAAGCGTAGCGTGCCTCCCTTTACCAGTGGCACACGAGAGGCCTGAGTGGAAGGTGTTCTCACAGCAAACTTCTGATACGCTGTGACAAGTCTAAACAAATACAATGTGAAGTGGCTTCTCCCTCCTCTTTCCTCTCTCTCGCTGGCCTTTTTAGTGTCTCAAACACTCCCCTTTTCTCTCCTTTACCGTTTGTCTTCCTCTTTTCATCTTGTCCCGTAATTTACAGGGCAATGTGTGAGTGAAGGAGGCGTTTCCTGTTGTGGTTATGGTGTTTAGTGGCAGCAGCGTAGCCCCGAGTCATGATGCTTCAGCAATAGTATCCGATTCTCACCTTTCCTCATGTAACATGCAGATCACACAAAGACATCCAGCACTCACTTAAAACACCCACTGTTTTCGCTTGTTCTTTCAAAGGCCCATTTCACTGCACTTGTTATAGACGTGTTCTGATTAGCAAGTAAGCAGACCTTAGACTGATAGCAAACTCCTGTTTCCAGGATTGGGAACTGACTGTTATCTTTTTTTTGTTGTTATACTTAATGTTGACACAAGGTTTGAAAATGAATCTAGGTCAAACCACACGACATCAGCTACTTTATGTGTGTGTGTGAGAAAGAGAGAGAGAAGGTGTGTGTGTGTGTGTGTGTGTGTGTGTGTGTGTGTGTGTGTGTGTGTGTGTGTGTGTGTGTGTGTGTGTGTGTGTGTGTGTGTGTGTGTGTGTGTGTGTGTGTGTGTGTGTGTGTGTGTGTGTGTGTGTTTGTGTGTGTGTGTGTGTGTGTGTGTGTGTGTGTGTGTGTGTGTGTGTTTTCAGACAAAGCCATTCCAGTCAAGCCTGATACAGTGTTCTGTAAATAAGAGTGAAGACGGAGGGAGGCTGATGTAACATTACATCAGATCACCCCAGACACACAGCTGAGATAGATTCAGTGTTGTGAAACCATCACTTCTGATGATTTGTAAGTTCTTACACCATAGCTGAATTTTGTAACCTGTATAACTCCCACAAAAATCTATGACTCTTTATGTATGACCGTTTGAATCATTATGACTGTGCAGAAATAACAATTAGTTGTGGCTACACTTTTGTAATTGTTCCTCTAAAATGTAACTTCCTTTTATGAGTATGTTTCACACAGATTTGTAATAACTCGATGCCACAGGAGAATCAAATGTCACACAAATAACTTTTAAAATAGTTTTAAAAAGATAAATGTACAGTAATATTAATTGTACTATGAAAAAAAAACATTTTGATTTGTTTTTGTTTTTTTATTTCAATATTATATATACACATACAGGTATAGATTTAAAAGATCCAAGTCAGTAAGATTTTTAGAATTTTCTTATGCTAAATGTTTCTTGTGCTCATCAAGGCTGCATTTATTTAATCAAAAATACAGTAAAAAAAAAAAAAAAACAGTAGCCTAATATTGTGAAAAATTAAGGAAATCTAAAATAAATGTTTTCTGAGGAATCCCGTTTCTGCCACTAAATAAAAAATAAAAAGAGGTAATTGTGAGTTGTAATCTCACAATTCTGACATTTTTCTCACAATTGAAAGTTTACATCTCGCAGTCCTGACTTTGTTCTCAGAATTGTGAGATATAAACTCGCAATTGTGAGAAATAAAGTCAGAAATGCAAAATAAAAACTCACAATTCTGACTTTTTTTCTTATAATTCTGAATTTTTCTCACTGAATTGTGAGATAAACTCACAATTGCAAGTTATAAAGTCCAATTCTGAGGGGGAAAAAAGACTGATGCGTTCTTAGAATTGTGACTTTAGATCTCACAATTCTTACTTAATAACTTGCAATTGTAGCATTTGGACCAATCAGACACACACATTTTCATTTGATTTAAAAAATCAATTAGTTATTAGATTAACAAATAATCACAGACCCCTCACCCAATACACATACTGGGTGCTAGTATATCTGTGGATGACTCCAGGCCCCCGGTTCCATGGCAACCAATCTGAATGAACACACATATATTCAGGTTGTTGTGTATATTATTACTGTTCTTGTATATGTTCTTGTGTATTGTATCCTGTTTTATGCATGCTTATGATAGATCACTAATTAATATTACCTCACATACCATGTTTGGTCTCTATCAACTTGTCTTTGGATGATCTAGTTGAGACTGTATATTATATGTTGATACCTATGCAACATATTAGTGTTCTAAGAATCTTTAATAGTTTGTATATCAACTTCCAATCCAGTTCATATGCAAATTACCATGTTCAGAGACAAAGAGTCGTAAAACGTTCCCTCCAAAAGTTCAAGACACCATTTGGTTCAAGTTCAAGACACCATCTTTGACACCCCAGAGGTGTGACCTCTATATTAGATAAAGCTCTCACATCAGTGACACCTACCACTCTGCGAATCTTTCAGATTCTGAGAAGATGAGGATGTGTGCTAGAACTCTTCTGGACCCTTAAGTTTGGTAACACTTTATTTTGATGGTCCCTTTTGAACATTCTGTTGACACTAAGTAATGCGGCAACTACATGTCAACAAACTCTCATTAGAATATTAGTAGACTGTCTACTTGATATCTACTAACTCCTTATTGTGTTGGTCTACCAACAGATATTCTACTGACTATAAGTAACTTTGCAAGAACGTGTCAACTTAGTCTAACCCTAACCTTACCAGTCAACTAATACTCTACTAACAATCTAATGAGAGTTACTAGAAATGTAGGTGCAACATTACTTATAGTCAATAGAATGTGTTAAAGGAACCATCAAAATAAAGTGAAACCTTAAGTTTTTGTGCCAGGCCTTGCGGCCTTGACTTCGCATTCAACCAAAGGTCCTCGGACCTCAGCAGATCTCTTTCTTAGCTCTTTTTCACTTTCTACTTGGGAAGAAACTCCCAATCACCATCAAGTCAGGACATCTTTGGAATTCATCACTCTACAAACCAGAAGAACGTAATCGCGAGTCCAAACCTTTCATCCGAGACTGCATCCGGACACTCGTCAATCACCAAGGCAATGCAAGTATCATACATTTCACTAAACGAAACGAGGTTTAGTATAAGCTATAGACCCCGTTATAACCCCCGTTATAACCCCCGTTATAACCCCGTTATTAACGGCGCCAGTGGCGTGCACAGGGGGGGGGGGGGGGGCGGCTCGAGCCCCTACAATCTGCTTTTTTGAAGAAATATCGTAGTATCATACTTCAGCGCGCATTCTGTCAGCTGCAGTTCTGCCGTCTCTATATACTGTACAACACCACATACATTCACATCAGTGTTAACTCAGCAGTAGAGACTCTCACGGGACACTGCACTTATTCGCAGTCAATGTACAGTAAATGTACATTATCTGCATCTGCTTCAAAGACTTACTGGTTAAACGAGTCATTCGTGTGCTGTTCTGACAAGCGCCTTTTCTGAGCACATACACTCAAAGTGTGTGCTCTAAAAAGCCCGTCAAACAGCATCTGATTACTTAATTAATTTATGTTTTGTGCTAATACTGTCAAAACACACAATGTTTATGTATAGACTCAGTTGGTTATGTCTAATATGAAAGTAAACAGCTGAGAGAAACGGATGTCTGCCTGTATATTAGATGTATATTGCCAAGTGCAACGTGTTCCTGGGTCAACATATTTTGTTGACCCTGGAACAACATTTTAATCCAAAAATATAATCTTAACCATATTCCTAGACCTAAACCTAACCTTACCCATGAGTAATCCCTAAAATCAGAGGAACTGATAGATGAATTACACAGATGTACAGGCACCAAACACTAATTGTAATCCTAAACTTCACAAAAATTATAAACTGGTTCTTGAAATCTGATTGGTTAATCACAATGTTGTTCCAGGGTCAACAAAGATGTTGACCCAGGAACACGTTGCACTTGGCAATATCAGGTTGTGCATATTGGATGCGTGCAGGTCTTAAAAGGACAGTACTAAACATGCTGCCTACTGTAATTAAAGGGATGCTGAACACAAAAGAAGATATTTTGAAGAATGTGGCTTTAACAGTAGGGAAAAAAAATATATTATGGAAGTCACTGTAGACCAGCAACTGTTTGATTTTCCACCTTCTTCAAAATAGCATTTATTTTCTGCAGAAGAAACTCATTCAGGTTTAAAACTAATTTTGAGTGAGTAAATGAAGGTATAAAAATAAAACACTAGCCTATTTTAATTTTGGGGTGAATTATTCCTTTAATGTTAATAAAACACCAAACACAAAGGGAAAAATCACTCACTACTCTTGACTGAAAAATTTTAATACAGTTGCTTTAAAGGGATCATATAATGCCAATTTTCCACAAGTTGATATTATTCTTTAGGGTCTAAATGAAAACTCTGTAACATAGTTTGGTTAAAATTTCTCATTGGTAGTGTAAAAAAACACCTTTTTCACTCTGTCAAAAACAGCTCTTGTCAGAACAAGCGGTATTGTGTCATTCTCCTTTAAATGTTAATGAGCTCTGCTGACTCCGCCCCTCTCTTCCGAGCCACTCTCTGAGGGACTGTTTACTTTAGCCGCATTCATTGTGAAACTTGCTAATTAGCACATTATTAGGAAAGGCCATTTGCAAAGATTAATTTAAAAAAAAACCTTGTACTCGTGGGAGGGGCCTCCGTCCGTGTGACGTCACACGGACAGACGGCTCGATTTGAGAAAGGGGTAAAGATTTCACGAGATTACATTAAAACACTGGGTCGATTTTTATCATTATAGACATTATAAACTTGCAATTCTGAGGCGAAAAAAAGTCACAATTGCAACTTTTTTTTTTTCTTGCAGTTGTGTGTTTATATTACGCAATACTGACTTGCAATTACCTTTTTTTTATTATTATTCAGTGGTGGAAACGGTCTTTCATAGTTGTCTGCTTTTACAGTGTAATCTGTGAATATTTTTTGTGCTCAAGAAATATATTTTTTATTATTATTACTAATGTTGAACAGCTTCTTAATATTTTTGTGGAAACCCTGATACTTTTATTTTCAGGATTTCTCAAAATACTTTTTTTTTCTTTGAATAGAAATTTCAAAAGAGATAGATAGATAGATAGATAAATAGATAGATAGATAGATAGATAGATAGATAGATAGATAGATAGATAGATAGATAGATAGATAGATAGATAGATAGATAGATAGATAGATAGATAGATAGATAGATAGATAGATTCTAAGGTGTAATTATTCCTTAAAGGTAGAATATTATAGATGTTTACAATAATTTTCTTCCAAAAAAAAAATGTTGATCAAGCTGAGAACACAGTTTAGACTAGTTTTCCTCCCCTTGTCTGTGGCATAGATCTATGGCACATAAGAATCTTGAGCTGAAGGTCTTCTTGCTGCTCAAAGTAAACTTGTGATACTCTGTGGTACACAGTGTGTAGTTATTGAGAAGGAGAGACAAACCATGAAAGGACACCATGAAAGTAAACAAATATATCTTATACACTCCCATACCAATTTTGAACAACTGACCCCAAAAACATGCCCTTGGTCGGTCCTTGCACTTGTTTTCCAAGCTGGAAGAAGGATAGCAAGAACGATATTCTCAAGAAACATCTCTCCTGCACAGTCCAATAAACTATAATACGATGAGGGGGAGAAGAGATCGTCATGGGACAGAAAGAGTCAACAGTGAAGGCAAGAACATCCATCACGGTTTTAAATCTTTATCTGTAAGAAGAAAGCTGTGCAATTCTAACAATATTCAACAACAAGCACACAGCTTGACATAAAGACCGCAGACTAAAGGAGACTTTCCCCACTGTGTACATATATTTGATAGGTCTTCTAAAGCCATTCAGTAGATTTGTGTGAGGAACAAACTGTAATTTAAAGGGATAGCTCACCCAAAGATGAAAAGTCTGTTATTATTTACTCACCCTCATATCATTTCAAACCTGTATGACTTTCTTTCATTTGCAGAACACAAAAGGTATTTTGAAAAAATGTTGATAACAGAACTGGTTACTATTGAGTTCCATAAAACATCGAGACATTCACCAAAACATCTTCTTTTATGTTTCACAGAAGAAAATCATACAAACTTGGCATGAGGGTGAGTAAACGATTTATTTGGGTGAACTATTTCACTGATAATCATCTATCTAGCTGTCCTTGTCATGTTTGATACAAGCAGTGATGACAAATTTTTGAATTATTATTTTTTTCAATCATTCAGTTGACTGATCTGAATAATTTGTTCATGAATCAAACTTGAGTTCAACTCACTGACAATAACTAGTGGTAATGCTTGTCAGCTTAGTAGAGCAGAAAATTAGCAGTAAATAACAACCTAAATTTAAATCTGTTCCTCACACAAAGCTATTACATGATTTCAGGGGAATTTGAATGTTGCACAGAAGTCATATGGATCACTTTTAACATGTTTTTTGTCATTCTGATGCATTACAGTCCCTATTCACTTTTATTATAAAGAGTGTCCAGGATATTCACCTTTTGTGTTCCAAAGAAGAAAGTAAGTCATACAGTTTGAACAGCATGAGTAAGTTTTCATTTTGGGGTGAGCTTTCTTTTTAAACTCCTTTTCTTTTCCATATAAGTTTCTTTATGGGATATATTTGCAAGTATTAGTGCCACAAAGCCCTCCTAACCTCTTAAGAAAGTAAGCCAGAAGATGCAGTACACATATTAAGGTGTCCTTCATCTGTTGGGGATTGTGTACTTCAGGCTGGCTTCAGGGAAGAAATGTGAAGAAGGTTGAGTGGTTGTCTCTCTGTAGAATCATTCTAAGATGAGAGGGAGAAATAAGTGAGGGATCAAACCCATCCTCTCCCGCAGAATGGTGGAATCTTCCTATATAAAAGAGGCTCCAGGCATGTATCCAAACATCCTTTAATCTCTCTTTCTCTGTGTGTATGTGTGTATGTCAGGCTGTGTTTTCAGCCTGAGCAGTGAGGCCTAAGGGAAGCCTGTGGGAAAGTTAACACCTTGCTTTTTCAGTCATCCATTCTACCAAAAGCTATGACCAGACTAACTTACCGAACTTAATGATCAGGAACACTCAGGGATCCATTCCAACAAGGATGGAGTTCAGCAAGTTCCATAATGATGTCTGAAGCCCGATATCATAAAAAGCAGGGAGATCTTGTAAAACAGCGTTTAGCTGTTGCTGTGTGAAGTGGTGGAAGCTGATATAGTTCACCAAAATCACACTTTCAGGGCTCCAGGCTGCTTCTGAAGTAGAAAAAAAATCAACTTTTGTGACTGTTTACAATTTAGTCAGTCAGGAACATTTTGTGTGTGTGTCCAGTTGTTGTTATGTCAAATATCATCTCTTAAAGGGGTCATCGGATGTGACATGCACTTTTACAAGTTGTTTGAGCTGAAATGTGTGTTGGCAATGTGTGTACAAAACCACACCCTATAATGATAAAGCTCCACCCAGTGTTTTTTTTTTTTTTTTTTTTTTAAATAATTTCCCCTTTCTCAAATCAAGCTATTCTCAGATGCCTGTCTGTGTGACGTCACACAGATCAAGGACCTCCCACAATTGTTGATTGACACTAGCGTTTTACCTTAGACCCACCCTGAGTGAGCTGTCATTAGTCCGCCATTGTTTCACCGCCAGAGCAGATGTAGACAAGAATAAGCAACTGAGGTGTTCTAATGTTGGATGTAATAATGAACATAGCGGTCATCATTTACTCCCAATATCAGAGCCACTGAAGACGCAGTTGATTATCTTTGTTTTTTAAGGGAATGTGCCCCTCGATCTACCTAAATGTGTTTATGTTTGCGTGAATCATTAGTTATCCAGCCTCACCTACAGAAGAAGTGAGTATAAGGTTATTTTCTGAATCTTTGCAAATCGCCTTTCCTCATGACGTGCTAGTTAGCAAGTTCCGCGGCTAAAGTAAACAGTATCATAAGAATGTCTCGTCACCCCACAGAAGAGAGGGGTGGGGTGGGGTGAGCGGAGCTCATTAGCATTTAAAGAAACATACACTAAAACGGGTTGCTGAAAACAGAGCTGATTTTGACAAGGTAAAAAGGGTGTTGTTTTACACAACCATTGAGAAATTTTAACCAAAGTATGCTATAGACTTGCTGCACTCAATAACGAATGCAGCATGAGCCGTGATGTCTGATGTACAAACAAATGACTCTTAGGAACTGGTTCTTTTTATGAGTCAGTCAAAAAGATTCATTTGCTTATGAGTTAGCAGTGTGAAGTAGACTCACTGAGAACGCTGAGGAAAAAATGTAAAAAAAAAAAAAAAAACTTTGATCATGGTTGCATTACAGTTTTCACAAAAATATTAAACAGAATATCTCTTTTTTTAACAACGATAATAATAAGAAATGTTTCTTGGGAACCAAATCAGCATATAATGATTTCTGAAGGGTCATGGGACACTGAAGACTGAAGTAATGGCTGTTTAAAATGTAGCTTTGCTATCACAGGAATAAATTACATTTTAAACTGTATTCAAATAGAAAACAATTATTTTAAATTGTAATAATATTTCTTCTTTAATTGTATTAATTGTATTTTGATCAAATAAATCAGCCTTGATGAGCATAAGAGATTTATTCAAAAACATTTTTAAAATTCTGCTTCCAAACTTTTGAACGGTCGTGTATATATTTCCTTTCATCAAAACACAAAAGTGATTTTTTTTTTTTTTTTTAGCTATTCACTCATTAAACTACCCTAGTAAAAAAGTAATATATTTAAAATACATTTATTTCATACTAAGTATAGTTCAAATCTATTAACATATTTACTTACATATCGCTCGAGACTAACTGATATAAAAATTTGAATTAAACTTTATTTGGAGGACAACTTGTGCACAATGTGCATTTCTTAATATTAAGCCTAAATGTGTTTTAATGTCATTATTGATGAGGATTTGAATGATTGATGATAATTGTATGATCTTTGAATAATATCAGTCTTTATATGCAAGATATTTAAAGTGTACCTAAAGTATACTTGCAATAGTTCCACTTTAGTACAATCAAATATACTTCAGTATATCTTTAGTTCATATTTAGCACTACTTCCACACAATTAATGTGCATTAAATACAAAATTAGTTGTTCCAATTAAGTATACCAATTTAGTATACCAAAAGTTCAATTGCAGGGTATTTTTATCAAGTACATAAATATGTAAATGTACAGTATTTGTAGTATACTTTGCGTGAATTAAATATATTTCAAATACATTTTAGTATATTCATTTTGGTAACACTTTATTTTAAGGTGTCATTGTGATGAAGCAAGTGCCTGACTCGCTTCAGGGGGAAAAGGAAACGTAAGTCCATGAAAAAAAAAAAAAAACTCACTCACACAGCACTTCCGTGCAGGGTGTAATTTATTTACAGCGCCAATAATCCAGACAGTCCACAGTGTAGATTATATACAGGTGTGCACAAAAATTGACCAAAGTACCAAAGAAACAACAAATAGGAAAATAAACCTGAAAACTGTATTTACAACCACACACCGTAACCACAATATACAAAAAAAAAAATAATAATAAAATAAGGGTTTGCTTGAGGTACCACTGTAACACTCTCGCCGAGTTGGTTAACAAGCAACTAAGTGTGTGAGTCTGGCCTCCCTTTTTATAGGCCAGACTCCGCCCCTTCTTTGACATCGCTCACCAACAGGTAAGCATTCCCCAAGAGCCCCACACAGCAGAACAAAGATCCAGGGGGCGGGGTTGGATCCACATCCAGTGGGTGGAGATTGGTAGGTTTAGGGGTGGAGATGGGATCTTGTGTTCTGCAGTGAGTATTCAAGTATGTTAATACATTTTATATTCCCCACACTTCAAACATTCATTAAACCATCATTAAATAATAATTTTGTACCGGTAATAACTCAAATACACTTATTCATCATTATTGAAACACATAATTTACACATAATCCCCGTTACAAACAGACGATGGTTTTGCCGTCTTCTGGCGACACTGCTTTGGCGCGACGCACTCTGCACCTTTAAAAGCAGGCGCCCTCTGTCTGCGCGGTTTGGCGACATAGCGTTTACCCGCCAGAAGGCCGACTACTTCCAGACAAACAAACAAACACACACTTGAACGGAGACACAAGGACAAAAGACAATACGTGAATAACATGTGTGTGTGTGAGGCGAATGGGTATGAGACGGTGGAAACTGTGATGTGCAGAAATGTCCGTGGGCGATCGGTTCAGCGCGTGCACTCACTTTGCCGAACGCAGAATCAACAGGTAAGGGAGGGAGAGTGATTGGAGTGTATACGTGTGTGTGTGTGTGTGTGTGTGTGTGTGTGTGTGTGTTCAGGCCAGTGCCGCTCCCTCAGCAGTAACAAACAGGCGCTTTGTCATAGTCATAATACAGGGTAATTACCTTAAGTACTTAGTGGTAGCAGTTGTACTTGCATGAAACAAAATGTGCTTACCATGTAACTAAGTTATGGAACAGCCTGTTATTACAGTTTGTAATTATGTAGATGTAATAGGCAGCTACACACATGTATCTGATACAGTGTAAGTACAGGCTGTTCCTTAAGGGGTGGTTTACTGCGATTTCACTTTTTTCATTTTAAATAGTGTGTAACGTTGCTGTTGGTGCATGGACAGTATCTGCAAAGTTGCGGCACTGAAAGTTCAACGTAAGCTGAGATATGTCTTTTAAAAATCAGGAAGTTTAATGCCTACAAAAAAGACTCATACGGGACTACAACGAACTACTTCCCGGGTTGCATACGTAAAGAACCCATCAAACCCCTCCCTCCGGAACATGCAGAAAAGGGGGCAAGGCCATGTTCTGCGGCTTTGTCGAAGAGGAAGAGTTATAGTGGAGAGTTGTCAAGAGGGTCTGGCTGCAGACATAGGGGCGAGTGGAGTTCCACTCAAGAGCGGAAATAAGTCACCTCCACTAGCGATGCATCCGCCATGTTGGTCTGAGCAAACTTTTAAAACTTTATCTTTTTCATTTATTTTGTTAAAGCTTTCGTTTTGTAATATTTATATAGTCACCTCTTTGTAAGCAATGTTGATATTTTCTGTACTTTTATGTTTGGTATTTTTACCTTGGCATTAATAATAATAATAAACTAAGCTTTTATGGTTTGACACGACAGCGCTGTTTTTTTGTTGTTGTTGTTTTTTAATTCCCCCAGCAATTTGCACTACAGACATTAAAACATAGCAATAGGTTTAAAATACACATTTTGAGGGCCTCTGCCTTTTACTTGGGTAAAGTTGGTTTTATATTCGCACATTCACACATTTACGCGTTCAATAACTTTCTAATTATATGTGCAATAAAAAAAAATTTTCTGCATATTCTAATCAGCCACATCATTGTCAACCTACTACATTTTTTCACAATCGAGTATTGTTTTAATGTCATATTTATTTGCGAATGTCCGCTGAATGTCCAATGTAGTGTGCTTAAAGTAATTGAATGAATATGCGAATATACAACCAACTTTACCCAAGTCTGCCTTTTGTTCATGTTTGTATTTTAACTATACATATTTCAACTACCAATGTAACATTCCATACATTTTAGAAAGTAAACACTATGTTTGTGATATTTAGCAGTGAACATTAAATGAAACATTATTTGTATTTTAAGCTAAATAACAACATATACAAATCAACCACAGTAAAATAATGAATAATTTCCACAATTTAAGTTTTAATTGTTTGAGTAAAAAAAAAAAAAACTATATTGAAAACACATGAACTGCAAGTAACCGTAATTGTTACAGTAAAGACACATTGCGCGCGCTCACATACACACACTTCACTCTCTGTACCAAGACCTCCATCGTCCATAAAGCAATCCCAGCTACAGTGGCCAGGGTGGTCATCTGAGGAGTAAAACCCCAAAAGCACTCCCCGTTGTCCATTTCCCTGGTAGCCAGCCCTTCAGTCTTTATAGGATAAAAAAAAATTCCATTGTGTTTATTCATCCTTTTGTGCGTAATTTTACTTTTGTTTACGTTTATTACTTTTGTAATATGAAAAATAAGGCGTTTTTTAACAAACGAAACACGAAGGCATGTTATATTGCACCCCATAAACACAATCAAGCAAAGAAAAAAAGCAGTAAACTACCCCTTTAACTTAGTTACATGGTGAGTACATTTTGTTTCATGTAAGTGCAATGGCTACTACTAAGTACTTAACTAGGTAATTACTCTGTATTATGGACACCTTAAAATAAAGGGTAACACTTTATAATAACTGCACGATATGAATCATTAGGTAAGCATTAGTAAATAGTCAATTCATCATGCATAAAGCATTGTCCCAACATTGTCCCTTACTAATAGTTATTAGTAAGCAGTTTGTAAATACAGCTATAAATGCCTTGTTCTTGATTTATAAGCATATCTATTACAAAGGAGATTTAAAGGCTCAGTTATCTTCCTAACAGAAAAAAAGAAACAAACACAACACAGAGGGATACAGAACTCAAAAATATTTATTTCAAGATGAAAAAAAAATGAAACTGTCCAACTGTACACTTTAATTTTTCTTTTTAGTTGTACAGTTGTACAATTTCATTTTTGCATCTTGAAAAAATATTTCAGTGTTCTGTATCCCTCGGTGTTGTGTTTGTTTAACTTGTCTGTTTGGAAGATAAATGAGCATTTAAATCTCCTTTGTAAATGCTTTACAAGGTATGAATAGTCTTCACTTTAGATGAGCTCACAAAAATAGATGACTGGCAACTACTAACTGTTTTATAACTACCTGACTTAATCATGAATTACAGCAGGAATATGTGTTAATAAAGCATTTATTAACACACTGAGCAACTATTATCATGTGTCTAAATAATAAGATTTATAAATGTAAATTTAAATAGTTTATTAATCATTTACTTACACTTTCTAAATGATCTTATGAACCACTGACAACTCCTAAATAACTGGTTTGTAAATAACGTAATAATTTAGAAATGATAAATTGATCATTAATAAAGTATGAAAATACAATTATTAAACATCATAGATATGCTCAAGAACAAAACATTTATAGCTGTTTTTATAAACTGCTTACTAATGCCTATTAATTTTGTAATAATGCTTTATAAATAATGAATTGACTATTTACTAATGATTAACTAATGATTCATAGTGTGCAGTTATTATAAAGTGTTACCAAATAAAGTGTTACCTTTATTTTTCACTATAGGGTAATGCTGAACAATTCTGTAAGTTCGCAGCTAAATAAGTAATTTGGCTCCTATATGTCTCTGTTTGGAAGCCAATGGCTCCCTTGTCTTTTTTTGATTCAGAAATCCTTTTGCCTTTAGTGGTATTTGGACTCAGGCCATTGTATTAAATCAAAAAGGAGGCCTATAGCACTTTCCATGTGTTCAGTAGTCACTGCTAGATATTGATCTTATTACAGTCTGCTGGCCAGACCACTTTATTCACATGTGCTTCCTTCCCAAGGT
Source organism: Acrossocheilus fasciatus (assembly GCA_036784905.1). Lineage (NCBI taxonomy): Eukaryota > Metazoa > Chordata > Actinopteri > Cypriniformes > Cyprinidae > Acrossocheilus > Acrossocheilus fasciatus. Next base: position 12,907,503 of record CM071951.1, on the reverse strand, counting down.
CTATAGCCCCTCAGGTTGTGTGGATGGAGACCTGTTCATACACCAAGAGGCTCAAGAGCTGCAGTGATATAAACATGCTTCCTTTGCTTTCACTTGCTTGTAATTCTCCTGTCATATCCAGTCCCCAGCATACCACCGCATAGGCTACCATTTAAAAACACGCTCTCATCGCCCACATAAGGTCAGTCAAGATTCAAGGCTGTAAACTGTAAATAAACGCAATGTTTGATTGAAAAGTTCCTTTATTTCCCAAATGGATCAAGACTAACTGGCTCAGGATGTGCTGTATCCATCTAACTGATGAAATTTGATGTAAGAATTATGTTCCACTGATGTTGTTAGTATAAACTGAACTGCATATAAAACTAGTTTTGTTTCAATCTCTCCAAGGTGACTGTCACTGCGTTTCGCGCATAAACCGATTACAACTTTCAACCTCAATACGTCTGCCTTGTTTGCGGTCCAATCCATCTGTGACTTTCTTGGGGATTCGTACCCCTGCCAATGTCTCCTTATACATGAGGAAATAGAAGGAGATTGATGAGATGCAAATGAACGTTCTTTCCTCCATGGAAATAAAACAGACAACATTTATCTACAGTCGGCTAGATGTGTTTATGAATAATCAGTGCAGTGAAAAGGCTTTAAATTTTCCATAAGAGTGAGCTTGTAAAGAGGCGCGCAAAGTGAAACAGGCTATAAATGAATGCATTACAGACGCCTAACGAGATGAGAAAGCTTTTAGAGTATTTCAGAGCCTAGCAGGAGATCTCTGCGCACGGATTCTGGTGCTGTCAGTTATTTGTGAGAGATATATGATTACTCCAGCAGAGAAACAGACAGGCATTTAGGGCCACTGGCTTTATGTAATCACATTTACTTTGCTGTAGAGGAAGGTGTTGACTGTTTTGATGGAGACTGAGCGCAATTTTTTTTTTTTTTTTTTGCATGAACATATACTTTTCAATGTATATTTGTGTGTGTGTGTGTGTGTGTATGTATATGTATATGTGTGTGTGTGTGTGTGTGTGTATGTGTGTGTGTATATATATATATATATATATATATATATATATATATATATGCAGTACCTTTACATTTCCAGTCTATTATAGTCTTAGTTACTGTTTTCAATGTAAAAAAAAAAAAAAAAAAAGTGTCATTTCCCTATTTGAATAAACCACAGCAGACGTCAGGTGATTGTCATGGCGGCTACTGCCAGAATGCTTTTTGATCTCGTACTGAATGGTCTCAGGACCAATCTAACCGCCTCATTTTACTACAGGATTTCAATGCATTGTGTTTTGTGGTGTAATAAGAAAAACACAATAGAATGCATTCTAGAGGTACTGATGTGGATGACAGTGTGGCAGGTGGGTAAGGGAGATTACATTCGAATACCTGTGCAATTGCCATACGCAGCATGTGATTACACGATTTCCTGCTGTACAGTTCGGAAAGGCTGTCAAAAATGTCCTCAGACTTTGACTGATACACGTCAGTAATTCACATACCTACAGCTGTGCATGAAATACGAGCAAGGCTGAAGGTAACCATTTATGAAAATTCCGGTGAATGATGATCAATGGTCTGTTTGGTGTTTCTACTGCAGAGGTTGAATCTCTCAGTCATAAACCTGGCCTGATTTCCACTAAGCTTTTTTCAGAAATTATATTGATTGATTTTTTTTTTTCTCTCCAAGAAAATGATTGATTGTGGTTTTGCGTATCGCTGCAATGAGATCTGAGAGTGTGTGCAGGGGAAGCAAGCTTTAAACTTCTCTTTATGACTCAAACGCAGTGCCTAGATCTGAAAATAATGCTTCAGTTCTTTTTCTTTTTTTTATATACTCATGCCTTGCCATTTACAAACAGATTTTTATGCAACACATGAACACAAAATAGCATCGCTTTTCGTAATAGAGATTGGTGTTTCAGTAGCATGAACACCGGAGGCTGAATACAATAAGTTTCATCTTTAAAAATAGATCAAAATATATCCACGAAAACATAATTCACAATCTTTCTAATTTCTAATTTATGTATTTGTACCTCTAGGGTAGAGGTTCTCAACCAGTGGGTATGTTATGGTAGTTGCAGCAAGGGAAAAGAAACAATGCAAATAAATAAAAATTGATTCATATTAGGCTAATTACAAAATATTTGTTTTAAATAAATTCTGTTTTTTTTTTTTTACTTTCTATTCATCAATAATTACTAAAAATGTCTCAGTTTCTACAAAAATATTAAGCATCACAGCTGTTTTTGACATTTATATTATATCAAAAATGTTTCTTGAGCACCAAATTAGATTATTAGAATGATTTCCCAAAGAACATTAAAGACTAATGTAATCGTGCCAAATAAATTAATTTAAAATGTATTAAATAAGAAGTCAGTCAGTTTAAAGGGTTAGTTCACGTTATTATCCTGAGCTCAGTTTATTAGCTATTATTATTAGGCTACTATTACAATTTTTTTTTTTTTTAACAAATTAAACAGAAACATTGTACATAACATTAATATTGTGTGTTTACCACTAGCGTAGCCAGAAATGTTTAAGTGGGTGGGCCTACATAAAACTGGGTGGGCCAGGTGTGTAGCATATGAAAAATGCATGTCAAATTGCCAACAAAAAATACAGCACCAAGGTTCATTACACAGTACTTCTAAAGCATGCATTAACATTATTAATTTGTTATATTAATGTTAATTTCAAAATTTACTAATAGGACGTTATTAAAATTAAAAGTTGTATATGTTAACATTTGCCTGAGAAACATCTCTGTCAGTTCACGCACATCGAGGACCGCAGAAATGTGCGCAGCAGCAAATTATACAGTTTGTTGTGGCGACCAGGATCTAGCACAATGTTTGTGTTTCTTTCCACAAAGGACGCATCTGTTTAGCGGATCAAACACTGTACCTATGCTGCTATGATGCTTCAAACAAGCTTGGTTCAGAAGTTTCCGATAAATCCAGCACCCTCAGTTGGTCTGCCGGGTTTCATTTGTAGACAGTCCGGATTTAAGACTAAGACTTTTACTTTTTAAGAGAATTGATCTGATTTATGTTTGCTTCACTAGGCTATTTTCAAATTTAACTTCACAAACGCGCACATTTTACTATTATATCCGTACATTGTAAACATAGGTCATAAACATAACATTGTGGGTGGGACTAACAAAAACTGACGAATCATCATTTTGACAACCATATGATGCACCTATAGGATGAGGGAAAACGACCTGTAATTGACCATGAAAACAAGCGTTTAATATTGTCAATAAATAAAGTTACAGTGAAATAAGACATTTATTTGTATCGTTTAATAAATTACATCCATTTGGAAAATTACAAACTACTTATTGGGTGGGCCACTGATGAAAGGGGGTGGGCCCAGCCCCACCCGTAGCTACGCCACTGGTGTTTACACTATGTGGTGCCTTTTCTGCGCGAATGTACCTCAGTGATTTAATATGCTGAGATGTCATTGTCACCACCGTGTCCGATATTAAAATCAGTGCGATACACATTGCAAAAAGGTGTGGGCATTGTTTACATGGCTTCGAGACTGGAAATTAAATTCTTCCATCCAGCTGTTGTTAAATTTTCACTAATATTTTTTCCACCTGACTTTTCTTCCATTTCTACCGCTGATGCTAGATCCAACTTCCCGGCACGTCTACTACCTGCGCAGAAATCAACTGTGCAACTGGGTTGTAGGTTGCCAGGTTGAGGTCAAAAATGTTTTGAAATTTGTATATTGTGTCGATTGTGTGAGGTGATGCGTTTCATACAAGATCTGGCAACTGGACAACCCAACCCGATCTCATGAAATTAAGTACAATAGTACGCCAAATAAAAACGTGGTATTGATACGCAAAAATGGACTTTGGCGTGTCTATGCTACATGATGGGTAGGATTAGGGTTGTGGTGTAGATGCGTATCATATGTACGCGAAAACTGCGTATCATATGTACGCGAAAACTGCGTATCATATACACGCCAACAAATTGCGGATCATATGCACGCGAAAACTGCGTATTATATGCAGTTTAATCACCTTCTATATTAATGTACTTCCTATAAACATTGGTAACCATAGTAACATACAGTTACAGTTGAATAGTAATACAGACGAAAATAACCGTTATTTTTATCGTTCCGGTCAAATATTGCAGCGCAAATATTATTAACATCTTTAATATGTGAATGCTGGCAAAAGACCATGGCATAAACGGGATAATCAATGGCTAGCTGTGCATTAAACGATTTGAATGCAAATCGTTTAATGCACAGCTAGCCGTTGATTATCCCTTACATAACATTGCCATTATTGCATATATGTTGGGGTGTGATTTTTCAATGTAAACAGCCACAACATTTTATTTATATTACATTACACATTTATGAACAAATAACCAAACCCCTGCCCCTAAACCTACCATTTGTCAATAAAACACAAGATATAACAGGCATATACAACTACTGTCATAATTTATTCAAAAAATATTAATATTCCAAGTCTTCCGAGGCAAAACATTTGATTTGTGAGAGGAATAGCTCATCCTGTGTGCTGCAGTTTGTGCGCGAATTCAAAAAATGCCGCCAGAAGAAGCCTTTTGTCAGCCTTGGTTGTGAAATTGTGAGTGCGTTAACAGAGCAGGATCATTTTCAGCGATTAAAACCTCTCTTCTTACTCTCTTCTTCTCATAAAGACTTCGTATGGCTTCAGAAGACTTGGAATGCAACATGACTTGTTTGTAATGCTTTTATACTGCTTGTTTGTGGTCAGTTTTTGCAATAAATACCTGTGACTGCACTTATATTTGCCTGTTACGTGTTTTATATTGTTCAGAAGTGGGTAGGGTTTGGGTTAGGTCCTCCAATAAAAGTATAAATTTATATAAAATTATTTCTATTCTTTACAAATGCATGAAATGAATGAAAATATTGATGTGATTATTCATATAACTAGGTTTGGGCCATACAAATTACGAGAGTTTCCTGGGAGAAATAACAAAACGGGAGGGTGATGGGAAGTGGGTGTGAAACACGGGAGACCCTGGGAAAAACGGGAGTGTTGACAGGTATGATTCGTGCACTTTATTTTACGTGTTTTGGACTGTGTAACAGAAACACAAGCTAACTTCAATGATAGAGATTAGAAGAGTCAGGACAATTTTGAATATTACTCCAATTGGATTCATCTGAAAGAAGAGAGTTATACGCCTAGGACTAATTTTAATTTTTGGGTGAACTAACCCTTTAATTTGTAATAGTATTTCACAGTATTACCATTTTACAGTAATTTAAATAAATACAGTAAATATGAGTACAAAGAAAGAATAAGATACAAAAAATATTGTAAAAGCTTGTAGTATAAATATGCAATATTTTATGCATTTGCAAATTTTCAGTTTTCTACTTCAGCCTATAGTATATTAAAAATATCATCATGGTAATTTTATTACATTTCAGTGTTTTAATTTTAAAGACTTTTTTTGCATTTTTGGCATAGGTATTTCTTATTGAACTTAATTGTGAGAAGAGGGAACAGTTGTTGACTTTCGGTATTGCGTGTTGGCCTGCTACAGCTGCATTGACAAGAAGAGTTCAAGGAGGTCTCTGTTAATTTAACACTGCTTTTCCCCAGAGCCAAGAGCCATTATCTCAGTCTAGGTCTTTATCTTCAGATTGTGAGCACACCATGGCTTACCTGTATAAAAAATGAGGCTGACTGAGTGAGTCTTTCAAGCAGGAAGTAGGTCTAGTGATAAATAATGCGAAGATAAGCAAGAATTATTGTTTCAAGGGTTAATTATGTACTAGTAATGTAGCCTTAATTGCTGGTATTTAGTCCCTGGCGGGTGTACCTTTCACTGCTGTTTCTGCCACTCTTTCTCACTGCAGGTGAGATCTAATCCTGTCTAGTTTTGTGTTAGGAACTGATTAAATCATTAAACACTCTTGCACAACATGCTCTTTCCTTCTGCATTTGAAAGATGTTAATCCTTTGGATTGTGCCATTTATATTCATTTTCATGGTAAGAAATTAAATCCTAAGAGCTATATGGGAATGTTATCATTAAACTCACTCAAAGAAAGAACGACAAAAAGGACTTCAAAATCAGCACATATGCCTTTTTACTGACATTTAAAAGCTTTTGATTCATGTGTTCCTTGTAATCACAGAGATTGAATCAGAGCTGACAAATTAAAAAACATTTTTTTGAACATTAAACATGTTTACTGGAGGCCGTTATTTGAATGAAGAGCTTCCTTCAGTAGGTCTCTTTTCAAACTTTCTTCTGGTGTTCTTGTCTTTAAAATATAGTATCAGGAAAAAAGGAATGTTTCTTTTTGCTGAGTTTATTTGCTTTTAATGCTTGAAATAAATGGTGTAACATACCATATTTGTGAAATATGTTAGGCCTACTTCAGCATAACATACACAAACCTTTGCTGTGCGCTGCTTCTGCTGTGGGTCTAGAAGTGTGCAGGAAAACAAAGGGCATGGCTGTAATTACACACTCACTCTCCTCTGCAAGTTTCCTGTGACACCTAATTTCAGAAAAGAGGGAAAATCAAAGCGACCAGAGGGGGTCAATCAACAGAATCTGTCCTAATTTCCAGCAAAATGATCCTTGAGCGTTTTAGCTCCCTAATCCTGAACGTGATTCTTACAGAAAGCAAAAGAACGGGGCGAGGAGAGTCTGGAGATGAGTATGCAGCTCACATAATACCATTACCCGCTCCAGAGTGAGACAGAGAAGAGCCGCAGCTCTAGTCTAATCCACCCCAAACTTGACAGACAACACCGCCCTGATTCCACTTTAATTGAAGACATTTTATTAGATTTCTTTCTCTTCACTTCTCCCCCATTGTTTCATATGTTGTGAATAAAAGCAGAGGCTTATAGTAGTTGCTCTCTCATTTTCTCAGCTGCACCGATCTATCAGCCGCTACATATTAAAGGAGTCATGGGAAAAAATGAAAGATGGGGGGAGGGAGGGGGAAGTGAAAGAACAAGAAAAAAATGAAACATTAAGGGCTTTTGGTGAAGCCGAGAGGATGTGATCTTGGTCAGACCTATGCTTCTTGCTTTATAGATATAAGCAAAGAAGAGAAAACTTGAATAATTGGTGTGTTTATTTGTCAGAGCAAATTGCTCGTCAGTATGAGTGCAGCACAGCCTCATCGTGGAAAGAAACTCTCCGAGGACCGTGCTGCTCTTACACAGATGTGTCGGCATGAATTAGGATGCTTGGTGTTAACACATTCATCGTGCTTTCCTTTTTGGCTTGAATACTAATCAGACCTGTCTGCTTGACATGCAAACATAACAAGCAAAAACAAACGACTGCTCAAAGTTGTTATTTAAGCAGTATCACATGAGCAAGAGTGCTGTTGTTCTGAATGTCAACGGGACCTGAACTAGCTGTTGTATAAAAGGTGTTAGAGGGGTAGTTCATCCAAAAAAAAAAAATAATTGTTTCTTACTCTCATGTTGCTCCAAACCTGACCATCTTAAGTGGAACACATTCCAGTGAAAAGTTCTTAAACAAACCATTTTTTAGAAGTGTGAAGAACGTTCTAATACAATAAACGTTTGTGCAATGGAAAGACTCCATGATGCCAATAAATAACCTTATTTTTAAAGGTGTGTGTGCTCTGACTGCTTGCTGAAAACTTCAGTGGTCCAGGCATTCTACTTCTGGTTGAAAACTTTTGTTGTAGAAGAGTTTTATATCTTTCAGTGTGGGGAGAGTTTGGCAGGAAGTTGGGTACAAATGTGGGTTTGAAGTGAATTATACCAACTTACTGTGACAGAGAGAGTAAGACAAAGTCAGAAAGAATGTGAGATTTTTTAAGTTAAGTGACAATTCCTCTTGATTAAACTTCTGAGGGATTGGCATGGCACAGCAAAATAATGAGGATGACTCGGACACACCAGTGGTACACAGTTGTCAGACTGGGAGACGTTGTTGATGTGAGGAAGGGCCAGATAAGGATTTTTCCTCTGCTGTCAATTAATCAAGAAACTCCAACAAACTTTTTCTAGTTTCAGAGGGCGCAAGTTCCCTGGATTTGTCTTAATTCCAACTTCATTTGTAACATGTAATTTGTATTTCTCTTTAACAGTTATGTCAAATTACTATTTACTAGACTTTACAGTCTATTTTTTAGGCCTTATATGAGTTCCACGTAAAGGCACGGAAGAACCATTGGCTGTATCCCGATTTACATACTTCTAGAATTTGCATACTTTTAGAATTTACCAGAAAGGATTTGCATTATAATTTGGAATGCACTAATCCTGAGTTGGCTTGCATTATTGGTGGAAAGTATGCAAATTGGCATTAACCCATGCATGCTCACATAAACCTGTCAATCACAGTACTCATGTATACAACATTTCTTTATTAATAATTAATCCTAAGGAGAAATATAACTAGTTAAATGAATATGTGTTTTTATATTTATATTAATGTATATTTCTAAATGTTATTATTAATTATAGCAATAAATTATTATTATTATTACCATTATTAAATGTATCATCATTTATCATCCTAAATGTATTAGTGCTTTTGCACTCACATGTACTGCTATCTGGGGAGCATTTACCGGGGAGTAAATCAAGAAACATTTGGCGTATCTGCTTGTCTGCACAAAAACCTGTAAATGTTTGTGTGTGTGCACGTGCGTTTTTGTGACAAATGAGGACATAAATTTGTATAATGACAAGGGTATGGCATGGGTATTGCAAGGAGAAGGTGACTTTTCAGGACATTACCCCATGTCTCCACTTTTCAAAATGCTTTTAAATCACACAGAATGGAGTGTATTGAAAATCTGAAATAGCACAAAGTTTCCTGTAAGGGGTAGGGTTGGTGTAGGGCAATAACACATACACTTTATATAGTATAAAAACCATTACGCCTATGGGATGTCCCCACTTTTCACAAAAACAAATGTGTGTGTGTGAGAGAGAGAGAGTGTGTTTAGGGAAGCAGAAAACGAGTGTAGGTTGAATGGACAGTTGTTCTGTCTGTTCTCTCAGACATTGTGTCTGTATTAAAGCCACTGGGCTTTGTCTCTCTCAAGCTTCATTACACTCCTAAACACACACATCGAATACAGGGGTGCCCACGCAGAAATTTTCAGTGTTTTCTGTGCGAGCCAAGGTCTGGGTTGTCGTTTTCACATTGTATCAAACGCTGAAGAAACAATCATGTTTTGACTGCCAAAATGCAATGCCTCGCTTATCAGGACTTGACAGCTGTCCTGTCACACTTTCATTTGAGCGGCTCCATTCGCTGACTCCAACACTCTGAACCTTATTCTCTCCAGCTTGTTTTTTTTTTTTCCCCCTTCCCTCTCTCTCTCTTTCTCAGCAGTGGGCAAGCAGGTGGGCGTTCAGACAGGTACTCTTCCCCACTCTAGTAATTAGTCATTCTGCTCTGACGGCGCATCTCACACTTTGTGGTTCATTTTCACAAGCCGCTTGCAAGGAATTATGAAAGTGTTAGTCCCAACTGTGTGTGCGCACATATAACACAAAGTTGTCACTGTGTATGACAGGTATTGTGATGATGAATATTAAAAAGTACTGTGAGATCGCATGACTCATTAAAAGGTTACAGTATGCTGTTGTCACTGTGGGTCTGTAGCTAGATGTGGCAGGAATGACTCTGTAATAGTTCAGCGTTTGGCCTACAGTGAAATCCAGTCTAAGGTTTGGTTTTGACTGCGGTCATACACTTTTACCTCAGTACCATTTTACACACGTCCAACTAGATTAAACATCTGACTACAGGAATCTGCATCGGTTTATGATGCTGCAAATACGTTGTCTGTGGCCCTAATTTATCATCATCTGACATAGTGAAAGCTGCTCTGCTGTCATATTAATGCTTTAGCATATATCACGGGAGGGGATTTGCTTCTTAAATGCTGACATTTACGTGAGGTTAACAGATAAAGCGGCTAGTCAGAGCTGCTTCGGTGTATTCCGGTCGTCACGCTCCGTATTTCAATACACGTACACACACACACACACACACTGAAGAAGTGTTTCATCATGGATGTAATATATGCACTCTGACCTCATTGTTATGCAGAGTGGGTTTATGTTATTGTGTGGACTCTTCAAGTCCAACAGAGAAACTGCGGAGAATGCTAGCCGTGGGCCACTGGAGTGCTTTTCTGAGAAGACGAAATGGAAATGATAATAATGCACAAGAAAGACGGAGCCAGAAAACATGGCACGGCTAAACTAATTGGTGGAGTAGGGATTTGTTATGCGAATACCATGCATAATTCTATTATTCCACATTAGGAAAGGAGCATTGCGTTATTACAGGAAGCGAGCTTGGAGTTCTCGCACACAGACACGTACAAAATCTTGTGAATATTGGCCTAAAATGTGAAAAAGACTAATTATATGATGTGATGTAATACTGATAAATATTCGGAGTGTACTTCAGACGCAGCCTTGATCGTGCATGTTCATGGAGGGATATTACTGAGAAGAAATGTTCACTTTGAAGCTTAAAAAACTGGGATTTTGAACTTTTTTTAAATACATATATCATAGTAACTGACCTTTAATAGACTCATGTCCAGTTTTTTTTTTTTTTTTTTTTTCAAAATTATTTTAAATCACTCAGTTAAGAAGACAGTATGATGACCTGTGTTTACCTACAGAGCTTTGGGTATCCTGGCAAGAGAGTGTATGAGTGATTTATGAATGAGAGAGAGAGAGAGAGATTGAAGGAGCAGGGATCACTCAGCACTGAGCGATGATTGCATTTAGACTGATTGGATTGGATTCTGTTGAAAAGGCCCATAATTAGTACCACCTGCCCGGGCTACGACCCCCATTTGGTTGCAGGAAGAGTAGGGAGGGGTAGGTAGTCATCTTCCGGCCCACCTCATCCCATCTATCTCTCTATTTCTTTATTACTTTATTACTGTCTATGGAGGGTAAGAAAGCTCTCAGATTTCATCAAAAATATCTTGAAGGTGAAAAATTAATGAAAGAATTTTCATTTTTGGGTGAACTGACCCTTTATATATTTATTTAATTATTGTATCTAATTATTATATAGTCGACAACATTTGAAGTGGATCAAAAAAGTTCATCAAAGTTGATGTTTTGATCCACTTCAAATGTTGACTAGTGTAGTTTATAGTATCATACTAACACACTACTCTTACTGTTTCTGGCATGTGGCAGAACTGGAACAACTTGCTATTCAGAATTCTATGTTATGTTACATTTGTGTTATGAAACCTCCATTTGCCAGTTTAACAGCTCTAAATTTTCTCCTAAAATGCCTGATGAGGTTAGAGGACACCTGACAAGAGATCAGAGACCATTCCTTCATCCAGAATCACTCCAGACCCTTCAGATTCCCAGCTCCATGTTGGTGCTTATTCTCTTCAGTTCACCTCACTCATTTTCTACAGGGTTCAGGTCAGAGGACTGGAATGGCCAGCAGAAGCTTGGTTTTGTGCTCAGTGACCCATTTTTGTGTTGTTTTTTTAGGTTTGTGTTTGGATTATTGTACAGTTGGAAGATCCAAACATGGCCCATTGTATGATTTCTAACAGAGTCAGTCACTCATTGATTTTTTTTATCTGTTGGTATTTGATAGAATCCATGATCCCATGTGTCTAAACAAGATGTCCAGGACCTCCAGCAGAAATTTAGACCCACAACATCAAAAACTCAGCAGTATATTTCATTGTACACATGGGGTACTTTTTATCCCTGTTCACCAAACCCATCTTTTTCTGCTAAAAAGCTCATTTTTTAGTTCCATCTGACCATAGAAGCCAGTCCCATTTGAAGTACACTAACCTCAAAAACAACACAAAAATGGGTCACTGAGCACAAAACCAAGCTTCTGCTGGCCATTCCAGTCCTCTGACCTGAACCCTATAGAAAATGAGTGGTGAACTGAAGAGAAGAAGCACCAACATGGAGCTGGGAATCTAAAGGGTCTGGAGTGATTCTGGATGAAGGAATGGTCTCTGATCTCTTGTCAGGTGTCCTCTAACCTCATCAGGCATTATAGGAGAACATTTAGAGCTGTTAAACTGGCAAATGGAGGTTTCAAAAAGTATTGAATAAAAGGGTGCCGTTAATTGTGGCCAATGTGTATTAGAGAAAAACATTTATTTCATAATGATATTTCCCCCATTTTAAATTCTTATTCTCCAATGAAAGGTTAGATTTTTGTGAATTTTTAAAAAGAAAGATCAAAAGGATTAACAATGCAGATTAATTTTCACAGCCTTCTTTGATCATATTTACCAACGGTGCCGATATTTTTGGCCATGACTGTACATACTGCAGCAGTAGTACGAGTAGTATGCTATGCTGAACACAGTCGGCATCTCTTTGGCTTCCTCTTTTCTCTCGCGCCGCTCATTCCAGCTGTGGCAGAGCCATCAAAGAACAATGTAAGACTCCGGTCTCTCCGGTTGCATGATTGCTAAAGCAATATTCAGCCCCACTGAGAAAGACACAGCAGATGGAAGGAAGAAAAGTGAAGAGATGGAGACCAAGTGGTGTAATTATTTTGGAAAGATTGGAAAAACCCTATTCCAAAACTCAGGCTGCGACATGCAGCGGAAAAGAAAGTGAGAAAGAGATAGAAAATGAAAATGAAAGCCGGGATGAGAGAGACAGAAAGGGTGAGGAATATCAAGGGCTCTTTTTTGAAAATAGCAGAACAGACGCCTCGCTGCCTCATGCATACACAGCGGTAGAAGAGGAGTAGACCACCTCAAAAAAAGTCAAATTAGAATGTTCGAATTGGAGTGTTTCTTCTCAAAGCCTCATCTTGTTCATCCATTTGAGAAGCCAAATGCAGGGGCATAGCAAGAGAGAAAGAAAACTTCCTGATGACATGAATAAAATATCCCCACCTTTTCTCAGGCTGGCAGGGGATCTGTGGGCACCGAGCCAAATGAAGATTCATATTGCAAGATGCCTCTCTGAGCTCTGCGTCCATTTATTTCCTCATTTACGTTTTTTGGTAATGTGACACATGCATTTCATTTGGAAGACGTGTTTAAGAGCGAACCAAGACGACGAGTTCATTTGTAATCATGAATAATTTGGAGCTCATGTACTGGTTGTCTTCTTGTTTTGTAGATGAGGTAGACAAGGTCTCAACCTGCTTCATTATTAACATAAGAACAAGTGCTCCGTGAATATCGCAGCATTATGAGAGCTATTTAGAGGCCTCCAGTGTTAGCTGTTAGCATTTTGGATAGCAGTGGGGTTGAGTAACTGAACAAATTAATGAAAAATTATGTTTTTTTTGGTTATCAAAATGTCAGCCGGTGTCATGTGTTTGACCTTCCAATTAGTTCTTTTTCTTTTACTCGTGAGAATATCTTATTACTGCTGATATGGCCTAATCAAGCATACTTCCAGCAAGCTGCTCTCACATTTCTGATAACGGTGCAGCTTTGTCATTTGCTATGAGGGGTCTGTTTCTTCATGGCAATGTGCTTGTTTGGAAATGTGCTATGATTTCACATACAAATTATTCCTATAAAACACAGTTTTTAAGTTTTTAGTCATGGCTGACCAGCAAACTAATTAATCCAAAATATTACCCTGTTATTTGGCTCATGAACTGCATATATGCAGTGTGTGTGTGTGTGTGTATGGGTCAATGTTAATATTGACATGGGTCAAAGAAATATTTCTTGAGCAGCAAATCGGCATATTAGAATGATTTCTGAAGGATCATGTGACACTGAAGACTGGAGTAAAAATTCAGATTTGCCATCACAAGAATACATTTTATTTGAAAATATTTGAAAATAAATAATAAAAAAAAAACTGTTATTTTAATTTGTACTAATACGTTTTTACATAGTTTTTACTCTACTTTGTATCTGTAAATGCACTCTTGCAAACTTTTTTTGTAAAGGCTATCATAATTTTAATAAGTGTTAATCCACAAATTGGTGCTTATTCAGAAATTATTCAGAAATTACAGTAGAAATAGTCATTCAACACAATGAATCTTTCCCAAGCCTTACACACCCTCTCCCTATTCTCTTCCCACAGTGCCTCACCCATTAGATGAACTCAAATGAGAGCTTTTTTAATTTTTTTTTTTGTCTTTTTTCACATGAGTCTTGGTGGGATTTGCTTGTAGATCTTTAAATTGCATGCTGGTTATGAAAAGAACAGTCTGTTCATAGCATTCTGTTGTATGCACAGGAAAGGAACACTGTAGTCATGCCAGATATCATAATGCATTTTATATAATATATACACACTCATTCCTTGCTATAACTTTCTTCTAGCAAGGTTTGAATCCTACTTATTTGTATTTAATCTCCAAAATGTAAGCGTAAGGTTTTAGTTAACAGCATCTGAGATGAGAGGATGTTTCTGTACTCCTGTCTTGTCTGAGTGTATGCCTATTGATTTTGCCACAGGTGCAAAATAATAACTGTAATCTACGTTTTGGGTGTCTAAGTGCATTAAATTTGTGTATGTGTGTATGAATGTGTGTGTGTGTGTGTGGTCTTCATCCCATCTTCATTTGTTGCAATCACCTATCGGAGAAATCCTTTATCCGCCTGTAAGGAAATCAATACCACAATGTCAACTTGGATTTTCATTTGACACAGACAGGCTAACAAGACACAAAAACAGAAAGGTATCAAAAGATGCATCACATGGATAAACGAACACACATAGGACTATTATTTGGAGGCTATCACATATTCTTATCATCTTGTCAAATGTAAAAGGATGTAAACAAGCCATTATACATACTCATACAGATATATGCAGATAGGATTCAGACTGTTTCAGTGTGATTCTTCCACTTCATGCTTTGCCTAAGAAGCCATGAATCCCTGGGGCACACTGGAATAAGCTCATCCAACCTTACCTGCCCAAAAAAACAACAAGTGGTTGGAACGACCTTTCGGACAATAGATGTATGACCAATCTTGTTTTGTGGACTAGATCCAAAGCAAAGTTTGCAGGTCAGTGTATCCGTGCAGTACAAATAAGACACCCAATGTGCAACTCAAGCTCCTCCTGAAATGAAGACTGTTGATTAATTAATAAACAGGTGACTTCACAAAGCAGGTCCTCTGTTTTGTTTTATTCTTTCATACATATCATGCCTGTATTCAGTAATATGGTATATTAATTCAGATGCAAAGTATTATTATCAGAGGCACTTCAAAATACTGTGAATAATTCCAGGTATCTTATCACACTTACACACTTTGCTGTGAAACAAAAGAAAATGAGTGCTGAAAGAAAATGCTAAATCCACTCTATGTCAGTATGAAAAAGTAGTAATAGCCTGGGTTACCTGATACATAGTGCTTCTGACACCAGCTTGTCATGTATAAGAAGGGAAGTCGAACAGTAGTTTTTCAAACGCCAGTCAGATTTTTGTATTCGCATTGGTGATTATTTAAACACTTGAAATACTTAACAATACTTAACGGCCTTAAAGGGGGCGCTCGCGAGCACTCTTCTGAATGCTAAAATGAGGAATGGGACACCCTACGGCAGGGATCCTCAAATCTGGCCAACGAGATCCACTTTCCTGCAGAGTTTAGTTCTAACCCTAATCAAACTAGGGCTGGGCGATATATCGAATGTGATATTCATGCGCATCTAGTCAATAAAGCCGGTTCCGCGATTAGCACTAAATCTTAATCACCAGTTTTCAAATAGAGCGCCATTTGATACACAGAGCCATAGATCGCCTTCGATAATGAACGCGATACTGCATAGCTTGTCAGTGAACTACAGCTCTGTGTATTAAGATGCGCATGAAATCAAACCCAGCCCTAAATCAAACACACCTGAGCATGACAGTCAATGATAAGGGTTGGAGCTAAACTCTGCAGCGCACTGGTCCTGCCCTACGGTCTCGTGGACTTGACGGACACGCGCACACGGCGGCCATTGTAAGTCCGTAAGACCGCAAGTGCACATGAAGTGTTCCATTTGGGACAGGGCCCTCCTCAGACTTGATGCTCACATGGATTGCCAGATTGAGGACACAACAGGAAACCACGCTATTGACAGTGGAAGGGGATGAGCTTTACACTATAAGGTAATGAGTAGATTTATCCACAGAGCTTTTTAGATGGGTGTTGAGAATTTTTAGGTCAGATAGAATCTGCGATCTCTGACTCAGTTCATTTTGTGTGGCTGTGTTTTCCACAAGCTGGCAACTAGTGAGTGGAATCACACAGACCAAAACAAAAACAGACATTCTGACACGGTATGCACATTTCAGTTTAGAATAATTAGCTGCAGCATTACTGTTTTTGGAGAAACAAATATGTGAACTTTGCTTGTTTCCTAAATATCTGCAAACATGCAATGGTA
This sequence comes from Acrossocheilus fasciatus, assembly GCA_036784905.1. Taxonomy (NCBI): domain Eukaryota; kingdom Metazoa; phylum Chordata; class Actinopteri; order Cypriniformes; family Cyprinidae; genus Acrossocheilus; species Acrossocheilus fasciatus. The sequence continues at coordinate 12,891,089 of CM071951.1, read as the reverse complement.
TTTTTTTTCCCTTTAGTACTGTCAAAAGTTACATGCAGCACCTTTAATCAGGTTACACACCATATTGAATTTAACAAGGCTGGGATTGATGGTATTTGTAATGACATGTCCTGTATAAACGTCATAAACAGTAAAATCTCAATGCATTTTTACTTCTATCCTTCATAGCCTAGTTTTCATTTCTGTCAAAAATGAAATATGACACTACCCTGAATAAGGTCTAATGCTTCAGTAATTATTGTGATATGTAAATCTGATACCATCAAATGTCTAGAATTTAAAGAAACAATACAGAAACATGGTCTGTTGGCTCTGTCAGAAGGCATGATGTTCAGTTTCTCACTGTGATTGACTTGTGGTCTGAGATGTCTCCCTTCAGCACTGCTAATGTTAAATGCATGCCTCCTCTCCACATGGCTGTGGGGGGATCAATATTAGTACTAGGCCTGCAATATAGGCTCTGAACCATCTTTAACCCCAGTCTCAGGTCTAGGCCTCTCGGAGTCACCCAACTGCCTGTGAAGCCCTGGAGGCCAGTCTGGAAACTCAAAGACCTCAAGGCACAGTCAATAACAACAGATTTAGAATTTAGTCATGAAGAGCACGAGAGAGAGTGAAAAACCACTCGGCTACTAAGTGTGAACTGACTTTAGATCATTTGAAGGGATGGGCGATTAAGAGAAATGGTGGTCCATTTGCAACATGGGCTATTCTTGCCGTCATATTCTATAGAGGCCTTTGATGAGTTAAAGTGCAAATTGCAGACACATGTACACGCACTCCCACGGTTTAATTCATAAATGAGGGAGGAAGGGCTGCTTTGGCTCTAAGGATATTTCTCACAAAGCAGTAATAGCCTGGCCCTTCATTAGCTGAGTTTTAATTTGTGAATAAGAGGGTAGTTAACAGTAAATTAACACACACAGGCGTACTGAGCACCTTGGGACCCGCAAGTCTCAAACAGATACCCTCGCACACATAGACAGAGTGCATAGCTGTATGTTTTTACATGACTCAATGAGAGTCCATGCTCTTAAAAGAATAGTTCACCAAAAATATATAAATTAATATTTATATATGTATATATATAAAGAATTTTCTTATGCTTGCCATGACTGCAGTAAAAATGGTAATATTGTCAAATATTATTGCATTAGAATGGTATTCTATTTAAATATATATTAAAATGTAATTTATTCCTGTGATGAATTTTCAGCATCATTACTCCAGTCTTCAGTGTCACATGATCCTTCAGAAATCATTCTAATATGCTGATTTGGTGATAACATTCCCTATTATCAGTGCTGAAAAAAGTTTTTAAAAAAAAGCTACTTTTTGTGGAAAGTTTGAAAGAATAGTATTTATGTGAAAAAGATATTTTTGGTAAAATTATAATATAAGAAAAATGTCACCTTTTTATCAATTTACTGCATCCTGAAAAAAAAAAATAATAATAATAATAATATATATATATATATATATATATATATATATATATATATATATATATATATATATATATATATATATATATATATATATAATTTTATTTATTTTTTTCAGGATATATATATAATTATTGGGGTCGTAAATGTTTTTTATTTATTATTATTTATTTATTAATTATTTTTCATAATTATTTCTAGTTTAATATTTTTTTATAATAAAAAATAACTAAAATAATTAAATAAAACAAAATAAAAATTTGATGAATGCTTTAATTTTTTATGTCCATACAATAAGATTTTCAAAAATAAAAACAAAAAACCCTGAGACATTTTCTAATAACCATCTGTTGTGTTATAAAAAAAATATTTTGAAGAATAAAGTCATACAGTTTTAGAGCAACATAAGGGTGAGTAAAATAATGACAGAAATTATATTTTTGGGGGGCGAACTACCGTTAAAGAATCCTGGACAGCAGCATACAAATCACAAAATAGCTGGTGGTCTACACTGATTTTCTGTTTGTCCCTGGTGTTTGTAGCTATGAATGCACTTAAGTGTTAGTATTGGCTAGTTTTGGCCCAGATTTAGTGGCGTATCAGAATTCAGCTGGAAGCCAGAAAAACAAGCTGGACAAGTTAATTTGACTCTGTGCCCGGCGCACTAATGGAAAAGGCATATGGGCCGTGCGGGTTCAGAGTGAGTTGGCGCAACCCATTTAGTGACCCAGCACAGAGATTTCACAAGGGACCTCCTGTGAGCACCATCAATACACACACAGAAACATAAACCCACTCATAAATTGAGTGATACCTGATGTGGGCAGGTGACAGAGATCTCTGTCAATATTTTGTTAGAGGAGGTCACAAGGAGGCTGGTCACACAGTGTCCTGAAGCTTTCTCCAGAAAGAGAGCGAAAATCACACGAAAGCATTATTTGTCACCTCACACACTTTAAACTACAGAAGGTCCTGTCAAGCCTTTTAGCTGAGTTTAGATACTTCAATGTCCTTTTAGCTATTATTTGCTGTCTCACACTGTTATTTGGTCCCCAAATTGTTTCTGATCTCCCCTGTGACTGAAAGAGTTTTATGGTTTCCACAGCATAGGAAGATAGAAAGTCTCTTATGCTCAACAAGACAGGATTTTTTTTTTAAACAAAAATACATTAAAAACTGTAGTATTGTGAAATATTATTTCAGTGATTTCAGCTGCTATTACTCAAGTCTTCAGTGTCACACAATCCTTCAGAAATCATTCGAATATGCTTTTTGGTTTTTAAGATGGTTTGCTGGTCTCACAGCTTGAGCTCAGACCATCCTGACCATGCTGGAAGACCACCAGACTAGCTTAGGCTGTTTTAAGTTGTTTTTTTTTCTTTTTTCTTTTCAACTGGGAATGGTGTCTCTAACTTCCAGGCTTATATTAGTTGTCTTATGTAATAGCTTCGTAACTGAATATGCCTTTTGGTTAAGCCTACACCCCTAATTTCAATTCCGTTGCTTCAGCCCTCTCCCTCATATCCATCGCTGCACTCCTCCACCTTTTGCTGTAGTTTTCAGATGAAGAAGTTGGAAATGTGGCTGTCACTCTGATACCACAGTGCCATCTATTGGTGGGAAATCGAGGCTGCATTAAATGGTGGTGGAGTGAAAAAGAAAGACAAAAGCAGGGATCAAACAGAAAAGGTAAATATTTAAACTGAAGTGAATTGAGTGGCCGGTCAGAAATGAAGTTGAATTGTAATAATGTCTGATATTGACAGTTTGCGTGTGAAAAGGAAAACAAAAGGGGAGCGAATGTGCCGTTGCATGCATAATCATCTCTTCAAGCATAGACAATCCTGTAAGTGACCAAACAAGGAATAATGGATATGTTTAGAGGCAAATATGCATTTCTGTCTGGTCAGAATACACAGACATCTCTCCCTCCGCTGTCTCTCTGCCTCCCTCTATGCTATCCCTTTATCAGTCATAGTTAAATGTAAATAACGCTGGTGTGATGGATGATGCTGTCAGGTTTCTTCAAAGCCCCCTCGCCCATGAGAGCCCGGCTCCCGGATGGGTAGAGCGTAAACGGATAAAGGGAGAGAAGAATGAGTACAGGGATTCCCATTCAGACTGATGACAAAGTCATCTTCAATGCACCATCATTCAAGTGAACAGTAAACATATTGAAAATGAGCTACATGAAAGAACAGGAAATGGATGTGAGGCACTGACCGATAACTTATATCAAATTTTAAACAACAGTGCGTAATTTCTTTGCCACTTGTGTGTGTGTGTGTGTGTGTGTGTGTGTGTGTGTGTGTGTGTGTGTGTGTGTGTGTGTGTGTGTGTGTGTGTGTGTGTGTGTGTGTGTGCATAATCTTCACTGGATTAAATAAATCATTCTATGTTTTTAGTATTGACTCTTTAATATATGATTTTCCCCACTTTCCCTCTGTGGAAACAACTGCAACAAAACAAAGCAAAGATTTACCTGCTAGTTTCAGAAGACAACCACAAAGTCCAATGAAATCCAATGACCAATGGGGACAGATGAAAAGATGTTATTATCAAATAAAATATGAAACAAGCTGATTCTTGTTCTGGCATCACAGTCCACATACGATGCCTTTTTAAAAGTGTTTATGTCCCATTTTCTACACTCTTTCCACCTATAAAGATGAAAATGAGGTTTAAAAAGCAGGACTACACAAATGCAGACACTGGGATCTAAAATAAGTATCCGTTATATGTCTGATTTTGGAAGTCAGATGCACTTGAAAATGCATCTTGATTTTGCATGTACTAATAGTACTGTCATGGTATTTTTTTTTTTTTTTTACTTTTCAGGCATTTTGCACAACTACTATCTTGCTAGATGGCACATTGTGTTCTAATGTTTGTGTTGTATCAGATAGTACATTGTCACGACACCCTGTTAAAAGAGAGAAGAGAAAATCAGTACTAGTTAAACATGCATCAACAGCACACAAGAAACTAAGAATGTGTTTTGCATATTCAAAAATGCATAGTATACAGTGTATGTTGGATACGTTTCGAATTAGGTAAACTGATTTTCATATGATGTATGCATGAACTCCATGTATTTCACCAACTAAATTCCTGGATAATTTCTTGTTAATAAAAAAGATGAAAAAAAAAAGAAATTACTTATATGAACAGACATGCACTATAAAACTTCAAGGAATGTGACTGAAAAGGGTGATAAATCTACAAGAGCAATGCTGAAATACAAACACACTTCTTGATTTGCATTTGATTTGGATGGGAATTATGGGGCGTTACATTATTACAATACTTAAAGCCCTTTGAAAAACTTTTCTCATCTCTTTCTAATCATTGCCATATTGCAATATAGCCCTCGAAAACCATCACTGCAGTTCCCAAGTCATTTCTTTTGTATTGCACTGGTCTATGATAGTCTGCGTGAGTGTCAGCTGTAATATGTTTTGCCTCACTCTGACATATGGAGGGAAAGATAAAGTCTGCTGTAGAGATGTCACTAAGACTGAATGAGAGCGAATAAAAAGTATATTTCTGTGTGTGTGTGTGTGTGTGTGTGTGTGTGTGTGTGTTGTTTTTTAAGCAAGTGGAGCAAAAGGAGAGCTTAAATTCTGAGAGAAAGAACATAATACTTTTTTTAAAGCAATACTTTTTAAAATGCGGTTCATGCATGCTCTTCAAGTCTCTTCTTAGCTCCTTTAATTAGGGCTCCATATTGTGACTGAAATGGTCACAAAATCAACAAAAAAAATAAACATATGCAAGTCATTTTTAATCTAGTCACCACTGGCCATTGGGACACATGACAATGACATGTTCACTAAGTAGGTGTTTCTTTTGAATAAGTAATTTCTTTGTGACTGTTAAAAATGTTCTGTGCAGTATGAATGAGTGTAGTTTGACTTTACTCCAGATGTGTTTTTGTATGTTACTTTGTCGTGTAATCTACAGTACTAGTGTCAGGTGTGTCACTTTACTGCCATTCACAAATCCTCGCTTATGGCCTCATGGGATAGTAAAGTGTACATCAGATGCACTATTCAGAATCTTGCTGGAAGTAGTAAGTCATCCAGGAACTTTTCAACTATTTTATAAATACTGTAAATTCAGTCATACTACTATACTCATATACTGTTATTTGCCTGCTATATAGACCTTTTCCTGAATAAACGATGAACGGCGCCATGATGGATTCTAACTTCCGTTTGGGTGCTCTCGTGTTCCGGTCTCCATAGAAATCTGTTAAAACGGGGTTAAAAAAAAAAAAAAAGAGACTGAATTGAAACTTTTTCAATGTAACTACATATAAAAATGTGCGGAGGGTTGCTGTTTTGTTGTTGGCTGCCACAGTAACAGCAGTAAGCTATGGAATTCCTTTAAAGTACCTGTTTTGCATATCAAAAATCTGTCTTGTCAGGCACTGTATATATGGCTTGCAGCGCTTAAGTTAAATACTGAGTGTGAAATAATGTGTTAAAATGTTTGCTCTTATCATTTTGTGTACAAAATCCCATGAACTTCACCCCGATCGGGAGCTGTATGTGCACTCATCTGTTTTCAATGCAGCTAACCTTGCGTCGCTTCATTGAACTATGACTGGTCCTTTACTGCAAAAAGACGGTCATTGCGACACTGTAAAGTGATGAAACAATGGCGCCACATGATTTTTTTAAATGACTTTCATAGGTTTCACATATTATCGGCTCTGAAAATATGTAAATGTGACTAGAAACCGGTAATTTAAAGCACCGTTCTAATCAGGGGAGACTTCCGTGTTCAGAAAAAGGTCTAGTAAAGAAGTATGGGATTTCAGATGCATCCTTTGTTTGCTTCAAAATGCAGTTTTGTCAGATGCCGCACTCAGCAAACAAAACCACATATAGCACTTCAATACCATGGTAAAAATTTAACTATATTGTTTCTAGGCATTTGTATGAAAAATATAGTCTGAATACATTTAGTATAAAATGCACAAAAGCTTAGCTTAAATCACAAAAAAAAAAAAAAAAAAAAAAATTATATTCCATTACTCCTTTACAGTAATAATATTGGTCATGAATATCCCAAATTTCTGCCACAATACTATGGTGCAGTTAGTGTTAGGCTCTGGTAAGCTCGCACTGCGCTGCCGTTTGAAGCAGAATGGATAAATAGTCCGTATAGTCCGAGCCCATAAACATTGTATTGCAGACTCAGCTGGCTCAGAACTGGCAGGAACCGGCTCGACTGACCCTGAAGTGGCAGGAGCAGACTCGACTGGCAGAAGCAGATTCAACTAGCTCTGAGACTGATGCAGTGTTCTGGGCTGCGCTCTTCCTTCTGGACTTACACGTCCTCTTTAGTCAGATGATGATTTGGGGCTTGACTCAGCAAAGGTAGAGGAATAGGTTGGTCGCTACAGACTGTCACTGGGGCTGGAGCCGACACTGGAGCGGACTCAGGGGCAGATGCAGCCCTCTTTCTTCTGTTCCTTCGTTTCTCAGTGGGAGTCAGAAAATGATCCTGGACTTGACTCAAAGGAGGAAGGACGGCAGCGTGGACTCTGCAGACATCCTCAAGAGGGTTAAGGATCTGCCAGTCTTTGCGGTGATGCACATAATGGGAGAAGTCCTGGAAAAACATGCAATTGCTCCATCTCCCATCGCGGCAGGGGGTCATCCAGAATGAGGTTGGAGGCCTCCTTCAGGACTGCATCCTCATATTCTAGGCCCTTAGCCATGGTCCAAAAGAATTGAGCAAAGCTCCGTGGATCCCGGCCCTGCTGATATTGGAGCGCCAGTCTCCCTTCTGCAGTGGCAGGTGGAACAATTTTAAGACTCATTCTGCTGGTGATGGCTGGTTCGTTCGGTCAAGGTTGTCACAGCAGTTTACTAGAGAGAGAGAGAGAGACCCAGATGCTGAATAATCGAGGGAGCGAGGTTTGACAAGACAAGGATTAACAGGGCTGATGTGAAAGTCCAAACAGTAGGAAAGGGCAGTCTGCTGGAGAACAGGAGGATGGCTGAGGTCAGACCTGGATGAAGTTTGGCTGGGGAACAAAGGAGATTGAGCAGCACCAGTCACTGAGAACACTGGAGATCAGGCTGCAGCTTGAGAGACCAGGGCTTGATACTTCGAGCTGTAGTGAAACCAGTCCAGTCAGATAACCTTGAGAACAGCAACCAGGGGGGAATCAGAACACAGAACAGGGGCAACCACAAGACATAACACCACACACAAGACAAGACCACAAGAGAGTACAACAAGCAGCAAAATAAACTGACTACGCACTATGACTAGAAAGAAAACAACAAAGAAAAGCAAATTCAAACTGCAGAGAGCAAATAAAACAAGAATGTACCAAAAGGCAAATTCTGGAAATCAATAACTGGAATGAAAACCAGGCAAAGACAAAATCAAAATAAAGAAAGAAACCAAACTAGAGGCTTGAGAAAACTAGAACAAAAATAAAGACAGGAACTAGAATAGAGCAAAATAACAAAAGCAAAGAAAACCTAATAAACTTTAAGAGAACTAAATGCAAAGCTAGACTGACAAGGAGAGTAAAATATGACTAGTTGACTGACAAGGAATTTTCTTAGACACAAGAAACTAATGCAGCAAACCAGCAGAGATATGAGGGAAAGGGGCACAATATAAAGGAGCAGAGCACATGAGGATCAGGTGGAAACAGTCAAGTAAACGAGGACTAGACTAGGACTAAACAAGGAGGCAGGGCAAGAGGAGCACATGGCCAACAAAAACAAAGACAAAGCCATGTGCTCAGACACAAGACAAACAAGGAAAGGAAAGGACATGACGTGTGGCCAAGTATGGTGACCCATCACCCATAGCAGTGAGTAGTGAACAAACACACACCTTGAACATTTATGCTGCGGCACCCGGGGAGCACTTGGGGGTTCGGTGCCTTGCTCGAGGGTTTCACCTCAGTCGTGGTATTGAGAGTTCTGTACTTTCACTATAATCCCTGCCGGACCTGAGACTCGAACCCACAACCTTTAGGTTATAAATTCAACTCGCTATCCATTAAGCCGCAACTATCCTAAAGACACTTCAAACAAAGACAGAACAGACATGACTGTCAGGGCAGGACCCTGACGAACAGACAGAAATATTTTTTACAAACAGAGTTATATGTAGAGTAGGCAAGGCTACTAACATAATCTATATCTACGTAATGTTACCCTGGGTTTGGAGGTTATTTCGTGTATTTTGATTTATTGCATCTTTCTGTGAGACTGTTGAGGAGTGCTGAACACTTTTGGTTCATAACTTGTTCTTCCCTTCCATTTTTGTCCAAGGTTGGGAAGAGATTAGTGCACAGCAGAACTCAGAGTTATTAATTACTTCAGAGTTTCAAGGATTCTGCTGAAGCTGTGAAAGACTGAGGTCAGAAGGCAAGTTTCTCTCAAATCTAAGCTTCTGTTCGTTATTCACAATGTGGCCAGTCACAGAAGAAGCTCAACAGCACATATGCTCATTTGTTCAGGAAATGCCATAGCAATGTATTGGTGTGGTCTTTGTAACAGTACCATTACAAGAGTAAAAAAAAAAAAATGTTTAAAACTTAATAAAATACAAAACAAAGCAGTATTTGTAAAAGGAAAGTCTGCAACTCACACACAAACAAAATCAGAACATTTTGTTTATGTTTTCGTATTTGTTTTCTTTAATCAAGAGCCTTTGTTGGACAAAATGACTTTCACTGCCGCCCACTGCTTGACTTCTCAAACCCACTGCTGTTATTGTAATAAATGTGGTGCTAGCATAATGTGTAATAATAATTTCTAGGTTTAAACCATGCAAAACAGTCTCAGCCAGAAAGTGAATAATTCACATGCTGCTGAAAAGATTAATTCCACACATTTGTGAAAAGCAGGAATTTTCCCTTTTTCAAACTGATCATGTCTGATGCTGTTGTTGCAGCGTCTTCACTGAAATTAACTGTGGTGAAACTTTTCATGTGGTTGCCGAAAATATAAAAGCAGCTCCTCAAAAGAATGTGATTTATCTCGTTCGGCAGTTATCTGTTTTTCATATTAAATTATAAGGTTTGGCTTAAATAAAATAATTTAGGTTAAATGTTTGTTATCTGACAAAATATTTTTATAGTGTATAGAACATTAACTGCATATGCCGAAAGGTGCTTCTCTAAAAAGACAAATGTGAATAATATGCATTCAAAATGAATATAATGTTTAATGTAAAGAAAAATGTACATTACTGTTCAAAAGTGTGGGGTCAGTAAGATTTGTTTTTAATGTTCACAAAAAAAGTCTCTTGAAACAAGGCTACATTTATTTGATCACAAATACAGCAAAAACTGTAATATTGTGAAATATTATTACAATTTAAGATAACTGTTCTCTGTTTCAATATATTTTAAAATGTAATTTATTTCTGTGATGGCAAAGCTACATTTTCAGCAGCAATTACAGTCATCAGAGTCACATCATTCATTAGAAATCATTAATATGATGTTTTGATTCTTAATAAACATTATTATTATTATTATTAATATTTAAAACATTTGTGCTGATTAATGTTATAGATTCTTTAATAAATAGAAAGTTACAAAAACAGCATTTATTTGAAATATATTAATTAATAGAATTAATTTGTGACAATGTAAATGTATTTACTGTAATTTTTGATCAATTTAATGCTTCCTTGCATTAAATAAAAGATTTAATTTCTTTAAAAAAGAAAACCAAAATCTGACCCCAAACTTTTGAACGGTATTGGTTTTATTCAATTGAGAAATATTACAAATATATTTTTTAATATTTTCAAATAGATATTAACCTGACTACATTAGGTTTCACCAACCAAAGTAATTTTATAGGTCAAATCAGGTAGAATATTGCCTTAAGGAAACAACTATCCAGTTTCACTTTCTACAATATACTTAACTACTGATTCTCCAAGTCTAGGGCATTTAGTGGTGTTTGTTCCATGTGTATGTGTGCGTATGTGTCCTGATGTCTGTGTGTGTTTGTAAAATGTGCCTTAGGCTGAAGTATAAAGCTGGAGAAATGTACTTTAACTCATCAGAGTCTCTTTCAGAAGTTTTGCTGCCCTTCAAGCACAAAGCCCCAAACCAGACCCCTCGCTTTATAATTTACCTCAGGCAGTCGGCTCCACTGCAGGCTACAGACATATCACAGAGAGCACAGCTACCTCACCAGAGAGAGAGAAGTGGAGAAAGATAGCTGGAATGAGAGAAAGAGAGAGATCTCCCTGTTGGCAAAATTAAAGGCTGAAGAATAGTTCCTTGTCCTCAGCAGCTCGATAGTTTCTGAAGGAAACAAATACCGCATTGTCTGTTTGAAACGTATAAAACTTCATGAATGTATGTGCTTAGTGGACTCTTTGTGCCTGCTTTCCTAATAACTCTGATATGTCTTAATAAGATTCCTTTGAAAAGGGCTTGCACTCTAGAGAAATTTCCTAAGGACACTTAAACACAGTCTCCTGTCACCAGCAGAACATGCTTGAATTGCATAGCGCCATAGAGGTGTATAAATGAGAGTGAGCACGAATCGGGCCCTGCGGTGGCATTTCTGTGATGATAAGAAAAACACAAACACTTCTGTAATTGTTTTTATGATGCTTTCTCTTGTCCTGAAGGCCTGATGAAGAAAATCAGCATAAAAGATAATTAAAAAGTTACACTGAAACAGCCCGATGTGTCTGCCATCTCTTTCTCTCTCTCGCCCCGTCTTTGCCCTCCAGCCACAGAAATGGAAATAAGGTTCTAGCATTGAGCATTCAAACCTGAATGCAGCCATTTACAAACTCTTTGATAAACGACATCTTGAAATACTTTCAAGACGAACCGCTTGTGCTTTTTAACATGCAATAAATTATGGCTGCTTGCTGTCTTGTTGCTAATGAAGAATCTCAGCGTTGCATTATTACCTGAGCTCCGCGGGGTATCGTTTTATAGCCTGAATTAGGTTGCTTTTGTATGTTAGGGACCTTAATGCATTCTAATGAAAACCAGGGTCTAACAAAAGTGTTCAAACAGCCGAGCACACAAAACAACGCTTCATCTTTTCCCCCTGGGAATTTCCACGGCATCCTAATGGGCTTGTTCACCTAAAACCCAAAACAGCGTTTTAAGAAGAAAAATGTACAAATGCCTCAGCAAGAGCAGAGTTTTTCTTAAAGCCAAATCAACATTGTTTCTGAATGTTTTATAGCCCAGCAATTGAGCGTGACTCTGTAAAAGAATAACTGTTCTTAATGCTACCGTATTTACTGTATGAAGACTAGAAGACTTCTTTGATTGATTATTGAATTATCTCTCAAGGTGAAAAGGAAATGTATGTGAACTGTAAGAATATTACGTATAACTTTAAAGAAATGGTTCATCCAAAACTACCAAAACCCTTTTTGCACTATGAGTTGACAACTTAAAAAAAATTTGTAAACCCGTTGCCTTGAAATTATTAAGTAAATAGTAATTTTTTAAAAAAAAGTTAAGTGAACTTGACAATTCACTTAACTTATTTTTTTAATTATCATTTACTTAAAAATTTTAAGGCAACAGGTTTCCTCAATTTTTTAAGTTAAGTTAACTTATCACTTTTTACAGTGGATGGATGTCTTAAAAACAGATAATTGATTAATTGATGGACTGGAGTCATGTGGATTATTGTGTTGTTTTTATCAGATGTTTGGACTCATTCTGACGGTACCCATTCACTGCTACATCTACTGATGAACAAGTGATGTTATGCTAAATTTCTCCAAATCTGTTCTGATGAAGAAACAAACACATCTATGTAATTTGATTGCCTGAGGGTGAGTACATTTGCTGCATGTTCACTGCATTTGTCATTTTGTGGTCCAAGTGTTGGGAATTTTGTTGAAATTTAGGTTGATGTGAAAGTGGCAATGTGTACAGAACTCTTGTTGTTTATTTGTGTTAATTCTAATTAAAGTCTATGGAGTATTTGGGATGTTACTAGATAAACATTCTTTTTAGACTCAAAGACTTGTAACCTGGGAAATGCAAGCAGCCAAAGTTATACTCATTGTAGCATCGTGCCATAGGGCTTGCTTGGCAGAAAGAAATGATGGTGTAAAGAGAAATGCTGCAAGACAGCCTGTTTCAGACTGCTAAAAAAAATCTCATCTTTAGAGAGGAGAATGCCAATTTGTGATCCCAAACACAAGCCTAAAATATTGGAGTGGCTCAAGAGCAAGTTGAATGTCTAAGAGTGGCTCCAATACACAGGCTGTAACAATAAATTGCAGAGCACAGGCATCACCCAACAAACCTGAACAACCTTGAGCAAAATATGCCAGAACAAACGGCACAAAATTACTTGAACCCACTCGAACAGCGTGAAGCTAGTAAAGACTTTCCCCAAAGTCACTGCCAGCCCAAATTACTGTGTAATGATTGAAAGCTTGCATTATGCAAAGGTTATTTTATAAAAAAAATAAATAGATAAATAAATAAATAAATTAAAAAAGAAAGAAAGAAATATCACATTAAAACAATTAACATTGGTGTCAGTACCTTGAAATAATAATTGCAGAGTGCTAAATTCTATTGTGGGATTTGCTATTCAATAAAATTAGAAAACTGCTTTAATGGTATAAATTAGTGTATTGTTGTGAAGTAGCCCAATTTTCCTTTAAAAATATTTTTTGCAATTATTATAGATAGATAGATAGATAGATAGATAGATAGATAGATAGATAGATAGATAGATAGATAGATAGATAGATAGATAGATAGATAGATAGATAGATAGATAGATAGATAGATAGATAGATAGATAGATAGATAGATAGATAGAAAGTGGCATATTCTGCTTGTCAGGTGTTTGTCTGCTGCGTGAGAATGAAATTTTGCTTCAGCTGCTTTTGACAACTTTGAAAACACTGAGATGATGCACCGCTGATCTCCTGCTCCTGCATCTCTGATTACAACGGGGGGGTGTCTAATTCACATTTGGCTTCCAGAACAGTTAACATTGCTTACAGCATCTTTTAAGCCACCCTTATGTGGGCGATTTCATGTTTTACTATCCTTTTGAAGACATTTAGTCTCCACAATATAGGCAAAACCTGACCCACACACACAAATATGACCATTGCTCTTCTGTCTTCTGCTCTTATTAGATTGCAGCTTCCAGCGTACATCATCTGCCAATCTTTCTCGCTCTGTCTCCCTCTTCTTTAATTTGTTCGTCTCTTCTTCTCTAGCTTCGAATCGAATGACCTCACCAGGGTAGTAATTGCTAAGCTGATCTGTGGCCTATCATTGTGCAGAATGAGGGCCCTGCTCTCTTTTCACCCGTGTCAGGACAACAGCAGTTGCCAGGCACTGATCTGGTTTGTATCGACTGCCCCTGCACAGCAGCTGTTAACATTTGAAATTCATTCCATTATTAAAGCTACAAGGGAGTCGGAATAGAGCTGATATATCCTGCTCTCGTATCTCTTCATATCGCTCAGTTCCTCGTCATTCTCTGAGGATCGTAGGCAACAGAGCAAATTTGAGGCATCCTATAATGTTGTTTTAATTCAAACACATTTGTTCCTCTGACCCCAGTCAAGCGTATTAATATCGTCTTGGTTTACTAAACGGCGAACAACATGATCTGATGGACGCCAGTCTCAAATCCCCCGGTCTCCAGTCCTAAAACCTCTGCTCACAGAAACTTGAAAGGCACAGCAGAGGCGCCAAGCCACCCACATCCCGCCACACGCCATCGGCTGTAGACAGGTCATCTTCAAATCCTGCCTCTCATCCAGCTCAAATCAGGCTCACTTTCTCTCTCTTTCTTTCCCCAGAGGTACCGACTGAAGGTCTTAGCGTGTGAATAGAGGCGAATAGCAGAAATCACACCCCTGGGCTTTTGGCCATCATGCGTGGGAGGGAGGGGGGGTGGAGGATGGAGATAGGTAGAAAAGACGGATAGAAAATCGGAGAGTCTCATCCGATTGGGTTTCCCGCTAAGAGCCTTTCGAAGGCGGATGACTCAATCAGCAGCATTTCCAATGGGAGGCCAGAAGGTTTCCCTGGGAGGCTTTGTGCTTGGAGGCAGAAGCACTTTCAGCGGCAGTCTGAGGTTTAGAGAGCTCAAATTAAGCTTTCTTATTGTTCCAGCTTAAGCCAGACTCACCTGTGTTAAAGGTGTATTTACTAGCAACACCACAAAAAAAGTTTTCCTAAGTACTTGCAATGCATCTTAATCTTATTAACACTCATAGGTATTCATGGCATTTACATTTACAGTTTATATTTTTGGGTATACATTGAAATGCATAATATGGACATATTTACAGCATCAAAATAAATAAATAAAAATTGCACGCACAGCGTTAGAAGTAAAAATCTTTATGGATGTGTATAGATAGACAGACAGACAGACAGACAGACAACCAAACTATTTTTATGCATTCCGACAGTTACATTTATTGAATTTTATATTTATGCTTCAGGTTGCTATGTTGCGTAGAAACCATAACCAGTGTCCAGTTTGGCTAATTAACTAAATTACACTGGCATTTCATTAGAGCAGTGACTTTACAGTGCGTTACAGTGACTTATTACTCACAGCATGCCTAGCAACATCCTTTAATCGTTAAAAAAATCACTGTAATGCACTGCCTTTGGCTTATTATGTTGCAATTTCTTAAAAGAGATAACGAGAGGTCAGTGCATTGTGAGCGACACGTGGATATTCTCTGCTTAGCTCTAAGTAGAAGCTTTTTATAGTTGTGGCTGCACAGGGGGAATGCATTTGGTCAATGTCTCCAGTTAGGTAAGGGTAAAATCCCAGCATTTAATGTAAGACCGTCTGCTGTGCATTCACTAGAGTTGTATTGACCACTAAGATTAGATTTGCCATTTGCTGGGAAAGTGCTGTTTGGATTGGAGGCAGGTGTACAACTGTTTATCATTCTCAGACCTGCAGACCCCGCAAGCGAAAACAGGGCCGAGGGGAACGAGATGTTTGTGTGTGTCTGTGTAGGTGTTTCCCCAATGTTTACACTACACTAAACTGTTTACCACTTTGAGTCCTCCGCACGATTCTCAGGTGAGCATATTCTCCATTTCTAAACGCCTAAAACTGAATAAGTTGGTTTTTAGTTACAGCAGGTGTGCATGTTCGGATCTCCAGAACGGAAATCAACATCTCCCTTGGCTTCCTTCGGTATTTTGTCCAGGAGACAGTAATCTTCGCCCTGTCTTAGAGCTGACAGCACTGTAAGCCCAGCTGCTGGAGGATGAAGACATCTGTCTTTGCTTTTCAATCAGCTTCCTCACACAAACGCTTCCCGCCTCTTTTGTTTGCGTTCATGTTTTTTCATTTGACGGAGTCTTAGAGGGATCAAATAAAGCGGCGTGTGTGAGAAGATATTTTTTTCTTTTTTGTTTTTTTGTATGCGTGTATGTTGTTTTCTATCAGTGAGGCTTCTTCCCATTTTTTCCAATTTTTCTGTGGGATTAGAGAGGGGAGTGATGGCTTTGCTCACTGGCAGACGTATCATAAAGCTACGGCTTAGACGAGTCACTGGAGCCACAAAGAAAACGGCACACCTCTAAAACCCCTCCACACACACACGCACACACACACATACACAGCCGTAAGCTGTCACACACACACACAAACACCTAATACAGTGAGGACCGGGTGAGCAGAGGGACACAGAAAGGAGGAGTTGAACAGAACAGAAAGTAAAGTCTGCTTGTAAACATCCCTGTAAACTGTTAAGTGCAACTCTGTTCTTGTACACTATCAGTGCCAAAGCGGCACTTTGCCAGCCCATTATTTTATACTGCAGTTATTCTGTAGTCAACACTAAAGAGTTTTTCTTCTAGACTTTGAAACACTCTTAGTTGTGCTTTTGTGGTTACAACGAAAATAATCTTTCTTTGCTAACAATTTCTAGTTTGAAAGATTTACTTTATTCAGCAAGAATGCATTAAATGAATAAAAAATATTCCACAAAATATTAAGCAGCACAGCTGTTTCAACATTGATAATAATAAGAAATGTTTCCTGATCCCCAAATCAGCATATTACCATATTAGATTTCTGAAAAATCATGTGACACTGAAGCTTGTAAGAGAAAGGGCTGCTGAAAATTCAACTTTGACATCACATGAATAAATTGCATTTATATATACTGTATATAATAGGGGTGTCAACATTAATTTTTTTTTAACCCAAATTAATCGTTTGACCCCAACTTCTCGCCGTCATTGCAGCGCAGAAGGTTATATATCATTGTGTGATGAGGTACAGCAAGCCAGTGTTGCCAGGGGCTGTTTCTCAATACCAAGTACGCAAAGTTCGGACTTCGCATGTTTGACTCGGGAGCGCGGACTCCTGAGGACTGGAGGACACAAGTCTGGTAAGTCTAAGACTCTTAAAGAGACTTTGGTATAATACACATTAGTAAAAGGATATATTTTAATTTTTATTTGTTTATATACACCTTGGGTGGCCGTGGTACATTATAAAAGTAGCCCAAAAAAACGCAACCCACGGCTCTGTCTTAAGCCCGGCTCACACTGTGCGATTTTGGCCACGATTTTGTCGTCTGGGACAAATTTTGAAAATTGAAAATAAAAAGATTCCTATAATCCTAGGCTAAAATCCATAGTCTTTGATCGCTGGTTTGACACGCTCACCGACAGCCGATTAATGGCTGTTGCTATCAAATTTCACCTCCGACGAAATTCTGGCAGTGTCAGAAGATTTGGTGCACAGTCCTGCAGTGTGACTACCCCTACGACGAATATCAAGCTGTCTCTGTTTTTCAAGGCAAGCTATGAGCAGAATTAATGCTAGAGAATTATTCTGTCAGCCATAAACTCTGGTGCTCCCGTCCTCCACTCACGGAATTCATCTGATATGTTTCTTTTTTATATAAACCCGTTTTTAACTGGTCTTGACTGTCCTACAGTCTGACATTAATGACAACTGAGATCCCATAGTGTGACATGATCATCATGTTCGTACAGTCTGACAAGTACAATCCTAAAGGACTTTTAAAAAATCGCACAGTGTGAGCCCGGCTTTAGGGTATTCTATAGTCTTTGATTATACTTGGAATGTATCCTTGGCAACTTAAGAACAGAGAGGCGGTTGTAACATCACAAACAACGTGAGTTTCAGCCACAACACACATGTTAAGGCTTTTACACAGCAGAAATAAACATGTCCCGCTCTCCCTGACTCACTAATGCAGAGATAATAAACACACGATTATGATAGGATATTTGTATGTGATTTTCTTGAGATGAATGTGTATATCTGAAATGCTAATTTGTGCAACGATATAAAAGGCTATAAATAGCATAATTTAACAACAGTAAACAACCAAATTCCACATGTGATCGCAAAAGGAAGCTATTACAAACACTCGATGGTGGTTTGAAGTGAGTTCTGAGTAAAAGTGTACTATTAATCTCAGTAATTGTCTTATGAAGCATGATGCTAATATTAGCTCTAATGCAGCTGCAGAACAGGTCCAAATCTTCTTCATAATGCATTTTGTCATAATTCTTTACGTAAGGTCACAAGAAAATGTTTTGTTGTATTTATTTAGAAATACTTTTGATAATAGTCGGGTAAATGTATACTGGGATTGAAGCGATGTGGCTTGGTAAACATTTTATTGCCAGTATAAAGGCTGATAATGGCTGATTAAAAACAAAAGAATAATGATAAAAGAATAATAAGGATTATGTTTCATACCTGGCGGAAGTGTGAAAGGTTATTTTTCCTTAAACTAGTTTGTCATGCATTTCTTTATTTCAACACATTTACAGGTAAATCCTAGTATTTTAAATTTGTGATTAATCATGATTAAATGATTTAATCGATTGACAGCACTAATTTTATATATATATATATATATATATATATATATATATATATATATATATATATATATATATATATATATATATATATATATATATATATTATTTTATTTTTATTTTTTTCCAGATTAAAAAAAAAGATATTTTAAATTGTAATAATATTTCACAAAATATTATATTTTGAATAAATAAATGCAGCCATGAAAGGAAAGTATTATATTCTTACAATAATAAATGTAAAATAATAATAATAAATGTATTATTGTTAGTATTAGTATTATTATAATCATTATTTTAAATATGTATTTTTTTTAATTATTATTTATAATTAATTGTTGTTGTTGTTGTTGTTGTTGTTGTTGTTGTTGTTGTTGTTGTTGTTGTACATTTTTAATATAATGTAATTAAATATTCAGGCTTCCAAATAGTCAGGACTCCAAATGAAACTTCTGAAATGTCTTTATTTATTTTATTTTTACTTTACTTAGTTAATATACTGTAAAGTACGATTTTCAGAACCCATAAAATACATACCATTATTATTAAATTAAAATATTTAATCATTTAATAAATGAACAAAAAAAAGAACAAGAATTGGATTACATAAAGTTTCAGTTTTTTTCTTCCAATGTGTCCAAACTACACTAGCAACAATAATGTGTCTTAAAACGTATTACTCTTCTTTCAAAACATGTTTATTGAAGATGTCTCCCATGTCAGGTAAGCGGCTCCTGTGGGAAGACAGTTCTCATTTGTAAGGAGGGACATCAAAGCGCCGCAGCTCTGCATTAGTGAGTCAGGGAGAGCGGGACTGTTTATCCTTTGCACAGGCGGTACGTATGAATGCGACTGTGTGCTTCTTTCACAAGCTAATGCTGAATAAATCTTCATCCCATTTAATTATACTACAAAGTCTTTCACCTCAGCCCTTCACGCAAGCCTTTTGAAGCATGTGTGTTTGTGCGGAGAAGAGAGTCACTTTTAATTTTTTGCTCTGGGACGAGTGTCTCTCTGAGAGACACAGGGGAGGGACCGAGGGACAACTCTCCTGGCTAACTCTGATCTGAGACTGTGGCAGTGTGTGTGTGTGTGTGTGTGAGAGAGAGAGAGGGAGAGGCAGGGAGAGATAGGGAGAAGTGGGGAGGGAAAACCATTCACTTTCAATAAACATCACGCTTTTCACTCAGACACAGGTAGGATTTTTTCAGATCCATAATTCATGGTATTTTTTTCTAGGTGTCTCCCAGAGAATAAGAATGCTCTTTATTTGAGACCGTACAGCGTCTGCGCGGGGGTTAACGCATGACAGCATTCAGCGCACATTTAGACTTCAAACACACAGCCAGTCGAGGGTGTCACGTTTTAATGCGCCCTTTCGGGGGAAAATAACATAAGCACAGCTACAGGCACAGTGTCATCTGCACTGTCAAATCCTACAGGAGAGGCGCTGCATGCACTACTGTATTTAGTCATGAGTGAGGGAGGAAAAGAGAGAGAGGCATTGATGAGAGCGCAGTCTCAGTTGAATGGGTGCAGAGCTTTTGTGTGCGTTGTGTACTTCAGTCTGATTAGTTTGTGATATGCAAACCATGACATTTTCCATTTCTAAGGCGACATACAGCACACTGTGTGCATCACATGCATGTTGAGTTGAATGAAGGTAGTCCAGATAGAAAAGCATCTTTTTTTTAAATGAAAACGCCTGTGGTTCTCCCACATTTTTAATATAACTGGAGCGCTCTCTTTATACAATGAGCATTCATACAGAATCTGAAACCACCAATTGTCAAGTTTGTGGATTGGTAAAAAAAGAAAAAGGAGATTGAAAAGATTTATCACAAGGGGACATATAGAAAGGAACATTCTAAAAAGTGGTTGTTTCCTGGCACAACCTTGAAAATTAAAATGCAGATTTTTGTTATTTTCTTTTCTATGTTGTACACCTCCTTTCTCTTCAGAAAGTTTTCTTTCTGTCAGCAGGTTCTTTCTGTAAATTTTAATGTTAATAATAATAATGATGATGATGATGATGATGATGATGATGATAATTAGAAGAAAAATGCATTTGTTGTTGTTGTTGTTGTTGTTATATTTTATCTGATTACTAAACCTAAAAAATAAAAAAAATATAACTCTATGAAGTATTAAATGCATAATAATGATAATAATGATGATGATGATGATGATGATGGTGATATTATTAATAATAATAATAATAATAATGTTGTTGTAAGAAATATTTTCTTTATATAAATAAGTATTATAGAGTTATTATATATGATATATGTGAGCATTTTATATTATATGCATAATAATAATAATAATGTTGTTTGTTGTAGAAATATTTTCTTTATATAAGTAATTATATTATATATGTGATAATTGTATATTATATGCATAATAATAATATTTTCATCTATATAAATAATTAGTATAGAATTATTATATATTATGTACATAATAATAATAATAATAATAATAATAATAATAATTGTATTATTATTATTGAATAAGTTAAACTTATTGTAATTACTTATGCTTATCATACATTAAGTTTTGATTTTATTAATAAGCTAAATAAA
The DNA here is from genome assembly GCA_036784905.1 of Acrossocheilus fasciatus. Taxonomy (NCBI): domain Eukaryota; kingdom Metazoa; phylum Chordata; class Actinopteri; order Cypriniformes; family Cyprinidae; genus Acrossocheilus; species Acrossocheilus fasciatus. Next base: position 12,870,186 of record CM071951.1, on the reverse strand, counting down.
TTTTATATTGATAATTTACTCTAACATAAAAATGATGTTTCTATTATATAATATAATACCAATTAATAATAAGAAGCTTATAATATAACAGAAATGTAACTTAATTTCCAGTTATTTTACACCTATTTATACTATTTGCATTTTCCACAGTATTAATGGTTATTTATACATTAAAAAATTCAGCTGCCTTTATATTTTAGGAAATGTGTCCCACATAAGTGGATTCTCATATTTGGGAGTCCATGACATCAAACCTAAAAGTGATGTTAGCTATAATAGTTGTCAGTAGATATCAAACACAGATCAGTGTGTAAATACATCCACCCCCATCCGCGATGTCTTCGCTCTGTTCCTTCCTGTCCAGCAGAATCTATCAGATCACTGTTTGCTTTGTTATGTCCTCAGGTTTTATGGGTTAATGAACTGTCATCTTCATGGCAACTGGTGAACCTCCGTGAAGGTTACCCCAGTGACGGCACGCAAAGCCCGTGTCATCTCAAGTCGCCGCTGATGTCAGTCACACTGAAAGTCATTACCCAGAAGCACTTAGGAGCACGCCTCCCGTCTTAGCAGGTAAATCGTCTGTAATTGTGTCGTCCGGCCGATCAGATGTAACGCTCGTCCCATTTGTGCCTCATTGTATTCATGCAGCTCACGTAAGCGGAGTTATTTGTGTTGGTTGCTTTTCGTTATTATCAGTGGGGTTTCCACCTCATTTGTCTCTGTTAAGGGTGACCTTTGATCTTGAGTTGTATCATATTCCTCGTTCTGCATTTTCTTTCAATAGCCAGCTTGAGAAGGACACTTAAAGGAATAGTTCACTCAAAGTTTATGTACAGTTTATGTTTAAACACACTGTTTTAAGCCAGTCTTAGATAATCTTAGATACCAATCTGGTATTTAGCTGGTCAGCCAGCTGAAAAGTCTCCAAAACATTGTTCCTGGAACAAAATGACCATAATTACCCCATGATATTAGGGTTAAGGCCAGGTTAGCGTTCTGATTGGATGGCAAAAAAATGTTGTTGATCTAAGAAGGTACTACTGTTCAAAAGTTGGGTCAGTGAGATTTTTTTTTAAATGTTTTTGATAGAAGTCTTTTATGCTCAGCAAGGTTGCATTTATTTGATCATCTCTCTCTTCCTTTCGGCTTGCTCCCTTTATCAGGGGTCGCAACAGTGGAGTGATCCGCACAACCGATTTGGCAAATGTTTTATGCCGGATGCCCTTCCTGCCGCAACCCAGCCCTGAGAGTGCACTAACTTGTGCAACCCCAGCGCTGGGACACACTCACTCATTCACACACACACACGCAATGGCCAATTTACTTTGTCCAATTCACCTATACTGCATGTCTTTGGATTGTGGGGGAAACCAGAGCACCCGGAGGAAACCCACGCAAACTCCACAAAGAAAGGCATCCTGGCTCAGCCGGGACTCGAACTGGGGACCTTCTTGCTGTGAGGGCCATTTATTTGATCATAAATGCAGTAAAACAGTATAATTGTGAAATATTATTACAGCTTGAAATGATTTGAATGTATTTTAAAGTTTTTCTCGATTGCTAACACACTATAACTGATTCATTTGGCCCAATTTTCCAAACCATTCATAGAGTTCTCGAAACAAAGACACATTTCGCAAAACTTTTAACACATTTCACCTGTTTGCACACACATTCTACTTTGCTCAATGTTTTCTGCAAAACTCTACACAAAAACATCATCATTTTGCAAAGGTTTAACCATGTTCTCATTCAGAAAACACAAACACACAATATAATTAACTCAAGCATCACAAAATGAACTCATACAGCACACATTTATTCATGTGTGAACATTACAGTTTTTTTCAACTGCTTACACACAAAATCTTTACTTGTCACACAATTTATGAAACCTGCACTCAAACATCAGAACCACACACCAAATCTGCAAAACCATGCACTAATTCTTGGCCTTTGACTCAGTTTTCAATTTCACAAAACACTGTTTGCAAAACACAACACAATTCTCTATGTACCTATGTAACACAAAAATCTAACACGAAGTATCTTGATTTCCATTTTCAAACACAACCAATCAAAATGCCACACTAATTCATCAGTGCCTCACACTAACTCCTCACATTGCTTAACTCCAACCAATCATGGCTTTAGAATAGGCCTATAAATACACATCTACACAACTGTAACTGTATTCACAACCACAAATGCTTTGGTTTCAATCTTGCTTTCGTGTTTACCTTAAATTTTCAACATCTCTCTAATTACTTTTAATCCTGTACAGAAATGTACATAGGAACTGATGAAAAAAGAGCTTTAGGTTTTGAATAACATTGTGTTTACAGTGTAAGACAAATGTTTGCTTTTGAGATGTGTTTGTTATATTTTGAATGCAGTGCTTCATTTTGAAAGAGATGTGAGTCATTTTGCATTTTGTGTGTGCAATTCTTGGATTTGTGTGTTTTGGGGAAAAAAAGAGGCAAAGTTGTGAAAATGCGTGTAAGCAGTTGGAAAAAAAAATAAATTCTTTAAAAAAAAAGAAAAACACTTACTGACCCTAAACTTTTAAATGGTAGTGTAGCTCTAAGAACTACTTGGACAGTAAGACAGTAGTCTTGTTGGGCTAGAAAGCATATTCACCTAAGGTCCTAAATACACAGTAGAAGCTCCAAAAAAGTCAATTACCAATGTAAGTGGCTACACGGATGGTCACGTGTCTGGGTGCGAAGCAGTGGCTCATTTGTGCAGCATGTGAACATGATGTTCTCCGTGAGACAGCAGGGCTCTCTGCTCTGAGCTCTTATAAAAGCAGCACATTAGTGCTGACACAAAAAGAGGTGGCAGACAAGGGGAGAGCAGAAAGAATGACAGGAGAATCACTCTCACTGTCTCCTGCTCTTTCTCTGTGCAACACCAGTGTGCTGCAGCTGCCTTATGGAGCACAGGTGTGACAGCACTGACAGTTTTATTACCACACCATCAGTTCCGTGTCATCTCCTCACATTTTTAAGTCTTTGCATCTCGCCCCCTCTTTCTCTCTCTTTTCAGTCCTTTTCGAGCATCGATGGGTCACTTCTACCATTATCAACTCACTACTTTAAACCCATTTTCGTGATTGTTTTTGATTTAACTCCCCTGTAGTATGAGGACCACCATTTAGAGCCCAAAGCTGTCATTCTCTTGATTTAACAAGTCTGTAGCTTTGAACCTATTTTGTGTCTTTCCTCACACTCCATGATCTATCCATCTCTCTCTCTCATCGTGGAAGGTAATAATTCTGTGCCCTGTGTGTGAGTTGGGTGGTTGGTGTGTAATAAAAGCTATTGTCATGAGCCTTCGTGCTGTGTATGCAATGTGTGTGTGTGTATTGAGTGAAGACTGCAGGGAGGTCTGAACGCATATCATTTCCTCTCCAGTCATTTGTAATAGACAGTCAATATGAAGTCTCTCTTTTTCTTTCCCTCTTATTTTTGCTCACCCATTCACCTAGTTCTCTCGATTGAAGAGCAACATTGCCCCCTGTAGGCCAAGTGCTGAAAGTCTGGAAGTGCTGATTGAGGAAGCCCATTTCCACCACATGGGGGGGGCATAAATTATGACATAGAATCATAATTATGACAGAAAATAGTTAAAACTATAAGATAAAAAGTCATAACATTTCGACTTCATATTTATGACTTTTTGTATCATAATTATGACTTAGTATTGCATTTTGTCAAAATTAGGACTTGTCTTCTTGTAACTTTGACTTTTTGCCATTTTTTTTTTACCATCATAAATAAGACTTAGTATCAGTATAATCAAATCATGAAATAGTTTCTTATGTGAAGGAAAGAGGAGGAAATAACAGAAAGTGTGTGTGTGTGTGTGCGTGCGTGCGTGCGTGCGTGCGTGCATGTGTGTGAGTGTTTGCGCACGTCCAAATTGTCACAAAAATAAATGTTTGAAATCAAAAGAGATAATGAGATACTAAAATTTCAACTTATATTTAGGATCTCATAATTTAAACTTTTACCATCATCAATGTTGTCATATTTGTGACTTTTTATCTTATCATAACTTCAAAATGACAAATAACTTTGATTTAGTATCTCATATTTTTGACTTTTTATTTTATAATTAAGACTTAGTATCTAATAACTTGGACTTTTTATCTCATAATTAATATTTAACAAAGTATTTGTGTGTGGGGGGGGGGGGGGGTATGTTGGGGTTGGTGTGTGTGGGTGTGTGTGGGTGTGTGGGTATGTTGGGGTTGGTGTGTGTGGGTGTGTGTGGGTGTGTGGGTATGTTGAGGTTGGTGTGTGTGGGTGTGTGTGTGTGTGTGTGTGTGTGTGTGTGTGTGTGGGTATGTTGGGGTTGGTGTGTGTGGGTGTGTGTGGGTGTGTGGGTATGTTGGGGTTGGTGTGTGTGGGTGTGTGTGGGTGTGTGGGTATGTTGAGGTTGGTGTGTGTGGGTGTGTGTGTGTGTGTGTGTGTGTGTGTGTGGGTGTGTGGGTATGTTGGGGTTGGTGTGTGTGGGTGTGTGTGGGTGTGTTGGTGTTGGTGTTTGTGTGTGGTGGAAATGGGCTTCCATAAGTACATTTTGTTTTGACGTTTCTTTTGACTCTTGTTTATATAGAGAGCTGATGATGTATTTGATCTCCCTACCTATAAATCTAACTTTCATATAAACCTTTTGTTTTATTATTATTATTATTATTATTATTAGGGCGTATGTAGTATATTTATTAAGACAGTTTTTAAAGGTGGTACTCCCAGTGTGGATGATCTCAGGATCTGCTATCTTTGTGGAGTCATTTGGTCCAAATAGTATCTGCTAAACCTGACCCACACATACAAACACACTCACAGAGAGATGATGGGTATGCAGCAGGACCAGATAATAAACCATTTCCTGATATTTTTGAGATGGCCTGTAACTGCTGGTGCGTGTCATCAAAGAACTGGCTCTAAATAGTGTTTCTCGAGGGTCACTGCAGCTGCTTCAAGTATGTTCAGCATGCAACAATTTGAGCTTCAAATCATGAAGACTAGTGTATCTTACCTCTTAACATCCATACTTCAAGAGATAGTTCGCCCAAAAATAAAACTTGCCATCATTTACTCACCCTCATGCCATTCCAGACCTGACTTTCTTTTATAAATGGAACACAAATGAAGAAACTTAAAAGAATGTCTTGGTTATTTTTTATTTTATTTTTTTCCTCCATACAGTGAATATGTGACGCCCAATGTTCTTGAGGATGGGTAAATGATGATGATGATAGATGATTGCAGGCTCTGCAGTTAACTGTAATGGTGATTGGTGGTACCGGTGTTTGGAAATTAAACTGTCACTTTCAGACCCTTTTAGTTGCATACAGTTGCATAAAGATTGCACTTTTTCAGATTTTACTATGATCCTTGTAGGTACAGTGAATGGAGTCAGTGCATCTTACACATCTGTCACTAAAGTTTCCACCCTTTCTATCAAAAGACTTTCTATCCAAGATAGAAATAAATTACATTTTAAAATATTTTTAATCTAAAACAGGTATTTTAAACTGTAATAATACTGTATTAATAGTATTACTGTTTAACTGTTTTGTTTTTTTAAATGCAGCCTTAGTGAGCATAAGAGACTTCAAAAGCATTAAAAATCTTACCACTGAAGCACACATACAAGATTTATGAGAAATACAGAGCATATCCAGGAATTGACACCTATTTACCTCCTTTTATGCATTTGTAGGCTTAAGAACAGATGTTCATGTAATAAACAACTGCATTAAAAGACAGCAGGTATTTTGCCTCATTGACCACCTTGAACACACAGGGTTCCAAAGCTTGGAAGTTTGGATTTTGCCCAGAGCACAGTGTTACTGTGATCTAGATAACAAGAGTTCAAGAAGCATAGCACACAGAATAGCGAACACAATCCATCACTTGTTGTCCACCCTATTCTGTGCCGCAGTGTTTTGATGGAGATGCTCATATTCAGCATCCGTTTCACATGGGATACAGATGCATAAACGCTGCTCCACAGAGGATAACATAAACAGAGAAATGCAAGGCAGAGAAAATGATTTCGTTCTCCTTCATCCATACAGACATTTTGTTCGCCCAGTCGCTGACACAGAGAGGGCAGAAAGCACAGAGGATCAGCTATCACAGCCATTATCAGGAAGCCTCTAGTTCTTCCTTGTCTGAATAAATGAAAACGCACCCACACATTTGTTATGTTTCTCTTGCTGTTGATAATAATATATGTTGAAAAAAGGAAAACGAAATATCTGCTTTTTCTTGGCACACGAATATGCATGCAAGCACACGCGCTTTTCTCCCAGCGCTCTGTTTCTCTCAAGTGTAAAGGAACATAATACAATGGCACACGTCAATCACATAAATAGGGCAGAAATATGTCAACTTGATTATTCTTTTAACAAGCACCACAATCACTGCCTTATTTTCCTCTGTCAGTGTGACACTCCAAAATGTCAAATTACCATACATGACACAATCAAAATTAATATTGTGAGGTCTGGGTTGGTTTATTTGTCTTTCAATTGAGCGTAATGAGCAGCTTGCATTGTTTGATTTCTTATCTTCTGTGTGTTAGCATTAGGTCTCTTTGCTTTTTGCTTTGCTTTTGATTCGTGTTCCCATTAACAGAAATGCAATGGCTATAGGGTACTGCTCACAAAGTGACTCCAAAAACATGTTTGGACACGTAACGGAATAGTTCACCCAAAAATGACAAAAAAAAAAAAAAAGGATGCCGAAGATGTACTTAACTTCAGGCCATCCAAGATGTAGATGAGTTTGTTGCTTAATTGTAACAGAATTTTAGCATTACATCATTTGCTTACCAATGGATCTTTTGCAGTGAATGGGTGCCGTCAGAATGAGAGTCCAAACAGCTGATAAAAACATCACAGTAATCAACAAGCAATCCACATGACTCCACTTTATCAAATATCATCTTGTGAAGTAAAAAGCTGCATGTTTGTTTTTCTCCACTGGAAAATTCGTCTCATCTGAATCAGGAGAGAAATATGCAAAGATCAAGCACTGTTTTCCAGCGGGAGGAAAGTATGTCTGTGGATTTTGATGTGAGAGGACAACAGGAGATGGACTTTTTCACTGAAGGAAGCATTATTATGGATCATGGACTGGCATTGTGGTCAGAAGCAAAGGTTTAAAATTAAAAATCCTTTTTTTTCTCTCTTTTTTTAATCTAATGCAATAACATTCATACAGTTTTAAATGTGGCCTTAGGTTCCAAATATTTATTGGGACCAGTTTATTATGAAAATTAAAGTGTTTTAAACTGTAGATTTAATTTTACTATTGGTTTGAATAAATTCAGTAGCATTTTAGCAAGCTGTATTTGTATATACCCAATTATTAAAAAGTTCACGGCTAATTGGGCTTTATTAATTGCAAAAGACTTCTCAGCATTCTGAAAACACAGAGCGATGCTTTTGCAGGTTCTGCTCAAACAGATTGCTTGCTGCACATTAACTCCCATCTTCAGCTTGTGAGTCACGTTGAAAACCTTGACATAGTGGATGGTGAATGCATTTCACATAAAAACAAAGAACCTAATAGAGTGCATGAATATACAACCAAAACCACAAAATGAAATCAAATATTTGATATAAATGTTAACCTAGGTGACAGGAGTTTGAGAAAAATAAAAAATATAAAGACCTTTGACACACTGTCTTAGTTTTGACAGCTTGTGAATGAAACATTTTAAAAATTGCACATTTGACATTAACATTGAGTAAACACATCAAAGTAAATGAAAGAAAAAGTTGATGAAAAATGTTACCTTTTCATTTGACATTTTGTAAAACATCACAGTGTTTTTAAGGTAATTTATTTAAGGTAATTTACAAGGTAATTTATTTAAGGTAATTTACAAGTTGACTATGCTTGTTCTGGGTAGCATTTTCTTTGGGTTAATAGGATAGTTCGGTCAAAAATTAAACTTCTGTACTGACCCTCATTCCAAACTGATGTGACTTTCTTTCACCTGTATAAAACAAAAGGAGAAATTCTGATATTTATAATGGTCACTCTTTTCAGTCACACTTTTTTATTTTTTGGGGTGAACTATCCCTTTAAGAATTTCTCAATTTGTTTCAAGGCAAGAGAAAAAGTCAAATATTTTAAAACTGAGTTATATTTTAACCACATTTATAGTCTGTAGCCTATAGGCATTGTCCTAACCATGGCAGCACCAGGGAAGTGCAAGTAAACACTTGTCTGTGTGCGTCCACTGTGCTTTGTCTTCTACTACGCTGTTATTTTTAAACCTGGGAGGCATCACATTATGCCTGTTTCTCTGTGTAATGTATTTAATGACACAGCGCGCTTTCTTTCCTCTTGAGCCATTACCAACCTCTAAATCCACTAAAGAAGCTCCAAAGGTCACAGCACCATGACAACAATCTTCACCCTCCAGCCCGAGGTCAGCATGCTCGAGCGAGACACTGTTAATGATATGCTTCTTGTGACATTAATAATAAGCTTCCTATTTAGTTTTAACATGTCATTTAATGCTGTTCTCATCACTTTGTGGTGCGTCATTGCATATAAATATGGTGATATTTTGTGAGATGGCAACAAATGAGCTTGTTCAGATATTGTCCTCTTAAACTCTGTGCATCTGTATGTCTATTAACCTTTTTTTGTCACTTCTTTGGACACTTTAGAAAAGTGGTTCTCTTTCTAAAATGGGAGATCTTGGAGAGGCCCAAAATTGAATGGCTATGACAATAACAGACACTTTTCAGCTTGACACTTCAGACACTTCAAAAGTACTGTAATGAAGATCTAAATGGCACCAAAAAAAAAACTTGATGAAACCATGAGAGCGCTACTGAAGTTACTTTATCTTTTCCATATTTACAAGGATTGAAGTAAACTTCATAAAGTGAATGTTTTAATCATTGTGTTTAATAGTATCAGTATTTTTTTTTTACTTTGTGTAATTTTCTCCACATTGCTGAAATTCGCTCCTCAGCTTCATTTCTTTTCTCTCTCTCTCCCTCTCTCTAATAGACCTGCCTTGAGGTGTTCTGTAATAACTGAGAGGATGAAAAAAAAGTGAACTAGAGCACCTGTCCCCGTTTTTTCCTTTCCGCCCTGCACTGCTCTCCTTTCTAGCATTCAGTTCATTTCATAGGTAATGATCCCTCCTCTCCACTTTAAAGGGAGAGACAGAGAGAGGACAAGAGTGTGCTAGGAGCTCGCAGGGAGGGCAGGTTAGTGAAAAGACCTTTTCCTGTTTTGTACTGGAGGAGGAGAGGGGCTGCATCTGCTCACATACAAGCACGTCCATCCTTATTTCCCTGCCAGCCCATGCAGCAAGACTCCATTAAAGAGTGGGGAAGAGAAGAAGAGAGAGATAAAAGAGGTGATGTGAACATGATGTCCTTGCGTTCTCTAAGTGATCTCTGGTGCCGTTCTTCCCCTTTTCCTACTCAGCCTTATAGGATAATAGCATGCCTCTGATTCAATGCCTGAGAAAAGAGGTTTATGAAGAGAGACAGAAAGAGAGACTGAAAGGATAGGGAGGGTCAATGGGATACCTATGGCTCTGGACACACACACACACACAAAAAAAAGAAAGAATTCTTGAAGCTGAAGGAGGTGATGAATAGAAGAAGGCCATGTTGCCTTGTCCTAAGGAATGCAGAAAGTAAGTATCAGGAATGTGGTGGTGGTTGGAGTGAATGGATAAGAGGATAATTGCTCACTACGTTTTCCTTGTGAACAGATGAGGTTCTTTCTCTCACACTGGTAACAGGTCAATGTCCAGCACACCATACTCTCACTGGTTCTGTCCTATTTTGCATTACTTTTATTCCAACTACATCAGTAGAACATCTTCAGCGGGTGAGGAGGAGGAAACTTTCTGTGGTTCATATCAAGAAAATAAAGTGCTTTTATCCATGCCATCTGAATTTTTCTTAGAAAATAGCATAATTTACTCAGATCAGGTTTGGTGTGAACGGCTCTTTAGGCGTTTTAGAAAGAATAGGCATTCGGGAAGCACTTTTAACTGATTCATTCATTTGTTGCTTTACAGTATTTAAAAGATTTTTAAAGTTTCTCAGTTAAATATGTTACCTTTCAGTTAAATATATTTAAGTATATCTCTTTTTTTTTCCCCACGCAGGATCATAAACCACAATCTAATCACAAATTTTGTGTGTTGGTTTTAATGACTCTTTTGCAAGGAATATAAAAGATAAATGAAAAAAGATAAATCATTTATATAATTCTGTATTTTTTATTAATTATGTAAAACTAAAATCTTCTGCAGTGTTCTTGATCACTTTAATCAGCAGCATCTGTCCATATATTCACTTGCTCATTGGGAAAGCAGGCACCATCCTGGACCACTCTCTTTTAACCCATTTTTAATGGTTATGTAACTATTTGTTTTAAGTTTATTTGCAACATAACTACACATATATGGTGTACAGGACAGAGACATTTTTATGGACTGTGCTTTACTGGATGTGTAAGCACACAGTCACGCACACATTCACACTTAAACCCCTTTACTTGATTATAGGTTGCATGGAACAGTGAGATTGCATTAGTAAATCACATTGTGCATGCTCTTGTGTGATCTAAGGCAGCACTCAGAGCTCATGGAGAGCATTATTACACATGCTTACGGCACACATAAACTACTGGCACTCACCGTGTTCTATTTCAAAACTAGTCCAACTGTGAGTGACTGTGGGAGGGTAATAACAGTCAGGCTTCGTAAAAGGGCTCAGTAATGTGTTGTATAAGTCTTCATGAAGTCTCGAAAATGAAACCAGTAATGTGTAACACATTTCCATGAGAGTGGTGTCCACAATTGCAAACTGTTTCAGTGGGCCATCTGACCTCCGTCTGGATCTTTAAGCTTTATTTTCTCTGCTCACACACACGTGTGCGCATAAACACTCACAGGTGCGAATATGAACTCGCAACAAATGTGATTCCATAAAGCTAGACAAATAATGGCTAAGGCAAAGGCAGAAAGCAGAATGAACAGTGGGTTTAAGTCTATGTATCTTGAATACAGATGTTCTTTCAATCCCTGCAAAGAAAGGATGAAAGATACAATCCAAACTCAGTCTCGCTTCCAAAAAATATACATATGAATGGACTTATATCATGATTAGATCTCACTACCACCGAAAGGCACGTGTACGTGTGTGGATGTGAATGTGTGTGTGTTCTGTGAGTGAATGCTGGATGGTTTGTGGGGTCTGAAATAGCAGTGCAGGCTGGGAAAAGCAAGCAGAGTTTATAGAGTGATATTATCAGTTTACGGCTGTACATCATCTCCCAAATCAAATCACCCCCCAGGGGGCTTTTCCCTGGCCTGCCCCCCCGCCTCGGTCCCCTCTCAGAGATGGAGCTTTTTCATTTCCGTAATCGCCTCGCTGCCATACGCCGCCTCAGCTGCCAAGAGCCCACAACTCCATTACTGCGGTGACAGTGTGTGTATATGTGCGAGTGTGTATATGTATATGTGTGTGGCCGTCAGAGAATCAGTCCCACAGGAGACAGACGCGAACAGTTTATGACTTTGGATACCTATAGAGTGAGATTTTCCGAGGCTCATTTAGGCAAAATAGGAATGGGAAGCAACATACTGAAAGACAATGGTTTAAAGTAATAGTTCACCTGAAAAATGAAAATTCTGTCATCATTTACTTACCCTTGTGTCATTTCAAACCGGTATGACTTTATTTCTTGTGCGAAACATGAAAAGGGAAACAGTTTCCCATGCTAAAGGATACAATAGCACCATTAGAAGTCCATATGATTTATGCTCAATATTCCAAGTCTTCTGAAGTCATACGATATATTTTGTTTGAGGAACAGACTGACATGTAAGTTGGCTGAAATTGCATTAGAGAAGTAGGGATTTCCTTTTTGCAAATAAATCTGCAGTATTTCAATCTTTTCAAAGAATCAGTTGATGTTTCTCGTAGTGTACAGAATACTATTATAGTTTTATTTTTAATTTTTACATTTTCATTTCATAAGCTATTTTTATATTTCTAAATAGTTTTACTTTCTTTTTATTTCATCATTATATCAATTTCAGTTCATCATTTTTGTACTTTGGTTTAAATTTACTTTTTTGTTTAGTTTTAGTTGTTCGTGTAATATTTGTATTTTATCACATTTCAGCTTTTAGTTTCTTTTATTTCATCTTTATATCACTTTCAGTTTTATTTCAATTTGTAAATTTAGTACTTTGGCTTAAATTTATTTCAAAGCAACATTTCAAATTTTTGTTTAGTATTTGTGTAAAATGTATATTTTATTGTATTTCAGCTTTATTTCACTTAATGCATTTTTTTTAATAACTACAACACTGTTTCTCAAACAAAGCACCCATATGGCTTATGAAGACTTGAACTATAGTGCAAGAGTCATGTGAATCACTTTTATGTGTCCTTATTTTTTATGTTTGCATGGAAACTGCAGCACAATCTTTAAAAATTCTCATTTTGTCTTCCATCAGGGTGAGTAAATGATGACAGAATATTATTTCTGGGTGAACTGTTCCTTTTCAAGAATTGTCTCATTTGTGTGTCACTAATCTTGCAGAAGAAAGAGTTGTGGTATACCCAAGCGGAAGTTCTTGAGGTGTAGAATCCTCTCGGGTATTCAGGCAGCCTCTGAAGCCAAGAAAGACAGATTGTGTCTCATAAAAACAAATGCTCTGAAAGAATAATCCGTAAATTAAACAGCTTAATATCTAATGGCAGGAAGTGTGAAGGTGCAGTGGAATCAAACTTTGAATTAAACTAGTTTTTCAAATGCTGCACAGTGGCTTTTAATGGAACGAGCTGTCGTGTCCTTCAGGCACAAGTATCCTTCTCCAGCTCTGCAGAATTGTTTTGCAAGGGTGGTCCGAATGAAGATGGAGTGTTGTGTCAGGAGGAGCGCTGCCTCATTTTTAGGGTTAGTAATTCTTATGGAGATGAAAATGGCAGGCCTTTCCCATTCCTCTATACGGAAAAGAGCTCAGATAAACTCAAAGCCATTTCCTTTCATGCTCTAACGCGAAAAGCAACCTCTGCACGTCGATGTGGCCCCTGAATCATAAACAACCTTTCTCTGATGGGTTTCTGGGTACTTTTCTTTCTGATTTTCTGTTTAGACGGAATATGTTAGTGAATGGGAAAGTATATGAAACCAAAAACTGCAAAGGTTGGGTGGTTAAAAACAAAATCCATCTGTTATCCTGCAGGAAGTCATGTATAACGTGTAGGGCCCTATGATTCCTGTGACGTGGAAAACACGGATGGAATCACAGAATCCAGTCAAAAAAACAAAATTTACTGTATAAAGGGGAATGTAACGGAATTAGCCAATTTTTCGAATAAAAAATCAAAAGTAAGTCAGTAGACTTGAATCAAAATGCGATATGAACTAGTGTCTGTGAATATTAAGCTGCAAAAAGACTATTTAAATATGAGTCCTGCATATTCTGTGTGTCTCTGTGTGAATGAATGGCGCACACGTACTGAAGCTATATAAGTACATGAACACACATTTTATCCTTTCGACAAGCACGGTCTGCTCTGATTGGCCAGCTGACACAGTGCATTGTGATTGGCCACCACAAGCACACATCAGAAATGTAACGGCCCTTACCATAATCACAAGCTTCAGCTTTCAAAATAAATGTAAAGAGAGTTAATTATGTCCTTAGTTTTACCATCAGTTCAAGCCCGAAATGTGAACAGAGTCGCGTGACAGACACATTGATGATGCTGATGTGACCCTGTCTCTCTCTCTCTGTCGCTCTCTCTCTCTCTCTCTCTCTCTCTCTCTCTCTCTCTCTCTCTCTTCTCTCTCTCTCTCTCTCTCTCTGACACACACACACAACGCGTCTGCGCAAAACTCCGCATTTGAATAGCAAATACTTAAACTATTAACAAAACATACTTACAGTCGCTAATTCAGAAGCACCAGATTGTCATAGAAAAATAAGAATTGGCCCATTTTTTTTTTAGAAATAGCCTTTGCACAGCTAGCCTTGTACTCTAGGTTCACGAAATTGTCGTCCATAAAATGCGTTGCACAAATTCAAACATTTGGGTTGTGCTGTTCTGTTGTAAGTGATCTTAATGATTCCTAATTGCATCTACTTTCGGAAGGCCAAATAAATTACTTTTGCTTTCACATAGAAACACACAGTGTCTCCCTGACATGGCTGCATCAACACTACTGCGGTTACTGAAACCACGCCTTCTTTCTTTGCATGTACATTTGGGTGGCATTATGCAAATATTTCCACATCGTGACGTAGACATGTGGGGGCGTGTTTTAATGACGCGTTATAGCCCGGTCTGGATCAGCCTTATCTTTTAGATAGAATAAATCCTTTTGTGGGAGACTTTGAGCTTTGTAACTCTGCAGATCTTATACATGCACAAACAGCTATATACCACACTAAAGAAAAAGTAAAATAGAAATTGTATCATATGACCCCTTTAAAGGTCTTGACAGCCACCCGTCAAAATAAAAGTTTGGTTTAACTTGAAGAAACTGTGACAGAAATATATTACTAAATGTAATGATAGTACTGCTACTAATAATAACATTATTATTAAAACATTATAATTGTTGTTAAAACATTATTTTGTAAGGAATATTTATGAGAAAAAAAATATTTACCTGAATTTATTTAGCAAAAAAAAAAAAAAAATGTAACAACACAGTATTTCTGGGAAAATAAATAAATAAATAAAATAATAAAAGATTTTTTAATAAAATCAATTAATTAGAGATGTTTTTGATTATTAAAATCTAATGAAACCATTCAAATGGAATCCAGAAAAGTAATGGAAACATAATTAAACAAATAAAATTGAATTTGAGAAGAAGAAAAAAAATATTCCATAGGACTTTAATGCCTTAATGTAATTTTTGTTAAACTTTTAATAAATTGCTGTTAAATTGTGTAAGTTTCCTGATTTCCTGATTTTGTTTGAATTTGTTGTTGTTGTTGTTTTGATTAATAAAATTTAACTTAACCCTAAAAATGGAGTATAGAAAAATTCAAATGGAAAAAATAAAAGGGAATTTAGGAAAAAATCAAATGGATTTCATAGGGCCCTAAACTTATGTTTTGCCATTTTTATTCTTCAATTCAAATTTAAATTTAAATTAAAAAATACACAAGTTTTTCTATATAAATATTATTAATAACTTATGAATTCAGAATGAGTTGTGAATAAATATAGAAAGAAAGAGTGTCATATCTGATAGGTCTTACTCTCATTCTCTCACTGAAACATCTATGTTATTGGAAAGTACTTTGTTTTTTAAAGGTGTATGTGGCAGAATCATTTTGGCAATGGCAGATGTGGCAGTATGAATATGGAAATGAGGATTATAAGATGTGTAAAAAGAGAACATGTAATAACAATGCTTCTGCAATGCTTTGAAAGCTTTTCTTACCCCAAAATTAACACCTCTCCTAACAAAAAATTATATATTTTTGATGACAAAAAAATACTTTATGCAATGTTGTTGTGCTTAGCTGGCAGGATTGCTGTGTTGTTCTACTGTGACTTGGAGATGAATTTTTATTCTGCTGTGCTTTTTGACAGTTAGTTTCACAGCTGAACAATGTAGTTATGTGAGCAAGGTTAATGCGGATCAACCCTGTCAGCTGCTAATGCAGAAAAATCGCTGTCTGTTTTTGGAATATTGATTCTCCTCACTGTCTCTCAGTGATTACCGCTCATCATGCTTGGTGGCTGTCTTTACAAGTGCACTCCTGCTGAGCCTGGCAGGTGACATTTGAATATTTCTTTACTGTGCATGTGAGGAAACAAACAGCAGCAATTTTTTATGATAGAAGATAAAGATATATTCTCGATTACAGCATGCTGGCTGTTTGCTGGATAAACATTTCTCTCGAGTGTATGCTAGCACACTGGCTAATTAGCTGGTAGCTTGGTTTGGTGGATAGTGCTACTTGAGCCTTCATTACATGGGTTCCAGTTTCAGATCTTCTTACACAGAGGTCTTTTACATATGTTTGACCTCTGTGCAAGAATATGTAAATCTGTTACTGGCAGAAAACGGCTCTGTGCTGACGGCGTGGCTAAAGTTTGGCTTGGGAGTAAGCGTTCTTTGATGTTAACAAACTGTAAGCAGTCTCGCAAGGTCATTTGAGGGATATTTTGTCCCTTGAGCACATTTATGGTCTAATTAAGTGTTGTTGTTTTTGTTTTTCTTTCTGACAGTCATCAGCAAGAAAACGTTTAAGAGGCGGCAGCCGTGAAAGCCGCACTCTCTGACTACCTAGAGACATGAAGGGGCTGACGATGAGGCGTTTTATCTTTTAACATTACTTGCAAGGCTTTTTTAGAATATAAAGCATAATCATTTTACTTTGATTGTACACTAGGGTAGTCATTACTGTGGCCCCCTGAGAAAGAATGTAAGAACATAACCAGACAGCGGCTGGATCAAAACCATTTATACATCAAAAAAACGTCAGAGCCAAAATAAATAAATAAATAAATAGATTGAATTACAAAGACATGCATTCATAAATAAGAGGCTGAATGACAGACGAATGCATGGACTATAAAACAATGAGATTTCACTGTACGCAGATTGTCCATGTAAATGTAGCAAACAAAACAACAGAAAGGTGCATTACGCTTTTTCTGATAAATAAAAGGGTTTTTTGATGTTTGGTTGGGCTAAATTGGTTGAAGCAGAATAAAAAATATAACATACTTTATGTGTGCTAACAAACAAAGTGATCTTATTTATATTCACAGATATTTATAGTAATGGTTCTAGCACCCTATTCATTAACAAAGATACACTGAAAAAATCTGGCATAGGATTTACTTTACCACTGAAACAATTTTCACTTAGAAATTGCTGGTAAATTGCACAATTAATTAAAAAACATCCCAAGTAACATGCTAAATTAAACATGAAATGTGTAGAAAGGCTAAAATATTATTTTCCAATCATCTTTGTTTTATTTACAAAGGCGTACAGTATCCATGCATTGACAATATCTAAAACGTAAATTCTTGTATATATGAACATTTTAGAAAATATTTATATAACCCAAATTCCGGGAATGTTGGGACGTTTTTTAAATTTGAATAAAATGAAAGTTAATAGACTTTCAAATCACATGAGCTGATATTTTATTGACAATAGAACATAGAGAACATAAAAAATGTTTAAAAGGAGAAATTTTACACTTTTATCCACTAAATGAGCTCATTTCAAATTTAATGCCTGCTACAGGTCTCAAAAAAGTTGGCAAGAGGGCAACAAAGTGCTGAAAAGGCAAGAAATTTCGAAAAGATTTAGCTGGGAGAACATCTAGCAACTAATTAAGTTAATTGACATCATGTCTGTAACATGATTAGTTATAAAATGGATGTCTCTCAGAAGTAAAGATGGGCAGAGGCTCTCCAATCTGTGAAAGAGTGCATAAAAAGATTGTGGAATACTTTAAAAACAACATTCCTCAACGTCATATTGCAAAGGCTTTGCAAATCTCATCATCTACCGTGCATAACATCATCAAAAGATTCAGAGAAACTGGAGAAATCTCTGTGCGTTAGGGACAAGGCCGAAGACCTTTGTTAGATGCCTGTGGTCTTCGGGCCCTCAGACGACACTGCATCACTCATCTGCATGATTCTGTCATTGATATTACTAAATGGGCCCAGGAATACTTCCAGAAACCACTGTCGGTAAACACAATCTGCCGTGCCATCTGCAGATGCCAACTAAAGCTCTATCATGCAAAAAGGAAGCCATATGTGAACATGGTCCAGAAGCGCTGTCCTGTCCTGTGGGCCATTTAAAATGTACTGTTACAGAGTGGAAAAGTGTTCTATGGTCAGACGAGTCCAAATTTGACATTCTTGTTGGAAATCACAGACACCGTGTCCTCCGAGCTAAAGAGGAGGGAGACCTTCCAGCATGATCTCAGCGTTCAGTTCAAAAGCCAGCATCTCTGATGGTATGGGGGTGCATAAGTGCATACGGTATGGGCAGCTTGCATGTTTTGGAAGGCACTATGAATGCTGAAAGGTACATAAAGGTTTTAGAGCAACATATGCTCTCCTCCAGATGACGTGTATTTCAGCAGGACAATGCAAAACCACATACTGCAGATATTACAACAGCATGGCTTCATAGTAGAAGAGTCCGGGTGCTGAATTGGCCTGCCTGCAGTCCAGATCTTTCACCTATAGAGAACATTTGGCACATCATTAAACGAAAAATACATCAAAGATGACCACGAACTCTTCAGCAGCTGGAAACCTATATCAGGCAAGAATGGGACCAAATTCCAACACCAAAACTCCAGAAACTCATAACCCCGATGCCCAGATGTCTTCAAACTGTTTTGAAAATAAGAGATGCTACACCATGGTAAACATTCCCCCGTCCCAACTATTTTGAGACATCAACAGTGTTTTATACTTTTTGTGATTTGATGGTAATTAAATTAAGCTATAAAACATATTTTTTTCCCATTTATAAATACATTTGCCAGTAAAAATGTCTTTGTCATTTACTCATGAAATTAATAGTTTCCTAAAAACAAGCTGTGAAGATATTTTTTTTTCCCCAAAAATATTTTTTTTATTCCAAGAACAGATGGTACACAAACAAAGATTATACAGAATAAACATAAAACCTAAAAAATATATAAAACATAAAGCATAAGACCAACATAAAACAAAACCAACCACAACAATAACAAAAAGATTATAATCAAAATAACACATAGTTTGAAGTGTTGCATGTTTTAGAGTATTCGCTATGTATTTTCGTCTTCTTCCTAATAATAATAACAATAATAATAAAGGTATTATATGATTTCTCCATCAGTAAGGCTACCCACACACTTTCCTTTGTTTAACATCTTTAATTATTAATAATTATTTTTTTCATGTGCATCTTAAGTTGTACATGAATAAAATCATTTTCATCAGTGTGATGGAATTGTTGGTTTTGGTGTCTATTCAAACTTAGAGAAAAATTTTTGCTATACTTTACATATGAATACCCACAAATAACAATGAGAGCATCCTGGAACAAAACATTGATTGCTTGTACAGAAATCACATCATTGGAAGGCACAAGCACATGTACACGTGTACACAACATATGCACATCAATACTCAAATGTATCCGCCACACATATTCAAAATGATTGAGTACTCATATGCACATCACAACAAAGGAGTGTCTCTGAATTGATTAAGGGCTCACCAGCGTGAAATAAGAGATTAATTTGGTTTTGAGATGAAAATCACGGTTACCATAATTATGGCAGAGTGAGTAATGGAGTGTGTTGTGATTGGGAATTGCTCCACAGCTCCAAGAGTACCTGCCAGGTCTCTGAATACTGTCAAATCAACCTAAAAACACAACACACATTATTGCCGCAATTATGAAGTACAATCACTGTTATACATCAAATTATTCATGAATCCCTAAATGGGAGGACATGTCCATCATGTTCTTATTGGGTGTTTCCTTATAGACACTTGGAAGCTGAAGTAATCTGTCAACATTATTGTGAGAAAAAAAAAAGAGAAAAATACAAATTTAAATGTGAAGATTTATTCAGCACTTTACACTGAAGTATGTCAGGTTTAATACACGTTAAGATCAATCAACAGCATTCGTGGCTTTATGTTGATTACCACAAAAATAACTTTGACCCATAGTTTTCTTTAAAAAAAAATGTAAGCATTTTATTTACCTTAATTCTTAAGTTAAAACTTGTGTGTTATTTTATCTGTAAAGTTTTTTTTTTTTTTTTTTGGTAACACTTTATTTTGATGGTCCCTTTTGAACATTCTGTTGACACTAAGTAATGTTACAACTATATGTCAACAAACTCTCATAAGAGTATTAGTAGACTGTCTGCTTCATATCTACTAACTCCTTATTGTTTTGGTCTCCCAACAGATATTCTACTGACTAGAAGTAACTTTGCAAGAACGTGTCAACTTAATCTAACCCTAACCCTACCAGTCAACTAATACACTACTAACACTCTAATGAGAGTCAGTAGAAATGTAGGTGCAACATTACTTATAGTCAATAGAATGTGTTAAAGGGACCATCAAAATAAAGTGAAACCTTTTTTTTTTTTTTTTTTTTTTTTTAAGAGTTTATGCTGTCATATTGTCTTGGTAATGAAGTTGTAAAAAGGGGTTTAACTTGTACTGAACTGGAATATTCCTTTAAACCATATCTCATAGATGGAATTAGCTCCTCCAGACCACAGATTATTAGGCAAACTATAAAACAATCACTCAAAATTCACTCTAAATCATAAAATTGATGCAAAAACATTACCCAAGGCATTATTACTTCTTCCAGTCATAGACCTCCTAGGATTAAAGAGGTAAAGTTCTGCCCTAATCTGAAACCAGCTGAATACTTCATTAGGTTTCATATTATAAGAATTGGGTTTGTTCATCTCATTCTGGAGCTCCAAGGAGAAAAAACTAACTTTGGCCCATACAGAAATCAGTGTTTGATTGCTAACAGTACAAATGAGTCAATGTGACCTTTTTGTAAGTCAGAAGCAATGAATGACAAACACTTGACAGAGCGACACTCAACCACCGTTGGGGAACAAGCCTGATGAAGGGGAAAGAATCTGATTTATAATTTGATTAGAGAGACTTATTCATCAAGAAGAAGAAAAAAAAGACTTTTATCTTGGCATATTCCCAGAAAATGGATCATCATTTAAGATAACTGGAATAGAGAGTAAATCATTTCAATCAAATATAGATTTAGGTCATTTGAGGTGAAATGGTGTGCGCGATATGGTTGGTTAAGTTAGTGTTTGTGTGTGTGTGTGTGTGTGTGTGTGTGTGTGTGCATGAGAGTGTGCACATATACAAGAGCATATGTGTGTTATGGTGAGTTCAGGTGCTGAGCAGAGGAGAGGAGGTCACATTGTCCCAATCTAACAGCCATCAGCCTAATGTGCTATGAGACATCATTAAAAACCCATCCTAGAGGCTGTCAATCATACCACTAACGTGAACATGGGGAGGAGAGAGAAATCGTGAAAGAGAGGCTTAGGGAAAGAGAGAAGCTTAGGGAATAGAAAAGAGAAAAGGAAAGCAGTTTCTGAAGGTTAGTCTCCTCCCCTTCGCTTCCTGAGAAATGATAGTGTGATGGCTTATGGCTTGAGTGGGCTGATCATCAGTCCGTGTGAAAGGCTTAAGCCGCCATCAAAGAAACAGACCGTCTTAGTTCTGATCTCTCCATATTCACACAACTGTACAGTAGATGCTTTCTTTTGTTCAAACCCTTATAAAAATGGCCTGTAGTGATAGCTTGGATAATCAGGGATGGGAATGGTACCATGATATTTGATTTATAACATTGTTTAGAATTCTATATTCATATTCTATATTCAGATTAACTGAATTTGCATTTTCAGATAGAAATAGCAGTGGTTGTTAAAGGGATAGCGCATATAAAATAAAAATCGTCATAATTTACTTACCCGTATGTCCCTTCAAACATGTACACATTAACACAAAAGAAGATTTTGAAGAATGTTGATAACCAAACTGTAACTGAAAAAGTATTTTTTTCAAAGTCTATGGGAATGAAAAGTATTTTTATCCACACAGTAAAAGGAAACAAAACTGTTTAGTTCCCAGCATTCTTCAAATTATCTTTGTTTGTGCTACACAGTAGAAAGAAAGTCTTACAGATATGGAATCCCATGAGGGTGAATAAATATGACAAAATTTTCCATTTTGGTTGGACTATCCCTTTGTGCTGGCAGAATAGAGAAAGAAAAATGGTACATTGTCTGATTTTGACAAAGTTCAGCCAAAGTCCCTTTCAAGGAAAGTCTGTTCACTCGGCAGCCATATTTGCAAGGCCTCCAGGCAACTCAAACAAGACCAAGTCCTATCTAAATGATTGGGGGAATCCTGAAATCTCAAAAATTGCCGTATGAACTCACAATTAAATTACATATTTCAAATCAGCAACAAATTCTGAAATGAACTGTCCCATGAATGTTGTTTCTCATGCTCAAAAAGCTTGTTTCTCAGGCTAGACCAGCCAATGCGCATGCACAGCTATAGCATGCAGGTTTCTATGGGAACCGGTGAATCGCTGAATGTTAATGAAACATTCAGCGAACTGAGGTAATAATGACCTTTGTGGTCCATGTAAATAAAATGTTTCATTAAAGACTCTTCTTGACCATTGTCTCACCTTGTTTTTTTGTCAGCAAAGTGTAAGAAATTACTTGCTAGTGACACCTGCTGGTCAAAATACTGTAAATGCTACAAAAATAAGTTTATAATGACACTTTTCGCACACCAATTGCAACTGTTTTCATGAAAGTGTTATCTATTTAATGTAATCCACAAATAGTTAAATACAGTTAAATACGAAGGGTCTGTGTAATTTGCGCTCTTTTATTACTGTAGTGCTTGTTATTTTACATGTCTGTGTAATATAGTTCATTAAATTCATTAAAACTGAGCCTGATTCAAAACAAAATATTTGTAAAGGTTTCAAAGCTTCATTTTGAAAGCACTTATCACTACAATACAGTACACAGTGTGTGTGTGTGTGTGTGTGTGTGTGTGTGTGTGTGTGTGTGTGTGTGTGTGTGTGTGTGTGTGTGTGTGTGTGTGTGTGTGTGTGTGTGTGTGGTAATTTAAACAACACATTTCTTTATCAAAAAAACTGTGAAAAGATGGTAGAAAGGTCCGTTTAAATTGTAAATAATGGATTGTCTGAGGCCCTTGTTAATTTAGAAACTTTGTGTTCTGCTAAAGATGCTTTGGCAAACATGTTGCAGAGATTAAGTACTAAAAGTCTGAATAATATTCTACTTAATGTCTTAGAAAACCCAGACAGCATTGACAGTATTTACATAAATGTTTTCCAACACCTCCATTGCCAACCATGTTTTAGCATAGTAGAGTACTGTATGTATATCAACCCTTCTCTGACATTGTGGACTATTTGGTTAGTTTGTAGAAGACTTAACGGGATAAAGGGCTTCCAGCACAAAACTTAGTTTTGTGTTGTGCATTGTGAATGTCAAAAGGTCATGTTTTGTTTATTTTGTTAGCTGTTTTTGTGTGATTCCTCCATTGCACTTTCTAAAGGTGGTCCTTAATACAAGTTTTGCTCCCTGTCGTTAAAGTTTATCTGCAGTGTAATACGATTTATTGAGTGTGTTATATGTGTGTATGTGTGTAAGTGTGTGTCTGTTATAAGCTGATATTGGACTCATTTCAGCATGGCTGCTAGGAGGTGTCCACACTGTCACCTGTGAATCCCATTAACTTCTTATCATTCAGTGATTAATGTTTGCTTTCAGGCAATACAGGGATTTTGATATCCGCGTTATCTGCTAAATCGCACAATATGTTGACATCGTCTTTGACATTCTAATAAACAAAGCAATTACATCTCTGTCAATCTATGTATTGCTTATGATGGCATCCAAAATGGTGATCGGGTCCTCTCTCATACTCAAATAACCGGCATATCATAAAGAACTTTAGAAGTGCAGATTCATGTGTGTATGTATGTGTGGGCCGAGAGAGGCAGAGAAGGATGGAGAGACACAGACCCTCAGCCACGGACTTTCTGGCATTTTAAAGGTCAACAATGACATCATTGATTAGTATCGTCTGGGGAACGAGACGCTCTAAGGCAAAGACGAGAAAATCTATGACGAATACTTGTGCAATGAAAGCCAGAGAATTTACATCATGTACTGAGCACTCACTTCTAAACCTATTACTGTCAATGTAGATGGATGTGCAAACACTAAACATGAGTGGGATTAGGTACTGTTATGTTTTAACTGGTGAGGCAGAGAAGAGGGTTATAATTAGAATGACAATTCCATGAATCACATAGAAATGCTTAGACATAGGAATTCATTAAACAGGCAATGCAAATTAGCAGGCCATAATTAAATGTTTGTCAGACTAACTGACAGACTTGACGCTTAAAGACACCTGATATTGTATCAAAGTCGCTACATATTAGATACTAAACGTTACCGCAACTCCCTTTTTAACAGGCATGAAATATTGAATGGAGCGGGAGCAATAAAGCCTTGCAAAATTTGCAATGATGTTATCAGATGTGGTGCTATATGGAACTTTAATATATACTGTACCACAGTACAATGTGGTTTAGTATAGGGTGATATGACATCACAGTTAAAACAACTTTTTGTGAGTGTAAATAGCTTTAAACTTTCTGGAAGGTTTCTTGACTTATTTGTGAACTGGAGAGATTGTTCCTGTGGACAACAAATTATGTTTATTGCATATATACCCTGTAATTTGAGTGGTTAATGGAAGAAAACGCAAGCTAATAGATTTTTGTTTACTACAGACCAAACATGTAATTGCTTTAAAATTGAAAGATATCCAAAGATCTTCATCTACTTTGTGGGTTAAAGAAACTGCAATCATGCAATCTTGCTTTGGAAAAGTTAACATGCAGTTAAAGGGAAAATAGAGTTTTGCAAAACTGAACTCCTATTTAGAATGAATAAACACTTAGATATGACATTCAAGATAATTTGTTATTTCACTGCTGAGATACATGTTATTGTATGGCTGAAGGTGAAGTAGGATTGTGTTGTTCATGTTCTTAATGCCTAAAATGGTGGTTAAACAGAGAGGTGTTTTTTTTTTTAAGTAAATGAATTCCAGAAGATTCCATGCAGCTTCCAGAAAGAAAAAAAAAAAAACACATGAATAAATTACATTTTAAAAAATATTGTGACGGGAGGAGCCAACGACAGACACAGTAGGTGTGGCGTCAGGCCTTGGAGAGGCTTTTATTGACCAAAAGCAATAAAATAAAGTGTCCAGGGGGAAGAAGTGTCCAAACGAAACAGGGGGATCTGGTGTCCTCGTCGTGATTCGGGGCTCGTGAAGGAGGGCAGTGTTCTGGAAGGGAAGGGTCCAGGCAAGGGGCGGAGTCTGGTGGCCGCATGCGCTCCCGCTCTGGTCCGGGGCGCGAGGAGCGGCGGCTCTTCCTCTTCCTTCCGCGGCCTTTGGCGGAAATTTAGACGGCCCGGCGGCCGTAATACGGGTGCGGTTCTCACGCTGACTCTGGAGGTTCCGCGACTTACGTCCTTAGTGGCGCGACGTCCCTCAACGCACCCTTCCTGGACCCACGAGGACACCAGCGTGCATGCACGGGGGAAGAAACCGGTCTCTCGAGGAGAGGCGCGCTCGGCATTTAAACAGCGGCGGTGATGAGGCTTCATTCAGTCCAGCTGTGCCTCATCACACGCCGCCAGCCCACGTTGTTTCTACGCCCCTCCCTTCTTACACACCCACTCCCGTCGGGAGCCTGGTGAAGGGCGGCGAATAAGGGACGGGGTGGTGATGATAATGAGAGGGAGGGCCACCGACTCGTCACAATATTCAGAAATGAACTGTAATATCATTATTTTAAACTGTAATAATATTTCATAATATTTCTGTCATTACTGTATTTTTGATCAAATAAATGCAGCCTTGGTGAGCATACAAGACTTTAAAGATGAAAAACAAACTTTTGAACAGTAGGGTCTATATTCTTTCTCTGAACTGGCATGTTTTATGCATGTTTGGATGTAATTTATATATTTCTACTAATGCATTTTATTATTAAAGATACTGTACCAGGGTGGGTGAATTATCCTTCAGTATTACATTTTTTTTTTCTTAAATAACTCTAATATGATATGTACCCACACCATTCGTCCAATAACATATCTTGGTTATACTGACATTTCAATCATTATTTAAGCGTCAGCGTCTGATTTTTTTTAACTATTTTTTTTTAGTGTCTGCTGTCTTACTTTTAGCCCAAGGAACCCAATAAAAACAGAAGCAAAGGCTTTTCACCAAGGACTAGTAAAACATAACCTTTATTGGGTCTACTTACAGAAAGAACCATTACAACTGTGTATAACTTTCAAACTGTCTGGTGGTGTGTGTTCACTGCACTCTTAAACTAATTGAATTTCCTCTGTAGACGATATAGAGTGCCGGAGAAACACTGACAAAGTGAGAATCTAACTGCTGGAGAAAAAAGAAAGAGCTTTTCCAGGCAGCTTTCCATACAGATATATACTGCACAGTTCAGTCATGTCTTTCTCGCTCTCTCACACACACACTTTTTCTCTGTCTCTGTCTCTCTCTCTCTCTCCGCAGGGTAAATTTAATTTTTGGAATGGAGGGGTGTGAGAATAGGCCATGCGAGCGGATAGGGTGATGTCGGGTGAAATGATGCAGAGCGGAAAGGCAGAATGGGATGGGAATTACAGCCGGACTTGGTAATGGGAAGCCTGGAAACAGACCAAGTTAATAAAGCCACCGGCACTCTGGCCCGAGCTCGAGAGTGATTCAGGCAAACTGCCCAATCCAGTCATTAAGCTGATGATACAAATGAGAAGCGAAAAAGGAGTGTGCTCGTGCATGTACGTGATTGTGTATCCCTGCGTTTGTGTGTGTTTTAGAGAGACACTGCGCAGCAGACTGATTGGTGCCTCTTCAGCGTGAGGAAGAATAGTCTTGATTCTGGCTCCTGTCCTTGTCTTTAGCTTGTGCATCATATGATTAAAACCAATTACACTCTTGAATCCGACTTCCTGCCCAACAACATACACAGTATCAAAGTGTTAATGTAGTAAGATGCATAAATCACACCCTTGTACAATGCGGAATTCTTCAGGTTTTAGTGCCCTGGGTTGATTGATTGATTGATTGATTGATTGATTGATTGATTGATTGATTGATTGATTGATTGATTGATTGATTGATTGATTGATACTATTAGATGTGTAATTTTTGATTTTCCACTTTTTTTTTCTTTAATAACGATTGCTATATTTGTGTCCAATAG
Source organism: Acrossocheilus fasciatus (assembly GCA_036784905.1). NCBI lineage: Eukaryota > Metazoa > Chordata > Actinopteri > Cypriniformes > Cyprinidae > Acrossocheilus > Acrossocheilus fasciatus. The sequence continues at coordinate 12,843,214 of CM071951.1, read as the reverse complement.
ACAATAACTTTTTGTTTATTCTAAATTTTGTCATCTGCCACTTTAAATGCTCAATCTCTTTAAAATTTACTCGATTGGCTCTAAATGTTTTTTATTGTCAAACTGAGTGACTCGAGTGAATCATTCAATGTCTCACTTAAAAAGACTTGTTTAATTCCTGAAGGAATCAGTGTTTTTGAACATACCATTTGAGCAGTGACCCACTCACTTGTTTTTACTTATGGCGCAACAGTGTAATCTGCAGAAATGTGCGGAAAGAAACATTTACACCACTAATACATAGCATTTGGTGGGTTGTTAATGATAGAAATTATGGCAGTTAATGAATTAAAATCTTTACAAAAAAAGTCAAAATTTTATTACAATATTTTGTATTTTTTTAAATAGTGTGCTAACTGTTTTATAAAAGCAGAACAGTCCAAGAGGCCATGCCATATAGTGATCATTGTCATGACTAGAGGCACCTGGTGTGGTGTGTTTGCAGATGAGATTGGACTGTTTTATCTGATAGATGTACACAAACTGGCATTCAGCTGATGATTTTATGCACTGGGGATTTATGCTCAGTATGGCTATTTGACATTTAGCAGATGCTTTTTATCCAAAGCATTTTTAATGCAAGGACAGTCCCTCTGGAGCAGCCTGGGGTTAAGTGGGCTCAATGGTGAAAGGGGAGCTCAGCAACTCTTCATGTGACCTTTAGGTTACCAAGTCAGATCTTTAACCACTACACTGCCTCGTTACAAAAGCATTTTTGCCCCCAAAACATTGTATTGATTCCCTTCCCCATGGCTGTTTTGTTCACCACATGCAATTGTATGCGGATGCTTTCAGACACGGTAAACAAAGCTTTCTCTTTTCATATTTAGCACACTAATTGTGTTTGTGTGTCCTGGTGTGTGTAGGTGTATGTTTGTTCCTAGGAATGATTATATGGCTCTGATCCCAAATAATTTCCTGTTGTGGGCCTGAGTCTGTCAGGCAGACTGATGGTAACCCAATTAAGTTTCTTTTACATGTTTAATTTAGTTTCTTTGCCTCAGCAGTTGCCTGTCTGTTTATTTTGCATTTTGATAGACTTTAAAAAACAACATCTACAGACTGCTTAAGGAACTAACTTCACACATGCTGTCAATTACAGTAGATGTACAGAATTATGTTGCTTGACATTACCAACACCCAGTTAGTCTTAATTTGTTATTGGGTTTTTATTTTTTACTTGGCTGTACAAACCCATGCCAAAGCTGGCTTATTTGTTTCAGTATGTTTTTTACAACCATTCCTAAAAATACAGAATGACATAGTGCTGTCAGACACATTGTAAATATGATTTTTCGAAGTTGTAAATAAAACACTAAGATTACTTGAGTATGTTTTATAAGAAAATGTTCCACATACCTCTGCGCACTTTTTGTGCGACACCGTTTTACGTAGCCTACCTTGCTGCACGTTTCGCCGCAGTTTCAAATAGAAATGTCCACTGAGAGGCGCTAAAACACAGGTTCAATATGTGAACCCTGGCACGTTTTTATTACGTAGATATTGGTACGTATTGCTGTTTTTTCATTATGTTGCTTCAGATACGTATTGTGGCGGTTCAGAATTCAAATATCTGGGGACTATCGGGTAGGTTTAGGGCTGGATTTGGTGTAGGGCGCAACATCCAGCCCTAAACCTACCCGATAGTGTTAACAAATGTAAAACTGATATAAAAACATATTAACTGCTACAACTGTGCCATTTGAACTTTCTTTTACGCAGATTTTAACTGCTTTGTGGTACCGTAGTTACACGGGATTCGAACCGGTGTTTGTCGTCTCCTAAATCCACTCCGTAATCCGTGAGCTACCGAACAAACTATCGATGAAAGCCCATAGATATGAAGCTGGATGTGTGCGATGCTAACGTTCAAAAGTATCAGTTTTCAAATCTCCCAGCATATTAATATAGTTTTGAAGTCATAGCATCATATTCTTCAAGTAATTGTGCCAAAATTACGCTTTATTAATCGCAACTCTGTAAATTTGTGTGAAAGTGTTCATTTATTTTGGAAACTGCAGTGATATGTATTTATTGGTACGTATTTCAAATCACGCTAAAAAGTGCACCCACGTACGTAAATGCCATGAGACCAGGTTGAAAATCGAATGTGTTCAATGTGTTAAATTCAATTATTTGCAAATTAACTAGCAATTCCTGAGTGAAAGTAAATCCTACACCTGCAGTTTTGTGTAATTTTGACAATGGATTATGGATAGAATTACTAAAAACTGTCAAATATAGAATGTATAACATGTGCTGTAAACATATATTGCAAATATTGTTTAACTGTGAGGGCAGCCAAGCCATGATTTCTGTGAGTTGGCATATGACAAGGTTAAGCCTTGTAGTTCAGCCTTTGAAAAACTTCCATTGCATCCAGAGAAAAGACCGATGCCACAATGTTAACCTGTGAGTGATGAACAATCGTCAATGTCGACTCCCACACAACACTGTTAAAGCTAAACTTTGTATCCTGGTTCTGCTGCTTTTGTCTGCATATAGTATTTTTGAAAGCATTTTTTTTTCGTTAGCTATGATCTGTAAATAGAAAATTTGGGCCTATTTTTCTCTTTATTTGAAGCTACAGTGATGTTCAGAGAAAGTTTGTACTCTATTTAAACCAAAAATAATGCAATAAACAGATGCAATATTGAAGAAGTTAAATTGCACTTTTTTATGTATGCAAGTGCACTGCGTTTAAAGTGAATTCCAGCAACTTAATACCTTGACGTAAAATCAACAGATAACTAATGGTCTTGTACAGTATATAGAGAACTTGGTGAATAAGAAATTTTCAAAGGGGAGGAAACACAATGTGCTGCAAGTCATTTTAGGTAGACATTTCTCATATCTCATCTTATATCACACTCCATCCTTTCCAGTATGCAAACCTGGTCTCCACGAGACATCCAGGTGATAGATCTTGCATCCAAAGTCAATACTGCACATTCGTTTGGCCACCAGGAGTGCATGCATTTGGCCAGAGTTTTGCATCATGTGAGGTATATTGTTTCAAGCTGCGCAGAGAGCAACATAGGCTCACTGGAAAAACATGCCTCTACTTACATTTTTGCAAAAATCCAGAAAAATTACCTACGGTATACATGAAATTCAGTGCCGTGATCACTAGAGGCAGTCAAAAAAAACCAACAACTTTTATTCTTATCCACACATATTATGATTACAGGGGCAGATTATCAGTTAATAAAGATTTGAATGTGGTGTTAATACTTCAAAACACTTCCACCATATTTGTAACCTAATACATGTTTATGTTTGTATAACCAGCTCCATACATATGGCTTTTCTGACAACCAGCTCCATACATATGGCTTTTCTGACATAGTAAACTTGCTCAGTAGCTCACCTGGTACAGCACTGCAGTGCTCGGTGAAACTCCTGTGAAACGCGTTGTGACAAAAGAGCTTGAAGACTTGTAGAAGCATATTAAAAGGGCATGTTACATCAGAATTTGTGTTTTCATCTCATATTTAGGTTTAGTGTAGCATTTAGAGTAGGTGGTATGCTATTTGTAAGCTTTTAGCACCATTCATTGGACATTTTATTTCTAAATTGCTGGGATATCTACAAAAACCGATGTAATAAACCATTGCCAGATTCATACTTGTCTATTAATCTAGAGGATCTCTGGCGTTTTGTTTGGTGAGTGTCCGTGTATTGTGTTTCTGCCTAGAACATACTGGTATAAATGCTCAGATGTGCACATACTCTGCAGCCCTGAAAAGGGCTCACAAAACTTTACAAACCTCAACATAAAGCTCCACATGGACCAACAGTGCCATCTACTGGAGAGATGATAGACTATAAATTGCATGTAAAGGCACTGTCTACTGCTCAATGTCTTTTGCTTGTTATTTTGTGGTTGCATTGTCTGTTTAAGAGATTTGTTTTAGGTGTGTTTTCTTTAATTCACCTCAGTCTTGTCTCTATTGGAGTTTCTCTCTATATCCATGTAAATCCAAGTAGTAGAACACTGGTATATGGTACATTGGAAAAAGACACAAAGATTTCATCCACAGATAAGGGCAAAACAAGAGGACTATTCTTTTCAGTTTTTCAAACAAATGATTGCATACAGTATATTGAACATAGATCAGAAGATCTAAAATCCTTGAGGTGTAAGATGAGCAATAGTTAAAGTGATAAATGAATTATTACAGAAATGACTGGATTGTCACGCTGTACACTGAATTTTAACATCTGTATCTTCACCTCTCACCACTATGCATGTTCAAATGGCCCTTGTCACATTAAAACAATCAGAACAAGCACTTGAAATCCACCAAATGCTACACTTAGTCCCATTATACAAACCAGTCATAATGAGTTTTCATAATGGAAGTGTCAACTGGAGCAAGAAAGTAAAATGGCCCACTTGAGTTATGCCAGCTATCAAGTCAAGCGCATGAAAGCTCTTGAGTTTATAATCACAGCACTAACTCCTGCTTCATGGATTCATGCACATTTGTGTATTTGTTGAGTGTTTTCTCTTTTTTTAATCAGGATTGTGTATGCATGAACGATGGAGCAAGAATGCAAGGGGAAGTGATACAGCAAACAAGAGGACACATGGAAGTTGAAGTTAAGGACAGTGCTTGCTACAAACCTTCTTCAGAAACTGTGGTAAAAATAAGTGGTTCAGAAGTTGAAAGGCAAAATGGAAGGCTTATCAGCAAGCGACTCTCAACATGAGGTAGATCATTGTTACAAGGGAAGGTAGGGTGTATATGGAGGACACGGGAGGGGGTTTGTTGGGGTTAAAAGTAAAGCTCTGTAAAGTTCAGATTTTCCTTTTCCTCTATCTTCCTTCTACTTTCTGAGGGGCAGATAGAGACACCTGTCACCTGTGAACCCAGCATGTGAAGCTAAGACTATCTAAACTATGAGAGTGGCTCTCGTCTGCCAGAAGTGACACATATGCCGCTGTTTTTTTTCTTTACTGTGCCTTGGTTATTGCTTAGTTATTGTTTGAACCAAGTAAATAATAAGCAATAATTCCTTAAGCTATAATTTCCTCTGTCCCTCTGTGTTTTGATATTGTCAAATGACCTTAGAGAATTTATAAACTACTATTTAAACTTTTGGTGTTGATCGATTGATTGATTGATTCTCTAATGCTCATCAAGGCTGCATTTATTTGATAAAAAACCTGTAAAAAACAATGATATTGTGAAACATTAGTACAATTGATAATAACTGTTTTCTATTTGAATATACATATTTAAATGTAATTTATTCCTGTGATGGCAAAGCTGAATTTTCAGCAGCCATTACTCCAGTCTTCAGAATATATGTAATGTATGTAATATTACAATGTCAAAATGTCAGCAACACATACATTTTATGTTTCAGTTTGGTTTACATGATGAACAGTGTATTAGATTAGAGCATTTTCTGTCTGTCTGGACTTTGCTTTTAAACATGCACAGACACACACACTGCAGAGATTTCAATCTTCAAGTCTCTCTTATCTGCGCTTCAAATACCTTAACCTGATTTACCCTGCATTCCCTCTCTTCCTTAGTGGCTCAAGCAGAGATACGTGATGCTTAGATGTTTTTCACGCTTTTTTCTCTCATTTTATTTAGTTATTTTTACAAGTAAATGCTTCATCGTGGGAGAGAACATTTCAAACCATCTCATGCCATCAATCAGTTGTGCACTTTTAAATGGGGCAGCAGCTCCTGTCGCACACACTGCCAAGGCTGCACATTCTCCACATTACAAAACATTGGCTCACCTAGCCCACTTAGAAAGATGCCTTTGTCTGATGATTTTCAGCTGCTGCGATCTAAGCTTCTCTCAGGTGGTCTTGGTTGGAGCACTGTCAATATTTACCAAGCCTGTGACAATTTGGATCAGTCTACAATCAAACCTAAGGTTTTAAATGCCTTCAAACAGCTCAAATTATTGTGTTCGTCTGGTAGTTTTGACATTTTCCTTTCAGTGTGTCTATGCGCTGTATTGCCACAGAGTTTCAATCGAACATGTCAGGAGAGCAGACAATTCCTTTCAGCCAGTGTCTAGTCAGTCTTGTGCAATTTGTGTTACTGAAACACCTCTGAAAAGCAGTTTAAACACCATTGTAACAACACAAGACAATAGAAGAGAGTGTGTGTGTGTGTGTGTGTGTGTGTGTGTGTGTGTGTGTGTGTGTGTGTGTGTGTGTGTGTGTGTGTGTGTGTGTGTGTGTGTGTGTGTGTGTGTGTGTGTGTGTGTGTGTGTGTGTGTGTGTAAAGTGCTGAGCCATGCAAGCACTTGCTAAGAATCGTAAAACTCTAAATGCAACTTTTGGGTGATCCAAAAAGCAAGAGGAGAAAACTGCATGAGACCAGAGAGGAAATGAGCCAGACTCTCCTATGGCTACAAAGCACTGTTAAATCACCTCCCACCTTCAGACTACAGAGTGGGTGGATGCTGAGGACATCTTCATCCCAGATATCTGAGCAGGACTGCCAGGGGGCCACGGGGGTGGTGGGAGACCTATGTGAGGTTTCTCATCCAGTGCCAGATCGCTCTGGGAATCCGCACCATGTGGATGGGAAGGAGGAGAGGAAACCGTAAGCCCCCCCAGGAACTTCTGCACACCACAGAATCTCATTTTTGATTCATGAAGAGGTTGCAGTGACATCGAATCGCACAGCTATGGAGATAGAAGTGGAGCAAACCAGTTGAACATAACATTTCTTGAAAAGTCAGCCACAGTTGTGGCATACCATAAAAATGCATTTGTGAAAATCAAAACTGCAGTCAAAACATCTCATCTGGTAGAATAAGATCAAAGGGATAGTTCAACCAAAATGAAATCACAGCCATAATTTACTCACCCCTCATGCTGTTCCCAAACTATATGAACTTTTTTCTTCTGTTTTTTTTTTTTTTTTTTTGCTTAAACACTGGAATAGTGGTCACTAAAACTGTTTGGTTGCATTAATATCCTCTTTTGTGTTCAGAATCAAGTAAATACAGGTTTGGACAGGCATGAGGATGAGTAAATAATGATTTGAGTTTTCATTTTTGAGTGAAGTACCGTATACCTTTAATGTTTTTGGTGTTTGTTGTTTAAGTCAGAATTCAAATGATTAAAGGTAGGCCAGGCCTAATTTGTTGCTGTAGCCAACAACCCTCACAAAAAAAGCCAATGAAATATAGATAACAATTTGGTCTTGGGCTGAACCATTAAAATACTTTTTACTTTTTTTATTTATTTTTAATATCTAAGCTCTTCGGGGCGCTCAAGGAATATTAAACATAATGTATTTTGATGGGAAGAGAGTCTTGATGGCGTTTAGAGACATCACGCATACTTAGAGCACCATCTAATGGCGGAGAAGTGTAATAAAATATAAAGCAAGCCCTACCTTAGAACATGCTCGAGAGATGAATGGATGTGCTTGTGTTAGGGTTAAGGTGTAGAACAAGAGGGTAAGAAAGTAAAATAAATAAATAACACACAACATGGTTTACCTTTAAATAAATATCAATCAGTTAAGTTGAATTTGCATTAAAGGTGAATGTTTTACTAGGAAAACGAGACAAGACTAGGCATAACCATCAAACACTGCAAGTGGTTTTTTTTAACTAATTTTTTAACTAGTTTTTTTTAACAAATGCAGCAAATACAGAGTGGATTAAAAATAGTATTTAGTATGAAATCTAACTAAAAGTCTTTAGTTGGATCAAAACCATGAAGAGTTATTTGCTACTTGGTTGCAGGTGGTTATATAGTATAATAGTGTAATTGGAGAAAAATGTATTTATTTTGTTTGTAGGCCTACTACTTAAATTATTTGGTAGAAAGAAAGAAACAAACATTGCATATTTCACCCTATCGAAACTGTTAACTGTTTTGTAGTATTTTCTCTAATGGTATTGGATTGCCATGGCTGGACCCCTACACAGGTGTAGTGGAGGAGTGTTGGCATCTGTGCGCATACAGGGGGCGCTCATGTTTAATTCCTGCCGGTCTCCAGCTGTTGGCTTCGAGGAGCGCTGCTGTGATTCACAGCTGTAGATCTTCAGTTCTCTCCACGGTCAGGGATGCTGACGGGTCATGTCAAGAGAAGAGGCGAGTGGAACCTAAGTACTCCTGAACTTTTCTTCTCTTGGACAGTATAGCTACTAAAAATCTGAAGACCTTGCTGCTCAAGAGTGTTCGTATCATCCTTCTATAAGAAACTGATTAACTCATAGTATTAAATCGCTTTCGGTGGACATGTAAGTACTCAATACCCTAACACTACTTTCATCAGGCTCTATTTACACCACATTTACTTTGCAAACGAACGCCTAAATGCGACGCGACTAACGAGCTCATGAGGAAAGTTGCTGTTGTGTTTTAGTTTGTCGCGTCGCAGTTTATAGGCTATGTAGAGTAAAACTCCATCGTTTTGATTCTCATGGTTTCTTTTAGAGACGGGTCATCATAAAATGTTTCCAGAGAGAGGAAGCTTGACTTTTCTCACTGGGGTTTTGATCTTGGCGTTATCATGTGAAGCGAGAGGTGAGTCATGTTGTCTATTATCAGTATTATATTCATTCATTAAGACATAATTAGAGGTCATTTCCTTTGACGATAAAGGCAAAAAATAGCGGTTTAATACTGATTGTATATTCTTGGCTCACAAATAACGTATTTCAGACAGTGTAACTTTTAGAAGATCATTATTTATATGTTTCACTTTAGCCTCTTGATTTTTTTTATCTTTCTATGAACTTCTCTAAACTAAGAAATACAAGTGTCCAAAAGTGTTCAAATATTTTCACAAATAAATACATCAATAAAATCACGTACTTTTTCAGTATTTTACACAGGTTTAAAAAAAAAAAAAAAAGAGTGTTTGTATATTGCCCTGTGAAAACTAGCACTAGCCTATAATTGACTAATTTAAATAATTGAAATGTTGTTTTAATACACTTAAGCAATAATGTGTAGTGATAAATTCAATGCAATTTTGCATAGTTTGTTAAAACTGAAATTGTGTAGAAATTATTAATTAATAAGTATCAATATTAGTTATTGTTATAACTGATTACATCAAAGATGTTATTATAGCATAACAAAAAAATAATAATAATTTTACAGTGCTATTGGACTAATTTTAGTTTGCTATAAGGTCAAGACATTCAAAAATGACCTTTTGCTGCCAAATTTGTTTATTGATTACTATAAGCACATCAGGGAACGGGCCGGCCGTGTTTACTGACATAGCAGACTTACAGCAGACACATATAAAGTCATTCTTTTGAAGTCTCACATATATATCTGCACTGCGGTGTCTCAGACCAAACAAGAGGTCCCTGTTCCTTGAACTGTAACAGAAATTTAGAGGTACATAATTCAGTGTTCCCTGCCAAGTTGAAACGAAATTTACATAAATCAAAGTCTAACTAATGACACCTACTGTGCTGGAGATTGTGTATCGGAGAGTTGAGTCAGAAAGGTGTGGACCTTCTCCACATGTGCCATCACCCTGCTGGGAGCCCAAAGGACATTTTACTGCCTCTCAGAGGAAATAAATGAATGTGTTTGAAAGAAAGAAAAAGCCAGTTCTGTGTGTTGTGCAATATCTTAGTTCATCTTGTATTATCGTTGATTAAAATTCCTTTAAAATTTATGCTTATACTCATACTGGGATGCCAGACCTGTTTATCTTTTATGGTGGCTTAGCCATTTATGGTCTCATTTATGTCACTATTATCTGAAACAACATTATTTGGTCTGGCATAATAAATCTGGATGAGTTAACTGTGGTGTTTACTCTGTTAAAGGTGATTACTATTATTGCGCCCATAAGAATGCCAGGTTAACCTACAAGTCATATGCTGACCTCTACTAAGTAAACAATCCATTGTCTTCTCTGTTTATTGGTCCATTTGTTTACTCTAGCCCTCATTGTGTGCTTCTTGGTGGGGGTGTCTCAATCTGTGTTGTCCTTGGATTGCTCTTCCTCTTTCCCTATCAGCCATTCTTGGAATTCTGGGTCCCAGTTTTCCCACTATCTGTGTGTTAAAAGTAGGGAATAAAGGAACCGGGAGTGAGATATATAGCATCTGAGTAAACTGGCTTTGCAGTGGTAGCTTAATGAGGTGTATGTTGGTGGATATGCTAAACAGTGGCATTCTTTAAGCTGTAATATTCAGTAAACAATTAGGAAATGTTTCAGGAAACCCTTTGTGCTTTAATAGATTTTGTCAGACACAACTGCACTTGGTTCATTTAAGAGGGTTCATTGTTGGGTGAAGTGACTATTATGTTGTGGAGAAACACGATACAGAGCTTAAGGCAAGACAGTTACTGGATGTGTTTCCAATGACACTTTGGCACTGTGTGTTAAGATCATTACTGTGTGACAAACACATGTTCCCTAGAATTCTGGAAGAGCAGAGAAATGACTTCACTGTAGACTTATTTCCTGCTTATATTTATATTTCAATACTACTTTTTGCCAGTACCTGCTTTACTTGTGAGAAGTTAGAAATTAAGCAGGTGTATCTGTACTTTCAAGATTGTGATATTCAGTAAAATCTGGAGATCATATTTAGAAATAAAACTTTAAAGCAGCACAACCTAAGCATATTCATATCACTGAATATATTTTTTGAATGGTCAATTAATCTTGTGTTATCATCTGAACACCAGCATTTCTGAGATTTATTTCAACTACTGTAAGTAATGTAGAAATCTGTTTTTCATTTTATTTATTTATATTTACTTTATTTTATTCAGATAGACTGTCAATATGCATTAATGATGTGGCTGTTTAGTGATTCATTCTGCTGGTTTCATCGCTTCGACAAGTTGTCGACAAATTTCTAAGTGAATCATTGACCTGTTAGATCAACTAGTTTATTCAAAAACAGTTATTCATTCGAGAATGAAACAAGAGACTTCATGAATGAGTCATTGAATCGTCTGTGCAGTCAGTTCATTTAAAACTGTGAATTATTCAGGTAAGAAAACAACAAAACTGTGTGTTGATCAGTGTTGCAACTTGCAACAGTTTGTGGCTTTGTTTGGAATAAATGATTTTCATTGGTGGAGCCACTGTATCTAAAATGTAAGTTACTCAACATTAACTTCTTGTTTATAAAAACAATGTCACACAGGTGTTCTATATCTCAGTTACTCAAATAACTAAATGGCTGCTAGTTGTAACATGGCATTTTCAAATTAGTAATAACTAAGGCTTGAGATTTACTTTTTTGCTCACCAGCCACTGTGGCTAGTGGTTTCCCAAAATGCCACTCAAAATTTTCTCTGGCCTCAATTTGGTTGATAGGAAATTACATTTTATATGATTAAAGTTGACTTATGCATACTAAAATGGACTTTTTGCAGGTTTCCAGGTCATTTTTTACCTAGGTAAAGGGCTGCTTTTTCCCAACCTTATTAAATGTACGCATTATCTTTCATATCAAATTCTTACATTTTTGTGTTTTAAATCAGTTATTTAATATACAAATATGACATATTGAGAGGAAAATGCAATCAAAGGCCACTTTTACTTATGAAAGTAAACCACTTGTAGGTGGAAGTGTGTGATTGTCATAATAAGTGAGTCATTGAGTCATTCATTCAAATAATTCGTTCAGATGGCTGGTTCATTCAAACATGAAGCAAGTGCCTGTCTGTGTACGAAATTGAATACTCTCTTGGGTAGGTACTTTTCTGAATAAGTAATCTGGACGTACTACATTCACCATGATGCCTTTGTCTAGTGACCTACCACCATCAGTTGCGTCACATCATTGCAATTCATAAATCTTCTCCCGTGGCCTCATGGGATAGTCTCCATCGAATGCACACTTCAGAATCATGTCAGAAGTAGTTTTTTTGCCTACTCTTTTATTACTATGAATACGTACATACTACTTTTGTTACATACTGTTTTTCTATATAGTTTATAGTAGGGAGTGTGCAATTTTGGATGTAGCTCCTGTCTTTATGAATGGGATTTGAATCATTGAAGCAATTTATTTTAAAAAATGCTGAATTATTCAGTAATGAAGCAACGCTGTGTGTCACTCGGAGATGTTCTGCTGTGATCTTTGTTTGGAACTATTTTCGTTAACCAAATTGAGCAAAAACGGTGAACATAAGTCACTTAATATTTACTACTCATTTGATCTCTTGCATAAAATCTGTGTTACATTTGCAATCAACCTGCCAAAGTGGCTAGTGGGAGTGACTGTGTTACATGCCACTGCTAAAATCCACCTGCATTTGGTGGGTGTTAATGTCACCATATTTTGATGCAGCAACTGCAGACCATGAATCAATGATGTAAGGCGCACAAAAGTGTTTTTTGGGAGGCTGTTTGGTTGTTCCTTACTTGTTCACATACTTGTTTGTCTTTATTTAACAGCGTCTTCTTGGTTGAGCTGTCCTAAAAAAGCCTGTTGAATAGCAGTTTAATTTAAGAATTAATAGAATATATTCCTTTGTATAATTTATAGATTTATATAGTGTAATCTATAGCTTTGACCAGAATTCTGTTATTCTGATTTTTCTGTCGTTATACAACTAAAATAGGAAAATTTCAAGAATCTGATCTGGGATAAGTGTACACTAGTGTAGACTACTTGCTTTAATCTCAATACCTCATTGGTTTCTATGAGTATGGACTGAGCTCAGATTTGCATGAGACTCCTCCAGAAATCCTTACACACACAAACACAGCAGTCAGCTCAGACAAAGTGTGAACACAGCGGTTTGAGAAATGCTCTTGCATCCCTGTTCTCTCGTGTGGTCAGATATTTCCTGTTTCTCACTAACGTTTCTGCTGGTGGAAAGGAGCTGACTGCTTCCTCCCAAGAAAATGTTCGGGTTCCCGTGGCACAGCGCCTGGCTGTTATAAGCAGCGCAGCTTGACATTTGTCTGTTTCTTTGACGTTTGTTCTGATCTGGCAGATGATTGCTGCTGCAGAGCATATACTTGAAGTTGAAGTGAAACAAACCGTATCCATTCTAATAAATATAGCTCTGATTTACACACTCTACCGGTCGTAGAGTTCAATGAAAGACAGAATTGTGTATCCAACAGTCATAGCAGGTACCAGCTGTTTAGAGTGGCACATGTATCAAAGGCCTGAATTGTGTTCTTTAAAGAGGTCAGATACGGTAAAACATGGTATATTTGCAGCCACAGGAACATTGGGAAAAGGGTTTCTTTTTCTCTCCTCTCAGATATTTAAATCAGTTCCAGACTCTGGGGTTGTAAGCAGGAGATGTTGGCCCTTATGCCCCATTTACCTCAATGATCTACCTTTTAAAGTAGAAATAGCTTTGATAAGAACAGGCTTCAGTTATGCAGCTCTCCCTTCAGCTGGTCTCTCAGCAGGTGTCAGGATCTCTGGGTTTATTAGACAGATAATGCAGCACTGCAGGCGGGCCCTGCTTATCAAACAAATGATAATGGAGCAGTTCTGTTGGAGCCATGCTGTGTCTGTGATCTGCCTCTGCAGGACGACAGTAATGCAGGCGTCAGTCTCTGGCTGCTTTGGCCAACTTACAAAGAAGCCAAATGCAATGGAAAAGCATAGGCTGCTTCATATACTTTACTTTGAATGATTAGTTGGCCTGTGCTTTAGTTTAATACAGAATACTAATGGCTGTAAGTCACAAAGTTCTACACATCCTGTGCCGCTTATGTGTTTGTTTATTAAATATTTAGTTGTGATATTACGCAGCGTAGTGATATTACGCAGTACCTGAAAGTAGTCCCCAGCTAGGTAACTAGTTATAATATAGCTGGGGACTACTTTCAGGCGCTACGTAATATCACTGCGCCTGCTGCGGCCATGTTACGGCAGCAAAGTTCCTTGATTATTACGCCGGAATGAGAGTATAGTTCCTAGCCAAATAGGACTAGAAAATCGCAACTTTTCATTTTCCGCCGGTCTTAGTACACGATATAACTACAGAAGAGTCAACTTTTAAATAGGAAAACTATCGAAACTCTTTGATCGTTTTTGAACGCGATGCTACTGGTCTAATAGGATTCAATGATCTATGCTAAGCTATGCTAAAACTGCTATCGCCAGACCCGGAGATCGGCTGAATGGATTCAAAAACGGTAAAACTCAACTTATTAACTCTGTGGGAGTTGGAGAATGAGCCTATTTCCAAAAAAAGTGGAGTGTTCCTTTAACGTAAACAGTTAAGAAAGAAAGTGCACGTGTATCAGTAGGCTATATTAAATTTGTGCTTTCGTTCTTAAAGTGAAAGCAAACTAATAACAACTCTAATGCTGTCAAAGAAAAATACAAGTGCTCACTGCTCCTGACTAACAACTTACTTGTAACATCAAAAATGATTAATCTATATTTAATTTATTCAGTGAAGACTATGTAGTTATTTTACATTTGATTATTACATTTCTGTAGCATACCTGAAATTTTATTTTAGACTGAGCTGAAAAAGCACTGTTTATTGAACTTGTGTCTTTGTTCTATTGTATTTATTTTCTGCTATTGCTTGTAATTTGGTTATCTGTAGAAAAGATTTTTAGCACTGAGCCCATAGTAGCAGCCAGAATTGTTTTTCCAATTGTTTATTTTATTTATTATTAAAAAAAAAAAAAAAAAAAAGTGTATAGGCCTATTTTTTGTTGTGAATGTCCCAATTGAGGTATGTGAAAATTTCTGATAAATGTTAATTTCTGATAAATGTTCATGTTATATATTTTGGTTGCATTTGTGAGTTAATAAAAATGTAGATGGTTGTTTAAAATAGGTAGGCCTATATAATATCATAATATCGAAATGTTGATCGATATACTCCTGTATCAAATCTTATCGTAGAATTGTTTGAGCTATTGGCAAATATCGTATCGCTGGGTATGAGAATCGATATCGTATCATGACGAACCATCCGATTTACACCCCTAGTGAGCATAGGGATGTTCACTCTACCTTCATGTTGTTCCAAACCTGCGTCACTATATTCTTTCAAATTTTAGCAGAATATGAATGATGAGCTCTGAAGAAATGACAACAAGCACCATAAAACTAGTCAATGTAACTTGTGTGCTTTATTCTAAGTCTTCTGAAGCCATAACATATTTGTGAGGAAGAGACCTCATTTAAATTTAAAGTGACCAAATTAAAATCTTGTAAACCAAACATCATTCTAATATCATACTTATGAGTCTTGTAACCAGTCTTAGTCTGACAAACATAAATATGTGCATATGCAAATTGCATAAATAAGGCCAGCTGCATGTTGTTTCTCTTGGGTCTGCTTAATAAATGTACTGTAAATGGCTGTAAAAGACACAGAATATAGTCTACTACTACTTTTATAATTGTGATTAATTATTTATTAATTAATTCTTATTTATTTGTTTATTGTCTTTTCTAAAGAGCTTGATAGTCTCTGGTTACAATTCACTTTTATTGTGTTAAAAAGAGCAGTGTTTTTATTTACAGAACTTTCATGTTGGTTAAAATCCTGCAATATATGCAAATTCAGTGGGGATTAGTGATTAACCATTTAAAATAGTAAGCTATGCAACCATGTTTTGCTATAATTTATTACTAATTGTGTTTGATTTAACCATCAGGGGCCTTTTGGGGCCCTGGAGGTGTTTTGACATGCCCTGACATTTGTGGTTATTTCAGTTACTTATAACATTTTAATGGCTAATGTCTTGATGTATCTCTGTAAAGTAGCACATCTTTGGTGTAGTTCTTTTATAATGCCTTCTTATAGATTCTCTATAGAATATTTATTCAAATAACTTTACTTGCATATTACTATAAGCACATTTATGCAGTTTCATGAGCTACACTTAAGACTGAGTTGTACATGTTCCTGTGTTAGAGAATTATGTACTTGGCACAGAGTTGAAAATGCCTAAGGATACAAACAGCTGTAACCAGAGCTGCTCTTATCTGCCTGTCTGTCTGTGTTTGCTGGAGATGGAGTTATTGTCTGCCTGTCTGTCTGTCTGTCTGAAAGAGCTGCAAACTGTATGAGTTAAATGTGGCACACTTGTGAAGAAAACTGTAAAAAATATATATATCTGGAAATGTCGGTATTTAGTTCTTTTGAGAGGAACATTATGGTACATGTGTGTTTGCCTATATGTGTACATGTGTTTCCAATTTGGCCCAGTTGTAGAGATAATTAAAGATGTTGATTGAGGTGATTTCACTATTAACACATTTTTCTGCTGAAGTTTGTCTTGCCACAGGAAGTGAGCATTGTTTAGTGTACCTATGTGGCAGTTGAGTTTTCAAAAAAGGATTATTTGGCAAATACCTCTGTCTGCGTGTGTGTACGTGCGCACACATGCACATGTGCGTGTGTTCCTTGGCATTGTAAATGCTGAGCAAGTTAACCAGCACATTTCAATCGGGAAATAGTGCAGTTGTTAAATTTGAACATGATGTTCATAACATCAGGTCCTGCAGTGAGTCCAAACACACACGCACACACTAGAACATTAATGTCAGGACAGCATGAACCCAGTCTGGCAAAAACTGATGCTGTATTTTACCCCATATTTTTTAATCGCAGATGAAAACCAGAACCATTAGCCCATTATTCTCCTCTGAAGTCTGAGGGCTTTTCTTTGTAGTTCGTGATCTATGTTAAACGTGCACTCACATCACAAAAGCCGTCGGTTTTGTGGGTGAAAAGTCAGTTTACGTAAACAAAGCAGCTAATGAGCTGCATTTGTCGGTGCTGTATTGCGTCGACGCGGCTCTTTGAGTGTCAGTATTTATGGAGGAGGTATTAAAACACAAAGGAAGCGCGCCAAGCCTTTGAACATTTTTTTATAATCTGAGTTTAGTTAAAAAGTTTCAGCGCTTGAATAGTTCTGGGAGTTCAGCTGTGTTTCATCCCCTTCTTGTCTATGTACCTGTGACATACCGAGCTGGAGTGTTTGCACAGGTGGGAGAGGGCAACTCATTTTGAATGAGAGATTGAGAGCTGCCATCCCACCTTTGTTCTCCCCATTCCCGTGGACTGAGCTTGTCGGAGCAGTGTCCTCGTGCAAGACCAGGCCGATGTGTTCGTCATGTGCAATTTGCTGTGTATGGGCGGTTCACTGTTTCGATACAGGAGGCTTCTTGGGAATTTCTTTATCCCCTGTTTAAAAGAAGGATTAGCTTGTGTTTTACAGGATTACAGGTGTCCAACACAACAAGGATCAGCCTCAGCTGCGAGAGATGCACTTCACTGTCGCAAAGCGAATCCAAGATCCCATGTTGTGAGCTCTAGCATTCCTGGAATTTAAAACTTGGACAGAAAGGCCTCTTTTCCTAGCTGTTTTTAATGTCCTCTCACACTTATTGCTAACTCGGGTGCACTTTTCCTAGGTTCATTGCAATAGGTCAAAGGTCAGGATGGGAAAAGCACCGAGAGCAGGAATCTAAACAAAGATCAGTGGCCTCGAGTTTGTTTCAGCATCTGGGAAATAAAAGAGAAGATAAAAGGAAATGGGTGAACTTTTCGTGTTCTTAGTGTAACATAGGGTCAGATGTGATTAATAACCTGAGCTTGGCAAATGCGTTGTGTGCAGTCTTGTCTTTTCGCGAACAGCTGTGTCTGCTCTGGCACGCGATTCTATCAGTGTCATTGCAAAAGCAGTAGCTCACGCTGCAAGGCATAACTTAATATGTAAACACTCATGAGAAAGAAAGAAAGGAGAGAAAGCAATAGAGAAAAAAAAAGAAGCAGCAAAAAGAGAGCCAAATCAGGATTAGAGGCCTTGCGTGTGATGGCTGTCGGCCGGGATTTTTGACACAAAGGCCCGAGCTTAATAAGCAGGTGCTCATTACGGTGCTGGAGACCAGGTTACTCAACATTACCCCCGAAACCCTGCAGAGCTGTGGGTCTATTTACGAGGGCGGGTTTGGCGCACTGCAGTGCCCTTCCCTGTGGTCCAAATTGCTGGTGGTCCATATGAGGAGGAAACAAATAGGGAATGCTGTCCTACACAGAAGAAATTGGAGATGATGTCCTTCATTGGGTTTCTGAGGTTGTTGGATCGCAACCTCACTTTGGGGGGTCTGAAGTACTGAATAATAAAGCAGATAACCATCATAATTTCAGCCAGTGTGAGCAAGATAAATCTCAGATCAGCTTTGTATCCATAATGAATAATACTGTATAATTACAGCCCACAATGAAACACCAGTCATGCTTGAATAGGCCCTTTTCTACTGAATATACGGTAGCAATCTATGGTTTGAAACCATTGGCAATAATCTAACATCTCCTCCTTGTAGATCATTGATGACAGATAGGAACACTTTAGGTGCATTTGCAGTCATGGATGCTACTTCTCTTCTCCAGTTCTCAAAATATCTCTGTCAGGGTGAGGGTTTGGCGAACTTGATGAGGCAGGACAGTCTTGAACCAGATTCCCCAGCTGGCAGTTTAAATGTCAGGGGTTCATCTGAGATCCTTGGCATCAGCCCCTTTCTAGCAAATGGACTTAACAGGGTTATTATCGTGAGCTCAAGTAAAGCTATCGTAAAGTTAACTAAATTAAACCAGTCCTATTATTATATTATAAAAGCAATAAATAAAATGTACAGTAAAATAAATGAATTAACTGCATGACATATTAAGCAGCACAACTGTTTTCAACATTATTAAAGCAAAAAAATAAATAAAAAAATGCAAATCAGCATATTAGAGTGATTTCTGAAAGATCATGTGACACTGATGACTGGAGTACTGATGCTGAAAATTCAGCTTTGCATCACAAGTATAAATTACACTTTAAAATATATTAAAATACAAAACCATTATTGTAAATTGGAAAAATATTTCACAGTTTTTACTGCATTTTTGATTAAATAGATGTAGTGTTGGTGAGCATAAGAGCCTTATAAAAACATTTAAGAAATCTTACTAACCCCATGGTTTTGAATGGTGTTGCACATTTCAAGTTTGAACGTAGCAATAAAATAAGAACAGAATTTGCAAATGCAAAACTAACAACCTCTTGGTGCTTAATTTGGTAAAATGTACAGGAGGTCATCAGAATTAAGACAAAGTGAGACCAGGCGGCCTGGGCTTCGCTGTGTTTAATTTAATTAATGGATCAGTGGATGACAGGCAGCTGCTCTGTGTCCTCTTCAGGGCACAAAGAGCAGCCCATAACCCACAAGGAAGTCTGTGTGGAATCGCACACATGATGTCAGACTTCTGCAGTGCCTTATTGAGTTAGCTTGGCTCCAGAGGCAGCAGTTGGTCGAGGTACAAAGTCTGGCTCAAGATCTGATTACACTTGGTAGAGAGACAGCTGTGAGCAGTGGCGATGACAGAACCACAGCTCTGCGTTCACATTACCAGAACTAAAAGGGAGAGGTGTAAGTGAACCTGTTTACCTAGCAATCCTGTGTAGGAGGCTCTGTGCAAACAGCATCAGGCCTCAATCTCTGCCCATTATCTCTCTTGCTGATAAAAGAGTCACATTCCATTGCCAAGACCAGTGCTGCAGTGTTTGGTCTATCTGTCTCTATCACTGATCACATGCTGAGTCCTATAGCAGCTCTCCTCCCCTTTTGTAGGAGATTCACCGTAAGAGAAGATAAAGCTGCTGTGTAAATCACGTGAGAGTGGTTGATCAAACTCTAGATGACCTGGCAGAAGCTTGACTGCCAGTGCTGTTTATTGTTAATAGAGTAAAAGAGTATTGTGTCAGAACATCCACGTGTATTTTTTTAATGATGAACACAATGTACTAAAAACTAGTAGGGCCTACTAGTTGATTCTTTTCTAAATTTTTTGGTAACACTTTACAATAAGGTTTAAAAATGAAAATTGTCATCACAAATTCACTCTAATGTTGTTGCAAACCTTTATTATATAATGTCTTGTGTTTAACACACACACACACAAATATATTTTTGAGATTGTGTCCATACAATGAAAGTCAATGGGGTCTGTGAGGGTGAGTAAATGATGACAATATATGATACTTCTTTTTTTACATTTGATTAATATTATCTTATTAATAAAATGTGAAAAACAGTATAATTTAAAAGTTAAAAAAAGAAGTAAAAAAACAGTAACTCGTATTATTCGTTAATAAAATATTAACTTATTTATACTTGAACTTGAAATTTTAAAAATATATTAGTACTGTATGTGTATACTACTTTTTCATTTCTTTTAAAGAAATTAATACTTTTATTCAGCAAGAGCACAACAAACTGATCAAAAGTGAAGGTAAAGACTTTTACATTGTTACAAAACGTTTCCATTTTAAATACATTCTGTTCATCAAAGAATCCTTACAAACAAAAACAAAACAAAAAAATCATGGTTTTCACAAAAATATCAAGCAGCATGACTGTTTTCAACAATGGTAACAATAAGAAATGTTTCTTGAGTTCCAAATCAATATATTAGAATGATTGTGAAACTGAAAACTTAAAAAACAAAATTAAAAAAAAACTGCATTTAAACAGCAAAAAAGGCATTTAAAATTATTAAAATTGAAAACTGTTATTCTGAATTGAGCAAAATAGATATCATGTAACATTAACCTTGATTAATAAATACAGTAAAAGTATTATTGATTGTTCATCATGCCTAATTCATTTACTAATGCTAAAAAATTGAACAATTTTGTAGTTGTCTATCAGAATGTGTATTCACTAGGAATCAACCCCATGACCTTAATGTTAGTAGCACCAAGTTAAGCAACAGGAACTAAAATGCTATTACATGTTTTATTCAGTTCCTGCTAAACATTTTTAATATGCGGTCATAGGCTATGTTGAGCAGATTTGTTACAGCAGCGGGTGATTTACAACTGAAATAATCCCCGGGAACGCTAACAGAAATGTGCAGCGCAGTCTCTTGCTCTCATAATGGGCCGGACTGTTTGGATGTTGTGTACACGTGTCCTTTGACAGCAGCAGTTAGTTAACTGGCTGCCATGCCTGGACTGCTCATCCAAGTCTTTAGTGTTGCTCCTGCACCTTCTTCTCTTACACACTGCCTTCTCTTTCTGTCTTTCTCTCTCTGTTTCGGCCTTTGATGGTCATGTCACTTCCTCTATTCTAATCATTTATCCATGCAGCATGCTGTCAAGCTCCGTTTGAAGCTCTCCCTTTGACACCAGTGATGTTCAACTAAAGCTGTGGAGACTGCCCAGGCTTCAAAGTACTTCCACTGCGGTCTCTAAGGCCTGTTCATAAATCCTTTGAGAAATCAAAAAACCATATCAAGATGTCTGAAACAAAATGGGCCAGTGAAGGAGTGCATGCTTGGTAGCTAGTAATCCATATAGTTTGGTCTTCTTTTTGACATGGAGACAGTGGAGATTTAATTGGTCGTGTGTCTAGTCCAGTTTCTAGACTAATTTCTAGACAGAAATTTGTGATTTAGGTCAATGTAGTTATTTATTGTGCAGTCAGGGTGGCAATAAATATGTATGAATTTTAATGGAGCATCAGTCCATTGATCTTGTCTTCAGTGTTGTCTTGAATGTGGTGAGGGTGTTTCCTGGGAGGTCTGTTAAAAACGCATTGCATGCGACGCCTGCACATGGACGCAAGATGATGTCTCTCTTTTTCTTTGTTGCTGTCTTTGTCTTGCTCTCATTTTCTTTGCCTAGAGGCTCAAAATTCATAATTGTTACCAATAGTGTGACATGCACATTAGTGCTAAGCTAAATCTGTGAGCATGAAAATTATTATTTTAGAATGCACAGATATTGGGTGAAAGTGTCTGGTTTTAATTAGATAAGACTGAAAAGTATTGCTAAAAGTATTGCATTTTTGTAAATATTTTATTATATCTTTTCATGTGACAACACTGAAGAAATTACACTTTGCTACAATGTAAATTAGTGAGTGTGCAGCTTGTATAATAGTGTAAATTTGCAGTCCCCTCAAAATAACTCAACACACAGCCATTAATGTCTAAACCACTGGCCACAAAAGTGAGTACACCCCTAAGTGAAAATGTCCAAATTGGGCCAAATTTTCTCTCCCCTGTGTCATGTGTCTCAGGTGTGAATGGGGAGCAGGTGTGTTAAATTTGGTGTTATCGCTCTCACTCTCTCATACTGGTCACTGGAAGTTCAACATGGCACCTCATGGCAAAAAACTCTCTGAGGATCTGAAAAAAAGAATTGTTGCTCTACGTAAAGATGGCGTAGGCTATAAGAAGATTGCCAAGACCCTGAAACTGAGCTGTAGCACGGTGGCCAAGACCATACAGCGGTTTAACAGGACAGGTTCCACTCAGGACAGGCCTCGCCATGGTCGACCATAGAAGTTGAGTGCACGTGCTCAGCGTCATATCCAGAGGTTGTGTTTGGGAAATAGACGTATGAGTGCTGCCAGCATTGCTGCAGAGGTTGAAGGGGTGGGGGGTGGGGGGGAGTCAGCCTGTCAGTGCTCAGACCATATGCTGCACACTGCATCAAATTGGTCTGCATGGCTGTTGTCCCAGAAGGAAACCTTTTCTAAAGATGATGCACAAGAAAGCCCGCAAACAGTTTGCTGAAGACAAGCAGACTAAGGATATGGATTACTGGAACCATGTCCTATGGTCTGATGAGACCGAGATAAACTTATTTGGTTCAGATGGTGTCAAGCGTGTGTGGCGGCAACCAGGTGAGAAGTACAAAGACAAGTGTGTCTTGCCTACAGTCAAGTATGGTGGTGGGAGTGTCATCGTCTGGGGCTGCATGAGTGCTGCCAGCACTGGGGAGCTACAGTTCATTGAGGGAACCATGAATGCCAACATGTACTGTGACATACTGAAGCAGAGCATGGGGAGTCGGAGACTGGGCTGCAGGGAAGTATTCCAACATGATAACAACCCCAAACACACCTCCAAGATGACCTCTGCCTTGCTAAAGAAGCTGAGGGTAAAGGTGATGGACTGGCCAAGTATGTCTCCAGACCTAAACCCTATTGAGCATCTGTGGGGCATCCTCAAACAGAAGGTGGAGGAGCGCAAGGTCTCTAACATCCACCAGCTCTGTGATGTCGTCATGGAGGAGTGGAAGAGGACTCCAGTGGCAACCTGTGAAGCTCTGGTGAACTCCATACCCAAGAGGGGTAAGGCAGTCCTGGAAAATGTTGACAGTTTGGGCCCAATTTGTACATTTTCACTTAGGGGTGTACTCACTTTTGTGGCCAGCGGTTTAGACATTAATGGCTGTGTGTTTAGTTATTTTGAGGGAACAGCAAATGTACGCTGTTATACAAGCTGTACACACTACTTTACATTGTAGCAAAGTGTCATTTCTTCAGTTTACAAAAATGTGAGGGGTGTATTCACTTCTGTGAGATACTGTATGTATGTATGTATGTATGTGTGTGTGTATATATATATATATATATATATATATATATATATATATATATATATATATATATAATTTATTTATAAATTCACTATTTTTTTTTTTTTTTTGACATTCTCAGATTAATGTTTAAATTATTACATTTTGATGCCGAAAAACTGATGCCTAAATGAAGAAGTAAAATACACTACTATTCAAAAGTTTGGGGTTGGTGAGATTTTTATTTATGTTTCTGAAAGTCTCTTTTTTCACCTATTCTACATTTAATTAAAATACCAAAAATATAGTAATACTGTGAAATATTAATACAATTTACAGTAGTTGTTTTCTACTTTAATGTATTTTATTTTATTTATTTTTAGCCTGTGATGGTAAAGCTGAATTTTTTAGCAGTAATTAATTCACTCTTCAGTATCACATGATCACTCAGAAGTCATTCTAACATGCTTGAGATTTGCTGCTTAAAAACATTTCTTGTTATTATCAGTGTTGAAAACAGTTGTTTTGCTTTTTTTTTTTTGCTTTTTTTTTTTGTGGAAACCAAAATACACTTTTCAGGATTTGTGAAGGTTCAAAAGAACAACATTTCTTTGAAATAGACATATTTTGTAAGATTATAAATGTCTTGTAACATTATAAATGAACAATTTAGTTCATCCTTTCTGCATAAAAGTATTAATTTATGTACAAAAAGAAAAAATCACACTGCCCTCAAACATTTGAATGGTAGTTTATCTTGGAAGGCAATGGATATATGACAGTATGGGTGGGCAAAATGGTTGACTAGTTGATCCAACAAAATCAATTACTGATTATTTATTAATATTATTTGTAACTGTGGTACCAGAAAGGGCATGAATTTAGAGATTCTTCTCCAAAAGTGCAATGCAAATCAACCAACCCTTAACTTAACCTCAAATACTTAATATTCTGCCTAAAAAGACAAAGACAAATAATCTCTCAGCACACAGTGTGGTTATTTTCACCTCGTGTAGGAGATTTATTTAGCCACCCTGTCTGCCATCAGCTTCAGACATGTTTTTTCTGTATGGGGCGTGTGTGTGGCCTCAGTCATCTTTTGTCTTTTCCACTGTTGTGGGCAATATTTGTCTGTCAGCACATATGATGCCTCTCTCCGCCTCACATCAAAGCTTTTCGAACAGCTTAGACACGGCTCTGTGACAAATAGTTAGCAAGCATGATGGAAGGAAGCAATTTTAAATGACAGTCCCGGGCTTTCTCTGAGTCACATCTTTTTTCTAATGCATTCTTTATCATGTGCGTGATGTATGCTGGGTGTGAAGTGTGGCCTGTGGACGGAAAGGGAATGAGCTATTTCAGCTTCTGCTCTGTGGTATCCACCAGGTTGTTTTAATATCCTTAAGCAAACATTCAAAAGTTACCCTCTTCTTTTCTATTCATTCAGCCACCAGGTTCATCAGATCTATCTCACATGGTCCATGCAATCCATCTCCTCTCTGCTGGTGAAAAGGTCCATTGTTTGTTCAAAGAGCCCACCATCTTCATTATAAACACACAACTGTTTTCCTTTCCAAAGCCTCACAAATGTTTATTAAGCCACCAATAGCTTTATACCCTTACATTTGTAAATTAAATGCATGATTAATCTAACATAGACTTCTCTCCAGCTGTGATGTTCATTTCCACCTTTTTTCTGCTCTATTTCCAGAGAGGAATTTTTCTGCCATTCTCGGCCCTTCTCAGTCTAACATTCTGGAATTTACTGTAATTTAATTCCAGCAGCAAAACAACCTTTTCTTTTCCCTCCCGCGTGTTGTCGTGGCACTTTCCTGGATGGCAACCAGCAGCTTCAGGTGAAAACACTTCACTCCAACAGAGAGACTTGAAGGGAAGTAGGAAAAAAAGAATGAAAAAGTACATTTAGGGCCAGTGTCATTTTTCAATTTATAATCTTGGTGGTTCTCGCAGCAGCTGCTAGAGCAGCAACAGGATGTGACAGTACCAGGCATGAATGAGAGGTGCCGTCCAACGTACACACACGCCAGTGCAAAGGAAATGGAAAGCAAGTGCTCATGGGAGTCTTTGCGAGCTGCAAGAAGGGGATGAAAAGGACCTTGTGCATGCAAGGACAGAAATTCCCCCATAAGATTCTTGTGCCTAGCTTTCCCCCTCATAATATTTTTTTGTGGGGCCAGATGTGTTAGGAGCTGGAGAAAAAAAATAATGTCACAAATTTTGTGCCCATAACATTTTTGGCAGTGTTGTCTTTGTGCTTATTGTGCCATAACACTGATAAAGGAACATTTAACATTCTAGGGCGCATGAATCTTCACATACTGTACCTTTCCCTTAGCATGAGTATGCCAGGAATAAATAGAGGAAAACTTTACCTGCTGGTCCAGGAACATTACATACTACATATAGCAAATACTATATATAAAGCAAATAGGTAATACATTCACAAAAGTAATAATAATATATTTTTTAAATTAAATTATTAAAATTGTTTCATCTTCTTCTTCTTCTTCTTCTTCTTCTTCTTCTTCTTCTTCTTATTATTATTATTATTATTATTATTATTATTATTGCGTTAAAGCACCACAAAGATACAAATATTTTATTAAGAACAATTGTTTCAAAACATTAATAATTGTCATTATTAATAAAATTAAATTCATATTAATAAGTTGTTTATTAAATTGATATTATTATTATTTTCATAATTTATTTTTATTTGCATTAAAGCAAAATGCACTAAATATAAAAGTGCTTGCATATATATATAAATATATGTATATGTATATGTGTGTGTGGTGGATAGTAGACTTGGAAGTAAACGCCCACTGCTTTGATTGGCTAATAGCCGTGTATGTTTGATAGCCTGCATTCCTTATAGATGGACTGTGATTTATGACCAAAATGCATAAATAACTCAATGCCTTCAGGATAAGCTCTTTTTAGAATCACTACAAATTTTGGATTCTGAAACTTACAGGATATTTTTATACAAATTTACAATGATCTCTTACATGTCAAAAGATCTTTAAAAAAAAAAAAAGTGCACTTTAATGTGCACTTTTGAAATATGCTCACATGTTAGGTATGTGGTTATTATTTATGTAAATACACATGCTATGCTGTTACTTAAGACAATGTTTTTTGCTCCAGGTCCTCCATGGGTGAGTCGTCAGGTAGAGGACAGACAGACAGCAAAACTGGGCCGCACGGTTCGACTTCCATGCCCGGTGGAGGGTGACCCCCCTCCGCTGGTCCTGTGGGTGAAGGATGGGCGGAACGTGAATCCAGGCTGGAGCCGCTACAAGGTTCTGAAGCAGAGTCTGAAGATCAAAGAAGTGGAACTGGAGGATGCCGGCGTGTACATCTGCCGCGTCACCAATGGATTTGGCAGCCTCGCCCTCAACTTCACACTCATTGTAATTGGTAAAGACTGCCTCCCACGCCATACACCACAACCCTTTATATCCCAGTTCTTTATACTTTTGCTCACCCAGAGCATTTGTAGGCCACATCAGTCATCCAGGCTTAATCAAAACCTGCACCGTTGCACACGCACAACAGTTTGAGGTAGTGTTTTAGGAGGTTAGTGACCTAGCTAGACATATGGCATCTCAAAACAGCAGAGCTGAAGTATGAGCTTTCAACTGCAATCTGAAAAGAGCAGGGCAACTTTCAGATGCCCTCTCAAAAGGCTAATTGTGGCACAGGAAAGCAGTTGGGTTTATGTAAAGCTGCTCCCAAATCATATTTGACAAAACTGACATGACTGGCAAGGTACTTTAAAGCAAGCATGGTTTCATGAATGTAACTTTAACTCCAAAAGCACAAGAGAGCATTGTGCTGATGGAAATTTATGACTTGTTAGCATTTGTTGGAGCATATGGCACTGATGCCGTCTTGCATTATCAAATCTAGAGAACAAAGAATGGCTTCATGTCGTCCGTCACACAATACCTGCAGTTGTTTATGTAGGCCGTAATTTAATACCAAGTTTGTACTTTTATACGGGTAGTGGAGACTTTTTTCCCACTAGAATCTGACAGGCAAGGAAATTAATACACACCTACCTGGATGGATGGATGGAAGGAGAAAGAAAATGAGGTGTAGAGGCACGTAGCTGTTGTGAGGCAATGGGAGGTTTGTGTTGGACTCCTGCAGCGTGTGGTTCTCCTGATGGCTGCTGAGGGACTGTGGGGTAGTCGTTTCCAGCCAAAACGTCCTATACAGGGAGAGGAGACAGAGACGACCTGCCGCCTTCTCTGCCATAAATCTGAACTGGTCCAGTGAAGTTGAGAGGCCTTGAGGACCCAGAAGCCCTTGGCTCTTCCTGTGTAGCTTGCCACATTTGGGGAGGCAGTCGAGGCAACTAGTGTGCGGATGCAAATTATGATTATTCTGCTGAGCGAGGCAGCTGCTTAATTGGCTGAGCCAGTGTTTTCTGGGCTCCCTCCCCTTGATGTCTTTGCTCTGGGCCTCCTGTATGGGGAGTGATGGTGGCCTGCTGTTTTCCTGTTTCGTCCCCGAGAGCTTTGTAGAGCTTAGAGTTATGGTGCATTGGACTGGTTCACTCCCTTTGGAATATAGTTGCAGAGTTTACTGAAGTCATTAACTGCAATGACCAACAGCCCCTGAACAAAAGGCCCATTAGACCCTCCTGTTGCAGTGTTTGAGTGTTTAAAGCTGTGATTTTTGCTGAAGGGAATGACACTATTAGTTAATGGCATTGTTTTTCAATAATGATTAGTGGACCCTGCAGCTAAAGAGTTAAAGGGGTAGTTTACCCAAAAACCCACCCTTTTGTTGTTCCAAACCTGTATGACTTTCTTTTACTTTACAGACATTAGACTACATACTTTATGGACACTGTCCATACTGTATGGACAAAGCTGAGACATTTTTTATTTTTCAAAGTGTCGTCTTTTACATTGCACAGCAGAAAAAAAGTCATAAAGTTTTGGAATAACACAAAGGTGAGTTAAAATAATTCATTTTTGATTAAAATTTTAATCTCTTTAACTAGGTGTCTTTCAAACTAAATTGGTTTATTTTACCTTCTCTAATTTGACATTTTCGTCATTAAGTAGTGAAACATTTTAGAAGAACATCTTATAAGTTCTTTCATATTTCATCATTCCCAGCATTTTTTTTTCTATCTGTATGATGATTATTTATTTATTTATTTATTTTATTCTTTTTTTTTTTTTTTTTTTTTGCTATTTATTGAGCTCTTGTGTGCTGTTTTCAGTGACATGAATGAAAATTAATGAATTGGTTAAATTAATGAGCAGATTTTTCTGAAAATCTGAAAAATAATATGCATTTAAATGTCTGTGTGAATGAAACACTGATAAGTGAAAAGTAATAATAAAATTGTTTAAGAAGGGTTTTTGGCAACTTTACAGCAAAAGCACAGCAGATTACAAAATTACCCCTAACAGGTGTTTTTTTTTATTTTATTTTATTTTTTTTAGAAATCCTCCTTTAACCAGCTACTTAATGTAAATTAATGTACACCAAAAGCACAACAGGGAAACTCCAGCCAGGACTGACTGTATCAGGAGAGAGGAATTTGGTGACATTCAATAGCACCTGTTTTCATCAGTGCAGCTCTAATCTGCAGCAGGATTTGCACTCACGGCAAGCATGGGCAGAACCGTGCCCTCATATTTTAATGTACGTGCAATCTATACCTCACTTATTTCCTCATGAAAGTGTAATTTTAGCTTTTAGTTGATATTCTGCCCCTATCAAACTAGGCAGCTGATGGCTTGGTGTAATCAGTTGGCAATAAACCTAAGATGAGGTAACAGCTATAATTTAAGCCTCCAGTTTTTCCTGACCACAGTCACCGAAAAGTCTTTGTGCTTTTCACATGCGTAAATAGAAACACATTTTTTTTTTTCAAAATCATGTCTGCAATTGTACATGAGAACAACAACTTGAGATTTAAATATAGACAGAGATTAGCGCAGCTTTACAGCTTTAAGGCATTTTAATAGGATCGTTAACTTACTCTCCAATGTTGCTCACATATTCGGTGCTTTTTTTGCAATCTGGCACAGGGAACTCTGGGAATTTGGGTTTGTAAGAATGGCATATTGGACTTTAAAGGTCACAGTGAAGGTGTTGTTAACTAGAAGGTGTTAGAAGAAATGCTTCCATCTCAAGCTGACCATTTACTGATGTGTTGCTGAGTCAAATCAGTCTCTATGTCATAAACCGTTGTACTTTAAAATGTACCACAGCACCTGGGACTCTCCGGCTCTCCCCTGCGGTGGTCCCAGACCCTGCACCCCTGCTGTTTCTAAAGAGCTCCACACACTGCCAGCATTGTTTTCTCACAGCTCTGCTTTGCAGGAGTCCAGGGCGAGGGATCTTACGCTTTCCTCCGCAACATAATTGGCTATATTGTTTAAATTTATGTTGGATGTATGAATCTGTGAGTGGAGTAGAAGATCTCAAGTTTATCTCCAAAAGTAACAGACTCTGCTCACAATTGCATTGTTGTAGAGTCTTGGTTCCCGGGCATTGGCTCCCTCTTGTCTGCGTTTCTCACCTATCGTATAGGAGGCCGTACTGTGTACGGACACAGCAGAGGGAGACTGTGGCTTCTACTCAGACGGTGGTTTGGGCTGCCTGTTTTATGAGGGGACTGGTGGAGAGCTTCCAGCAGTGGCCTTTTGTTCTTTGTTTGCAGGCCACGGGTTACATGTGTTGCAGTTTAGCCAGCGTCCTCCTCACCTAAATGGATAATTGTATCAAAATTACACTCATAAGCCAACCCAAGGCTGCAGAGGGACGCAGTAGGTGGGATAAGGGAGGGGTGGCACGTTTGGGACAGCATGGATATGCCTTCCAGTCTTTGGGTCATGCCACCATGGCCAGGATTGGCTTCAGTGGGAATCACAGCACTGACGTTCATTCATTCGAGATGATTTGTTCATAACCTTTCCCGCTGCTGAACTCTTACACAAGCTCTTTTCCATTCCAGTAGACGTGCGTTTACTCATTTGCCATGGCTGGTCTGAATGCAGAACAGCCTCACTGCTGCAGTATTTATGTTTAGTCTGATTTACGCCTATTTTCCACGAAAGCTCCTCTTTTGGGAAATGCTTCTCTCCTATTTAAACAGTCAAAGGGGGAAGAAACACGAACTGGGTCAATTAATAAAACAGGCACTTTTTGCAGTTGATTGCAGTTGATAAGTTGCTTACATTATTTTGATTGATTAATGAATTATATACAAATAATTTAATAATCCGTTAATTTAATTAATTAATTCAAATATATATGTGTATATATGTGTATATATATATATATTACAGAAGGTTCAAATGCTCACTGATGCTCCAGAGGGAAAAACCATGCATTAAGAGCCGGTGGGGTGGAAACCTTTTAACTGGTAAATTTAACTTATTTTGTCTTCTGGGAAACATGTAACTATCTTTTGTAGCCTCTGAAGGGTAGTACTAAATGAAAAAAATATGATATTTAGGCAAAATAAGAAAAATGTGCACATCTCCATTCTGTTCTAAAGTTTTCACCCCCCCGGCTCTTAATGCATTGCATTTCCTTCTGGAGCATCAGTGAGCATTTGAACCTTCTGTAATAGTTGCATATGAGTCCCTCAGCTGTCCTCAGTGTGAAAAGATGGATCTCAAAAACATACCGTCATTGTTGGAAAGGGTTCAAATACACAAAAATGCTGGAAAACCAAAGAATTTGTGGGACCTGAAGGATTTTTCTGAAGAACAGCAGGCAGTTAACTGTTCAGGACTAACAAGGGACTCATGAACAACTATCACTAAAAAAAAACACACCGCTGTGGATCATTCAAGTAAGAATCAAGGGGATGTAAACATTTGAACAGGGTCATTTTTATAAATTCAGCTATTATTTTGTCTTGTGGACTATATGTAAACATCATTTACGTGAAATATCTTATTCAGGTCAGTAATAAATAAACAAGAACATGCATTTTGTTTGAGCCCTCTTATTTTGGTAAAATAATTAACATTTTGCAGATTCTGAAAGGGTGATGTAAACGTTTGACCTCAACTGTGTGTGTGTATGTGTATATATATATATATATATATATATATATATATATATATACGTACATATACTGTATATGTGCGTACATATATATTGTCCTTACATAATATTATGGATTCAAAAAGGTACTCCTTTTCAATAATTCAGATGGTTTGTACCCTACTGGCAATCATAAGAAAACATAAAGTGATTAAAGGGTTAGTTCACCCAAAAATGAAAATTAGCCCATGTTTTACTTACCCTCAAAGCATCCTGGGTGTATATGAGTTATATTAAAAAATTTTCCTTGCTCTTCCAAGCATTTGAATGGGAGTAAGCGGGTGGGGTTTTTTTTTTCAACAGTCCAAAAGTAAAGTGCGCACATCCGTAATAAAAAGTGCGTTTTGTTTTGCTGTCTCTCCTCCGTGTTTCTGCGTTTATCACTAATCACTGGCGCATGCGCGACATGTACGTCCTACGTCATCCGCCGTAATGGCTTGCATGCATGACAGTCAGCAGAAGTGAGAAAAAAGTATTTGTAACATTACAAAAACACATTGTATAAGGTTAAAGTATAAAGAGAGATTTTAGCCAAATACTAGCTTTTATTTTCATGTATTTTCTTTTCATTGTGGATATTTTTTAATATGCAGGGTTTTTTTACACAGATGTATATGATAGACACAAATGGCACATGTTATCTAGAATGACTATTAGTATTTTAAGAAAAGACTAGAAGAATACAGTAGAAATTATTTATATGATGTCAAACGTATCATAAGAACCAACCGAAATGATTTTAAAAGCCCTACTTTGATCATGCGTCTCTCTCTAACACTGATGTAATTCGTAATTCTGATTACTTGTAATGTGACACGGAGCTTCACAACTTGGGCTCTCAAGAGCGTGTTTGTTTTATTTCTTTCATTGTAGGGAAATAAGCTCAGGCAAGTTCAAAGAACAAACACATATGGACACAAATGAATTCATGCTTGTGAGTAGCTGAAGAAAAGACATGGTTGAAAAAAGGGGAAAGATGAAAGGATGCTTGATGGAATTGAAACCAGTCTGGACTCACATGAAATTAAGCTGAACAGAGAGACATACAGAGTTTGAAATGGCACATAAGAGTGAGTTCAGGCGGAGAAGTGAGAAGCATAACTGAGAAACAACAGTCTTTAGCACAAGGACATAAAATAACAGATGATGAGGGAATGAAGATGAAAACAGCTTCTGATGATTTAATGTTAATATAATTGTAGTTTTATATAATAATAATATTGATTGTATTTCATCATTCCTTTATTTAGATACTTTGTTTTTTAGATTATCAGTTCAAACTTATAATGGAGTCCAAAGTATAAAATCTAGGGTTAATTTTATTTTTTTATTTATTTATTTATTTTACATTTCTTATTCATTTTATATCATAATGTTTAAGATTCTGCACTATTTCTTGGTCACTAGAATGACTAGCTGTCATTAAATAAAAAGGGGGAAATATGAAAAATTAAATTCCGAAACTCAAATTGTATGCACTACCAAAATCTGGGGTTGGTAAGATTTAGTTCTTAAAAGAAAGTCTCTTATTCTCACCAAGGCTGCATTTATCTGATCAAAAATGCAATAAAAGCAGTAATAATGTGAAATACTATTACAATTTAAAATAAGTGTTCTCTGTATTATTATATATTTTAAAATTCCTATAATGACAAAGCTGCCATTACTCCAGCCTTCAGTGTTACATGATCTTCTAATATCATCTAATATATTATATCATAATATGCTGATTTGATGCTCAACTAACATTTCTTATTTTTATCACTGTGCTGTTTAATATTTTTGTTGATATTTATACAAAGTTCAAAAGAACAGCATTTTTTACAATAGAAATCCTTTATTAAATTATAATGTCTTTACTGTCATTTTTGATCAATTTAATGCATCCCTGCTGAAAATAAAAAAGTATGAAAGTTTCTTTCTTTCAAAAAAAATAAAAATCTAACTGGCCCCAAACTTTAAACAGTAGTGTATAATTAGCATTTAAAAAATATTAAAATAGAACATTGAAAAAAAGGCTTGCAGACGTTTAGACCCCATTTTATGTCAAATTATAGCATCCAGTAAATGCACTAAATATTTTGACTCCAGTATTTTATGATGCATCTCATGCCCACCCTGCCTTTCCTTCTATGTGCAGTTTAAACCAGAACCTAATCACATCATGCCTTTGGTTTCATGGTGTACAACTGAGCCTTCTTTGAGCTGCAGGGGGAGCAAAGGTTTTAATTAAACTAAAAGGATGCAAATTACCCACCTTCATCAGAGCCACATTAAAGGGCCTTTCATCCACCTCATTAGAGGGGCCAGAGGCTGGGCCGGGCCCTCTGCAGGATGCTCCGGGCCCACTCCACTCACAACAGAGAAGAAAAGAACACAGGCACATTAGGTTTGGCCAATTTCCTCCCGGGTCTCCATACGACTGTTGCTGCAAACCACTTATGGCCCTATAAAAGATACAAGGAGACTTCTAATTACCCTTTCTCCTCTGCCTCTCTCTGTCTTTCCCTGCTGTGAATCAACCAACAGTCTCTAATTTGCCTCTTCAGTCAGCGCATAGAAATATGCCAAATATACAAACTGAAATGAGGTGTATGTGTAAAGCTAACCAAAATGGAGGTACCAGATCATATGCTTAAATGCATGAAAGCTTACCTACATTACCCATCTGATTTGATTTTTTTTTTTTTTTTATTTTTTTTTTGGCAAGAATAAGCACTTGCTTTTATAACAGCTCAGTCTATTCTTTTATATTTCCCTCTCATCTCTCTCCAGTATTTTTTGAATACATTTGAATTCATGAAAACACATAACCGTGCTTCTTTCAAGAAAGATTAGAGCTCTGTAATGTTTTCATCAAGAATAAAATGATTGGAAGAGCTCAAAAGAACTGGAAAGCATTCAAAAGTGCAACATGTTGCCGATCAGTTCATACCTTTTCCATCCTTATGGAACTTTGTGAGTACTATAGTAAACAGCATTGGCAGAGTTTTCCTTTGATTTACAGGAACAGACATGGTTTTAGTTAGTGATAGGCTATAACCTTAAAAACACAGCATCACTCTCAGCCAAACGACTCAGTAAGTTTCTCCACGATCTTCAATCTTCATTACGTCTTTGATTGAAACATTTTTTTCCTTTGTTTATTTTATTTAGATGTCGCTGAAAATCAGTAGAAACATTTCAGCCTGCTTTCTATTGCATGTTTGTTTTGCTTTGATTATTTTCCAAGCATGTGGAGCGCTCCATGACAGATCTACAGGAATGTATGTTTGCTCATACAGGTATGAATGGAGAATGAACCTTTTTGAAGGTGCAGCTTTCAACTTCGTCCCGGTTGGAAAAAATAATATGTGAGCCTTATTAACACTCAGTCCACATGAAGATCATTTGTAAGCTGAGCTGTGGGGCTGCATGTGGACGTCTCTGGACCAAAACCTCTTTTGAATGTATCTCTATGGGGCTGCAGAGGAAAAGGAGCCCCCTGTCCTTCAAAACTTCAGAGCTCCTTTTCCGCTATTTTCCTGTCCTAATGGTGCAAAAAAACATCACTGGGAGTAGGTGAACTGTGAATCGATTCCATGAGAAGCATGCATAGTTATACCCATAAAGCCATACAGCTCCAGAATGTCCTGTCTGGAAGAACCTGTCTTTTTGGACACCTGTTTAGAGAGCTCACCCTTCACAGACCAGAGAACAGGGAGTCTGGGGTCGGGCTCTCAGTAAGACTACTTTAGCCCACATAAAGCTCCGCTGATTCCACTCTGCTGCTGCTGAATAGAGCGGCAACGGCTTATTTTTGCTTCTACACCCCAGGGCCAAAGGTAACAATGGACTGAAGGCTGGTAAAAACACTTCTGCTTGCTTTGGCCTGGTTGTCTGTGTTAAACATGCAAGCCCTGCGCTCAGCATATGAGGCTTAGCAGGGACAAAGGTGCAGTGCTTTACTCCAAAGCAGCTATACACACAGCCTCAGGACAGCAAAAACTATAGAAAGAGACACAGAGAGTTTGAAGGCTTTCCTAGCTGAAGAGCCATTACCAAACTTTCATTGTCCTGTTCAGTAATGTGGACATGCACTATGATTCAAAATCAGTAAGATTTTATTTAATTTTATTTAATTTTTTAGACAGAATGAAACATATGGCAATAAAATGAACAAAAAAATAATAATATGAAGGAATTAAAAATGATAATAAAACAAAACTCAATTTTGCCATTACAGGAATTATTTTAAACTCTATTAAAATAGAAATCAAATCTTTTAAATTGTAATAAACAAATACAATATTTCTGATCAAATAAATGTAGCTTTTTTGAGCGTAAGAGTCTTTCAAAAACATGAAAAAATCATTCTGACCCCAAATTTTAATGATTTATTTGAACAAAAAACTATTTCCTTTACATTAAAATATTTTTAGGACCATGAAAATCAGTTAAGGTGAGGTTTTTCCAACAAAGTATTTTTATATATTTTATGCACTTAAAAGAGTAATATTAAAAACACGTATAACATTTTAAAAACATCTACAAACCAATGTTTTTTGTTTGTTTTTACCATTTATTGATACAATTTTATTTTACATCTTACAGTAACACTAAACAATGCATATTGTATCCAAATATTGGTACCAATCATAGTGACACTGCTGTAGGCTTTAAACTCTGCTTCATTTAAGGCGGAACAGCAACCTTATATAATGTTTGGTTTCACTTTTTCTTCCTAAGTGAAAAACTAGCTGTACCAAGCACTGATGACGCTGGCTGAACCAAATTTTATTAAGTAGTTTCATCACCTACCCATGTGAGAACCATTTGTTGCCAGTGTTGATTCATGGCTTGTTGATTTGGGATTGCTCAGAATAAGTAATGTTGTGTACATAAAGATGTTGTGCTGGATTCATGTACACACTTGTGTGTGTCGACGAATCGTCTGCTGTGGATTCAGGGAAGTGAGAGGGTTCTCTGTGCATTCCTGTGAGCCAAGCCAGAGAAATTCATCCCAAACAAAGCAGGGCTCTCAGCTCTGTCTGCACAGTTTAGGTTAAAGTCAGTTAATTGGTTTCCTGTCCAGGGTTAAGTCAACAGGGTGTTGTGTCTTAAACAGTGTGGAAACCGGAGAGAAGAAACAATATAGCAGTGTTTGTTCAACCCCAGCGCACAAACCTCTCTAAAATAATACATCAGTTCGGCCTGGTTATCGTTCCCATGGAGTTCTGAAACGTCACCGGTTCCGAAACAAAACACAAAATCCTTCACACACCTCACAGTCCACTGATCTCCAAGTGAAATTGCTCGTTTTTCGGCACAGAGGGGTTCTGTTGGCTCTCAAAGCACTACAAATAAATCTCACCAAGTGTTGGCCTTTGCATTGACCCGCTCATTCAACATGATTTACATGACACCATTTGCAGGCATTAATAGTGGGTATGAAGATGAAAGAGCTCATATTGCTAGAGAAACATCTGACCGCTGATTTATGGCCCAATATCTAAACTATCCTTTAAAGTATGCCTGAGATCATGAGGATTTTTGAATTGATGAGTTAGACTGGGGTGCTTAAACAAGTTTCAGTGCTTTCACTTATGCTTTAAAAAATGAAACATTTTCATATTGAATTTATCCATTAACACTGAAACAAGCTGACATTTAAATTGCTCCCTGAGTAGCAGAGATTTGCCTGAAATCATTTGTCAGCAAACCTTTATAGATAAAATATAAAATATTTTTACATGTTAGTATTAAAGGTTTTCAGCATTACGATCTTATTAACAATAATAACTGCAAACAATACTGTATTTTTGCATCTTTACATTATTTTTTTTATTTTTTTTATTTTTTTCAATGATTATGTAAAATCAGTTCACCACAGTTCACCACTTTGTTTGATATTTAGTCACCTCATGCAAAGATATTCATGCATGTTTTATATTAGGTTTAATTTTCTAAATACTTAAAAAGCCATTGTATATTTTAATGTTACAGTTAGGAAGAAATGCACAATGAGTCATTTTGCTTGTTTCCTCTACAATTCCTATTGATTATTTGAATCTGCATATGTTGAAGCATGATGAATATCATAACGGCAAATGTTTCTCATGATTCATTACTTTTTGGATCATGTCTTGCAGATGATGCAGCTGTGACTCAGAACCAGCCTCCGCCAGACGCAGAAGAACCTAATGCAGATCTTACCCTACAGGACCCTACCGGAGAGCCATGGGGTAAGTATCTGATACACACCCTCCTCATCTTTCACTGCACGTTACTCAACGCATGAGGTCATCAGCATGGGTCGTGTCTGTGCCCGCGTCCTTAAAGAGCTTAAGACAGTTCATTTCATCACTGTTGTGTGACTACCTAACAGAATATGCTTTGTCATCCAGCCGTAACCTCATACTGTAAATGTTTTATTTCCTCCGCAGTGAAACCACGCTTTACTCAGCCCACAAAGATGCGCAGACGTGTGCTTGAGCAGCCTGTCGGCAGCTCGGTGCGTCTCAAGTGTCTGGCCAGTGGCAATCCAACACCGGTCATTACATGGTGGAAAGACCAGAGCCAGCTGCCCAACCCTCACCAGAGTAAACGACCACAGTGGACACTGACTCTGAAGAACCTGCAGCCTCAGGACAGTGCCAAATATACCTGTCACGTCTCCAATGCAGCTGGCCATATTAATGCCACCTATAAAGTGGATGTAATTGGTGCGTATGTTTGTTAATAATTTATATGTATAATTTATAAACAATATATTTATTTATTTTTTATTTTTTTAATACATAAAATAAATTTATCAATTGTCAATTGAAGACATGTTAATATTATATGAATAATATATATTAAACCAAACCTAACAAATTTATTTTTGTATTTTTTTATATATTTTTAATAATTATAGTAATATTTTATAATAATTTTGATATTTTGTTATCCAATGCAAAGATGTTCATGATTTTTTACATGTCTTAAATAATATATATAATTTTTCTTGTGAAATATTGTTCATGAAAAATGAAACACTGAAACACATTTCTTAGCATTTCAAGTTCAGAATTTTTAATTGTATATAAAATACATTTGATTATATATATGTGTGTGTGTGTGTGTGTGTGTGTGTGTGTGTGTGTGTGTGTGTGTGTGTGTGTGTGTGTGTGTATATATATATATATATATATATATATATAAGAATTATAAATATAATAAATTATATTGAATATTTTAAATCTTATACAAATATATATTTCACATTCTAAAATGTTTTGCTATGCTTATTGATATGGATAGTTTTGAAGATGATTGAAAAGGATGAGTAGAATATGAAGAAATGCATCAGGAAATGTTGCGGGCCAGACTTATGTTATGCATTAGCACCTCAACTCAGTAAGTATTCAGTATGCCATGGTTCCAACCACTGTTTCTATTGACCATTACACCATAATCGGTTACAAATGTGAAGTGCATAAGTAATCTCATGTTAGTTTAGACAAAATATTCAGACTGCTTTTAAGTTTCGGTCTGTTTTCTCCACAGAACGTACCAACTCCAAACCCATTCTGACAGGTACCCATCCTGTTAACACGACTGTGGAGTTTGGTGGAACAGCTTCTTTCCAATGTAAAGTCCACAGTGA
Organism: Acrossocheilus fasciatus; assembly: GCA_036784905.1. NCBI lineage: Eukaryota > Metazoa > Chordata > Actinopteri > Cypriniformes > Cyprinidae > Acrossocheilus > Acrossocheilus fasciatus. The sequence continues at coordinate 12,804,130 of CM071951.1, read as the reverse complement.
TGTAAAGCCTGTGATACAGTGGCTGAAGAGAGTCGACCCAGGCACAGAGGGGCGTTATAACTCCACGTTGGAGGTAGGAGGCCAGCACTTCGTGGTGCTGCCCACTGGGGACGTGTGGTCCAGACCTGACGGTTCCTACCTCAACAAGCTGGCCATCGTCAAGGCACGCGACGAAGATGCTGGAATGTACATCTGTCTAGGAGCGAATACCATGGGCTACAGCTTTCGCAGCGCCTACCTCACCGTTCTCTCAGGTCAGCTCATGGAATTCTCCCTCAGATCTTGGTGGATTTACAGTATTAATATTTACTGTAAAATGATCATAATATTCACTGTAAAATACTGTAAAAAATAAATAAATACATTTAAAATAAAAAAATAATAATATATATATATATATATATATATATTTTTTTTTTTTTTTTAAATGTATTTATTTATTTTTTACAGTATTTTACCGTGAATATTATGATCATTTTACAGTTTACATCAGTTACATTTTACATTATACTGTGAAGGACTAACTTTTCATGTATTTTACAGTGAAATATTGTTAAATCTATTTTTTAGAATTGAAAAACAGCAAGTCATCTTTTAATTTACAATTTAAAAAAAAAAGATAAATTCCTGGAATTCCCTGTGTGACACTTCACATTTGATGGAAGTCTGTTTCTTCTTTGTTTGTTTTTTTCTTCATAATTAGTTACCTTAGGGTTTATGTTACATCTTAAGTTGTTAAATAAATGATTATTAGATTATTTTAGTCATGCTTTTGTATGACACTATGTGCCTTCACTCTAAAGGAAAAAGGTACAAAAGCTGTCACAGAATATATTATATTATATCTAAATATCTATATTATGCATAGATAGATAGATAGATAGATAGATAGATAGATAGATAGATAGATAGATAGATAGATAGATAGATAGATAGATAGATAGATAGATAGATAGATAGATAGATAGATGGATAATTGTTTGTTTTTTTTACTCTATTTTAAAGTTTAATTTGTAAAACCTAAAACGTGGCTACCATATTTTTATGTTAAAGTTATGGCAAACAAAGCTGCCATTTTTTACCAGATTTTTTTTTTCAGTGTAGCAGTGAATAAATGCCTCTGTTTACAGATCCCAAGGTGGATAAGGACGTCATTCCCCGCCACATCAGCCCCGGTCTTCCCTGGCCGCTGATCATTGGGATCCCAGCTGCTGCCCTGCTCATCGTAGGAGCCATCGTGCTCTGGTTGTGCCACAGCCGCAGACGCCAGAGCGCTTTGCCTCCCCGACCGACAACCTATCGAGACCACCACATTCCAGACAAGGAGCCCAGCACGGCCAGCGGCATCAACCCTGACCTGCCCAACCAGAGACTAATGGGAATGGGGCCCCCAGCTCTCAGCGGTCCGCCAAAGATTTATACCAAGGTCTACACAGACATGCACACTCACACCCACACACACTCCCATGCACACATGGAGGGAAAAATACACCAGCATTTCCATTACCAGTGTTAACAGGTTACCATCAGGTAACCCATGCTGCTGCCTCTGTTCTCATGAGCTAAGGGCCACCACTCGAGGACCACAACCGTACTGTTCTGATGGAGCCCATTTACCTTGAAATGTCTCAGGTCAAGGAAAATGTCTCACACTCAGTAGAGCTGCAGTGGACCTCAGTTTTCCTTTAGGTTCTTCGGAGTTCAAAATCAAATAACACTGAATCAAAGCAACCCGAGCAAGTACTAACAATCCAAGAACAATACTTGGACCTTTTTGCTATTCGAAAGCCAAGCATTACACAGGAAGTAGAGCGGAGATATTTTATATTTGGAGAAACTGTGATGATCTGCGTTAAGCATACTGGTGGCCCTGTTTACAATGTGTTCTGTCAGTAAATTAGCAAAGATGTGGTGTTTTTTCTTTTTCTTGTTTGTTTTTGTTTTGCAACAATATATTGTGAAGAAATTATGCAAGGAAATGTCAGGGAAAAGAGATGGATGAATAAATGGAAAGGGGGTAAGGGCTTCTGTTGTATTGCCATTAAAAGGTACTTTGTGTGTATGTATTCAGCTCAACTTTCTGATGATTGCAGTATTACGTAATGTACAATCTCTCTTTGTCAATTCAATCTCACTGTTTGCTAATTACAGTTGAGGAAGCTATTTTATTTCAAATTCATTGTGTATCATTTCAACTTACAGATGAGCTGTAAACATGGCATTGCTGTTTGATGATAATATATTTTAAGACTCCACCAAAAGCTAGTCAGCAGGGTCTTTAGAAACCCCTTGTGAGCCGATATACAAATCTATTTAAAATCTATAAATGTGACAACATGTTTATCTGAGATACTGCATGCTGCGATTTTTACTTTGGTGCTCATGTAAGTGTGTTTTAATGATATTTTTGTAAGAAATAAATAATTTTCTATTTTACGTTTACAGTTTGACCCCCAAAAGCTTGTGTATTTTCAGTGGGAATTGAGCGTTGGATGCCACCGCAGTGGCTGTTGACTCTCCTCACCCTCCCTAACACGGCCTCAGACCACTGTTAGTTCAACAGGCTGAGGAATGCAATGAGAAAATCAAGTTATTCTTTTCGACACCAGGAAAGGAGGGAAATATTCCCAGCAGGATTTGATGGGTATTAATATTCGGATAGGGTTACAAAGAGGGGGCTACAGTTCTTAAGACTGTTTCCTCTGTGTTCCCTGTGGATGACAAAGGCGAGAAAAACTCTCCGGCAACACCAAACGCCCCAGAGGTGAGCGCTGACTGAGCACTGGACATTTGAACTTTTACAAGAAAAAAGAGAAGGGGTTAGACTGTTTAAATGTAATGAATCGATTGTGTGAATTGAGGGACTGTCAGTACCTGCCAAACCAATTGTAGGGTGATATGGATAAGAACAGGCTAGGCTGCCATCTAGAGGCCACATGTAGTGTTACCACTCAATGTGCAATAATAGTGCCTTTTAGTACTTTTACTTAATACCTTTACCTTTTAGTAATACTTCATCAAAAGTGTTTTATAAGCTCAGAACTAAAATCAATTAAATTCAAATTGAGCTATAGGCATATTTAATGTGATAATTTCAAGGTTAACTAAAGTTTACTACTCTTAATTTATCTCAGTTGATTGGTCTTCCAAGTGTGTGTGTGTGTGTGTGTGTAGAGAGATCAAGATCTTGCATGTTTTTAAGCTTTTCATCTTAAAAGCATGCATGCAACAGGAACAGCTGATCATTTTTTTCTGTGGCTTTGTGAATATAGTGGGTAAAATCAGTGGCATCTGCAGGTGTACGGCTGTACGCACTGTGCTTACCATGAGCACTCAGACTGACCTGAGATTTGTCCCGCAAACATTTCAGCAGTAAATTAGGCCCGTGTGTCCTGTATTTCTGTCGACTGAACCAGCCATGCCCTCAATAATGAATGTATCAGTCTTTTGCATGCCAAAGTCAATTTCTCCTTATAAACATTACATCAAATAGAAAGAGAAAATCGTGCTACACGCACTTTCATGAGATCGGGTTAGACTACAAAAATTAATTTTACAAATGGGAATACAACGAATTCATGACAATGTTTTACATTCAATCTACCCTTAAAATTTATAGTTAAAAGTTCTTTAAAATCATCTGGAATGCAATAAAGTAATTTTAAAAGCTGTTTTTAAAGCATTTGCTGCATGGATTAAAAAATAGGTTAATAAATAATTCCCATATCAGACAAAATTGGTTGCAGAAAATCCTTTAAATTTTAAGGAATTCAGAGCAGAGCAACATAAAAATAAGAAAAAACATAATCGGGCCTGTTTTAGACTTTTCCTTATTTTTAAATTTTAGATGGTGATGAAAGATTACTCGCCATCTCCTCATTGGACGTGCCTTTAGAGAGAAATGCATCTTTAAGGATTACATAATGAAAGAGTTTTTGATTTGAATTATTTAGTTTTAAAGTGGTAATTTAAAGCTTTCTATAGATATATTTATCATATTTGTGACTCAGTTCGTTTCGGTTCATCATTGTGACGAGACGAGACAGATTATTCAAGACGAGACCGCAAGCGCATCCTCTATTTTCCTATTTATTTTATAAAAGCACAACGTTTTGTTGATATTGTGAATGCACACAAATAAAAGATCCTTTACAGTTCCGAATGATGTATTACTCTTACCTTTATGAGCAAAAATTACAGCACATTTTAAGCTGTTTCCACTATCAAACTGGCCCCTCCATGTCCTGCAAAGTGCGCTTCAGCTTCCACTCTTCACACAAACGATTAAATATGCACCTAGCGCACATTTATATAGTTCAAACATTTAAATTAACATTGTGATATGCTTGAATTGTTTATATCTATAGATTTTATTTTAGGCAAGTAGTGAGGATTTGAGAAGGCTAAATTGATCAAACATAGGCAATGATCAGCTCACTGTCTGCCGCTGGCCGCTTGGTCGTTACTTATACTTAAAAAATAAAAACAACTTACATTTAACGAACAAAAAGTGCTCCAAACGTTTTTATAAATTAACTTTATAAAAAACAAAATGAAATATTATCACTTTACCATTACATACAACCACCCCCCACCCCACCCCGCAAAAAAAATACTCTGTCCGTACCCTCGGAAGAAATCCTGCAGGCGCCCCTGGGTAAAATCATGCTGTTTTTCTCAGTGGTTTAGCAACCACACCACAATAGTCTGTCTACATACTCTTAAAATAAAGTGCGAATAATATGGTTTGCCTTGCACTTAAAGAGAATCTAGAATTGATTGTGCCTCAGGTGCTTCTTTGAATTGGCTTAAACATATACTCTGTAATGGCAATTGTATTTCAGACAGGATTACTAGAAAAATAATGTTTCAAATTATTAGTATTAAAAGTTAAAAGTACTGATTTGCATCATACTTATACTAACCAATCTTAGTATAAGATTAAACAGAAAACATCTGAGACTATTTACAGGAAGCTATATTGAGTCTTATAGTTTCTATTTATATTTTGTGTCTGTGGTCTTTTTGTGCTGTGCAACATAGTTCTGACCATGCAGCAGATTCATATCATACTTTTGTTCATCTAAAAATAAAATGCCCTCCATACTAAGACTCAGTAAGTTATCATAAAGAACACTCCTCCTTTTTGTGGTTTTGATCTGTCCTTTGACAAAGTGACCATTAAAAACATGCCTTTCATTTGCAGAACTTTAAGGTTATTGAGCAGTAGCGTGTTATTGGTGTCACACAAAAAAAAAAAAAATGCATCATTATTATTATTATTAGATTTGCGGAAATGATTATTTTACTCTGATACATCTAATAGTCATGTGATGCTATGAAACGTTTTATCTAAACGGAAAAGGAAGGGCTTCAAGTTTTATCTTACATTTGGACATCGATCATCTTTAAAATGAGACTTTTCTATGCTCTTCTGCTTTTGAGGGTTGTTTGTAAGTATCATCTTATAATGTTTTAGATCAAAAGGATAACAAACAGAGTTTAGCAATGTAGTTATTGAATATTGTACATTTAGAAAATAATGGTTATATTGTTACGGTTTGACTGAAACATTTTTCGGCATGAGAAATCCCTTCCTTGTAAAGCCAGTATGTTCTTTTCAGGCTCTGAGAACAACGACTCAGGTAAGGAAAAATGTAATTGTAGATGCAATAATATTTGTGATATATAAGCACTATGCATTATATATATATATATATATAGATATAGATATAGATATAGATATAGATATAGATATATAGATATAGATATAGATTTAGATTTAGATTTTAAAAAAAATGCATCTATCTATCTTGACAAACCTGTTGTGTTTCAGATGCTGGGACATGTCAGACAGGTAGGGGATGGTAGTTTTATTTGAAACCATTTTTTTATCTCAGGCAGTTTACCATCTTTCTTTGTAATGACATTCTATGTAATAAGATTACTTTGTGTGTATGAAGCTAGTTTCATCATTTCAATCGCATGTTTTAAATGTCTCAGGTTATTGCAATGGAAACATTTACATTCCTATCATCGTAATTCTCTGTGTAGCATTACTGCTTTCTATTGCTGTAAATGTCTACTTCATCTGCATGACAAGATACAGAGACTCATGCCAGAACTTTTACAGTATGTAGCTTTTATCTTATTACCACTACAAAGTAAATGTCATAGTTACAATACAATAAAAATAGCAATAATTTTCATATGCTTTTTTTAGATAATTATATTGCTGTCTGGTGTAGTCGTGGAACAGCAACTGAGCCTGAGCAATCAGATGACCAGGTGCAATTTTAGCACATGCAAACATTATTATTGTGTACAATTTTCATTTAAGATCTTTCATAAAAAAACATAATGTAATTATTATATCCATAATAAGATCTACTGAGAGATACACTGTGTTTACTTGTAGGTTCCAGACGACACACAATACTCTGCACTGAGTGTTTCCAAAAACAAAAGAGAGTGTGAGGAACAATTAGAAGTGAACCCCACTGAGTGTGTGTACTCTGCTGTGAAACACTAAACAAGAAGAGACCTCATCAAAAACATATGCTGAAATCAGTGATATATTCTGCTTTTTTCCTCTCTATGTGTTGTTTTGTATTTTTGTTTTAATTTTCATTTACTCTGTCTGAATATTTTAAAGTTTTGCAGTCTGCTGGGGGGGGGATGCTTGTGAGCTACTCTTCCAGCACAAGAGTCAAAGAGCTGAAGTCTAGTGGATTGTTTATTGTATAACCACATCACTCACAGTTTACCAGTTTTGAATGGATAAAGATAGTAGTTTTTGGTTGTTAATTAATTGCATAGTAGTAGTACAGTTGTTTGCTCTTTGCATCTGTTCACTGTTGGTTATCAGTTGGTATCTGTGTCTTCTGGTTAAATGTAAATTAGCAATTAACACATTTCTGTGCGGTCACATGAGAAGCATGTACTTCAAAGAAACTGGTTGCTGTTAACAGTTCAAAACACAGCAGATGCATTTTACTGTTGATTTAGCCTTTGTGTGAAGTAGGCTTTAAGGTGATGTACACTGTAAAAAAGTGATGAGTTGACTTAACTTAAAAAAAAATTGAGGAAACCCGTTGCCTTAAAATGATTAAGTTTCCTCAATTTTTTTCCTCAAATTTTTATAAAAGTTAAGTGAACTTGACAATTCAGTTAACTTATTTTTTTTAAATGATCATTTACTTAAAAATTTTAAGGCAACGGGTTTCCTCAATTTTTTTAAGTTAAGTCAACTTATCACATTCACAGTGTAGGTTTGTTTTGTTTCGTTTTTTTTTGTTTGTTGCTTTTCCTTTGAAAAATTTGATTTCATCCAGGCCAGTGCAGAATTTAATGCACTGTTGTTGTAAATTTACAATTAAACAAGCCTGTTTAAAGCTGTTATGTGTTGTGTCTGAAATGCTCATGTTTTGGTGACAATAAATGGTTAACAGCACAAGGTTTATAGTTACCTGCAATCTCAGAGCTCACCTTATGAGGGCAGCAGAACTCACTAAATTTAAAATGGTTGAAAAAACGATTTGACTATATTTGAATTAAATTGAATATAATGAGCTGATTCATATACTAAACTGTAGGCTAGTCTTACAATATGATTGTGATTTTTAAAATGATTACACTAGAGATTGGATGGGCAAAGTTGTAAAGAGATGGTGATAGCTACTAAACTGCATTTAACACTTTCTGTCCTTGATCAAGTTTCCTGAGCATTGTCAGATGAATTCTGAAATTATTTTGTCAGTGAACAAAGACCTGCCACATCAGATGAGCATCACAGCCTCCTGAAGCTCTCAGATGGCGGCTCCTCTCATGACGGTGGTCTTTGAATATGCTGGATGACTCAGGATTTGCATGCTTGACCCCAGAGCCGCCCCAGACATGACAGACAGTGTTAACGTATGCATTACCAGCAGGCCAGAATAAAACCAGTCGAGACGAAAGGCCACTCAGTTTTACTTTCACTTTTTATTTATGGACGGCCTGTGATATGCGCACACATGCAACAGTTTTTAATTCAAAGAAAGGTTTTAATATGTGGTAATGGTTTGTCAGCCTTTGTTTCTTCTCAATGAAGCAACTGGGCTGACTTTAAATTAATAGATTAAATTCATATGCAGTCCCAGGCTGGATGGTAAAGAAACCTTATTAGTGCATTACATTTTTCTACTGCTGTACCATTCTCATTTTAGATTTTAGAGAACAGTTTTAAATTCAGATTTAAAGACAAAATAGCAACAGGAGCATAGATGAACGTAGAATGGAAACTTGTGGTTTCACTTTAACACCTCCATGACACCTTGACTAATGACCAATGTCTGGTAAAAGGTTTGTCACAGGAAGCCAACAGCAGCAAATGCATGCTTTGTGCTGTATGTCTCAAATTTATTATCGCGCTACAAACGATGCTTGTCCAGATTATCCAGGCATGTGTAGTACTTTATCTTAATATATGTAAGTGACATTTTAGCCTGCAAAAAATATTTTATTTAGACAGCAGCAATAGAAAAATAAAAAATACCATTATATATTTTAAGTCAGTGGCTTGTTTTTTAAACCTGGTGTGAATGCTTTTGTTTCTTTATTTCAGATTTTACTCACTGCACGGTTCTTCATCAGCTTGACTCTGTTATCCTAGTTGACCCTGGTGCCAACGTGACTCTACAGTGCTTTTTCGCAGACAACTACAGCATGTATGACATGTTTTGGTACAAGCAAATCAAGGGCCAGCAGCCTTGTGCTGTAGTTAAAGCTGGAGCAGTTGCTGATCCCATTTTTCATGAAGGATATATGAACACGCGCTTCAATATCATCAGGTCAAAGAATAGGCTTTCTCTTAGTATCACTAACATTAGTCACTGGGATGAGGCGGCCTATTACTGTGGAGTGGAGATTTTCTTTGATATTGAGTTTGGAAATGGAGTATTTTTGGCATTAAATGTATCATCTTTTAACTCTACAGGTGAGTTCTTGTTTTATGAGCTGAAAACTAAATCACATCAAAACTAAATCAGATATATTTGCATGTCTTAAGTTATTCAGTGTGCATGTAAGAGTGATTTTAAGTCATTGAATTAATATTAATTGCACTGTTCTGTTTGTTTTTCAACTTTAAATCCAACAGAAAGAGATGATCTTATTGCAGTCGTTATCTTTCAGTGCAACGTTATTGGAATATGTGCAGTGTGGATCATATGTCTGTGCATCCCGATTAAACAACAAAACGGTCTGTTTTGCTATATTTTATATTATGCGTTACATATAATCTATATCTTTTTAATACTCTTCTGCACTCCTATAACCTCAAATGATGTATCTGTAAATTGACCAAATTTACAAAACTCGTAACATTGTAGAAAGAGTAATGTCATTTGATAAGAATAGGTATAAAACCACTGTGTATGCCAACAACATCATACAGTAAACCTTATATTTGCAAGTAATGACCTTTCAAAATAACTGTAATTTATCTTTTTTAAAGCTTTATCTCCAGTTTCTTCCGTCCCCAGTCAGCGTCATAGAGGACATATACCTGTCCATATTGAAATGTCTGATGCAAAGGTAAATTAATTGTTTTGTGTTTTCCAAATTTCTGTTTGTGAAGACAGAAGATATTTTATAAATACAAAGTTTTCCAATTGCTAGGAACAAATGTTTCAGAGGAACTTGTCATCAAAACCAGTCATAAAAATCCACAGACTGATGCTTACACATACTTCTGTATTTTCAAAATTCATTAACATCACACCAGACTGAGAGCTTTCATTTTAACAGATGAAAATCTAAGATTGTGGCCTATGTATTCTGGTTTTGCACTAACCTCTTCTTCTTTTTTTCATATTTATTTTATTTTTTTTTTAACAGAGTCACACATCCAGTTTTTGATGTTAATCAAGATCAAGAAGCTTGAAGAGGATGCCCAATAAAATGAGGATCATTTGAGAATGAAACATCTTGGTCAAAAAAAGAGGAAAAAATTGCCATATTTATTTAATATAGCATATTTGCATATGTATAACATATATAATTCAACATTGTCTGTTCATTAGAATTTACCATTTGAATAAATGAGCACTGGCAAATTTTTGGGGATTGCAAAATGAATTTTGTGGGGGTTAATAAAAAAAATGTAATCACAACTGTGTGAATTCAAATATGTTGTATGTACACAATTTTATTAGAAAATTAGATTCAATAATGGAATTTGCAGAAAGACACAACTAGTTAGTAAATAAATCACAAGTTAAATTTGCTGTCTTATTCTATACACTTCTGTACTCAGCTACGCTATGGTCAGTCTCATGGGGGTTGTTGATTTGGCTGTACACACTGTCTTGAGGTGTTTCCCCCTTCCTTCGCACTCTTCTGTTTTTTCCCTCTTTAAAATGCAAAGCAGCATAACTCACCTCCACTGCATCATGGTCCTGTGAGAGTAACACATGAAAGACAGAAAGATGCAGTAAAAAGAAAATGTAAGAAAAAAAATTATATTATACTTTATATAATTTAATATTAGATGTACACTTAAAGAATACAAAGTAAGAATTAAAAATAAAATAAAATAATTTAATAATATGAAATTGCAAATGACACCGTCCTGCATCATATTTGCTAAATGAAATCCAATACTTGTTTCTTAGTAATTTTGGAGGGCTGATTCCAAAAATAATGCATGTTTTGCTCTAGCACATCAAACTCTCTAACAAAATATTATGTGCATTTCATAGCGTTTTTGTTTTTGGCAACCATTCCTAAGTTGAAAAGGTCTTGTAATATCCCTTAATCACCAGAAAAACTGCCGCAAAGACATGATTCAAGGTTACATTTGTTCAATTCTTTCAATTTAATTCCGATTTTCACATGTTTGAATGATTCTGCAGTCATCATTTTATGCCTAATCTCAAGGTTTCAAGATTAGAATTATGGCCGGTGATAGAAGAAAATGCTAATGATTTTGCTACATTTGTGGATGTTTTACCACATACAAGCAGCAACAGAAAATTTACATTATAGTTGCATTTGAATTTTGTGAAAAAGCTTATTTATAAACTTGTATGTTGTTTATGTAAAGTTCTTTGACATTCAATGAGTACTTTAACATAATTTTCATTACACTCCTTTGCAGATTATAAATTAAATTATACATTTTGAACACTTCTTTGATGTATACTTTATTAATACTGTCATGAAAACCATTCATATTTTGAGGGGGAAAAACATGGAAAGTTTTCACTGATATTTACACTCGGCATCATCAAATTAGGTAATATAAGTTGTTGTTTTTTTTTGCTTTTTTTTTCAAATCAGCAGATTTTCAATCTTGTTTTTTCAAGATGCAGGGCTGTGTTATCTATAAAATACATGAAACTGAATTGAAATTAATTTATAATGCACACCTGACTGGAGGGATGATCTTTTTCAATCTCTTGTACCCTTTTTTCTGGTTGAAAGAAAAAAAGAAAAAAAAAAGTTGCAATGGAAGCCTTTGTAAATAAAATAAATAAATAAATAAATGTTTTATCAGATAACTAAAAAAGGAAGGAAATTTCTAGAAGTGTTTTTTGCTAGTCATTTTAATAATAAATGTTACATTACCCAGAAAGAGTGATTTTTATTTAAGCCCATTAAAGTAAGCCTATATACTGTATACAAGGAGACAAATTAGATCAAAATGCTCACCTTTGTTATTGTAGTATCTTTCCTTTTTATGACTTAAAACCGCTTGAGCAGTGATCACAATTATACAAACACCCAATAACACACTCAAAATAATCACCAGAGGATCCACTGGCTTTACTGCAAGACATGTAAATGTACCGTGTCAGCTGATGAGATGTACATTTATGATTTATATTAAACATTCAAAAGAATTACATGAATACAACATTATACATTAATTAAAATGTCAAATTTAAACATTTCCGATATTTAGTGAATTGGCATATAGAGAGGCTCTGTTTTATACAAACAAAGAGGTTTTCTTCATCAAAGAACGCATACAGAAATATTTCAAATGAGCAACTCGACAATTTACTATGAAAAGATTATTTTAGTTCCTTACAAAATATTCAAAAGCCTGAGAAGAAAATAATTTGGCACTTACTTATATTTATTTGTGTCCCATTCCCAAAGAGAATTTTTCCACAGGTGACTACAGCGCAGTAGTAAGTGCCCGTGTCCATTTGGCTGCTAATGTTCTTGTACAGTTCGAAAGTGCAGCTCCGTGTAGAATCAGTCTCACACTGATTAGACTGATTGTAAGTGTAAAGGATTTCTGGAACAGATTTTCCTGAATCAGATCTGAACCAGAACATCCTGATATCTGTGGTGCTGTGTTCATACAGCACAGAACACTGCAGAGTCACTGTGTCTCCAGACCGGACAGGCTCTGATACGGGATGCTGGAGAACAGACACCTTGTTTTTTGACCCTAAACAGACATGGAGACATTTTATGCATATGCAAAATCACATGCTTCAGCAAAGGTCTTATTTTAGAATTTAAATTGATGTGGACTATAATTTAGCAAATAATCATATGTAACAAATAAAATGATAGTATTATAGTATATAAATACTATCATAGAATTATAGTATTTTCAGTATTATTTACTGGAGCTTCCCCACACCCCCACCCTTCAACGTAAAATAATGGCTCTAAGAAATTTTAATAAGTAGACTACATCATTTGAATCTTCAATAAATTTACTCCTGAAGGATAAAACACAAACCTTTCAGAGCCAAATATGTGCCTTCAGCAAAATGAGTTTCATACTTTCTCCAGCCACAGTAATATACTGCTTCATCCGATGAAGTAACATTTGAAATGCTTAAATGACATTTTTCTGTGTCTGTCTCAATGCTAAACCGTGAGGATTTAAAGTTGTTGAAGAAATGAGGAGTTTTGGCTAATTTCTGCACCATCGCAACAGCTTGTGGTTGGTGTCCAGAAGTTTGCTTGTACCAAGTAATTGGATCAGTGTGATCTATCAGAAAAAAGCAGCGCAGAGTGACATTGTCCCCAACAGAGACCATCATCACTGGATCTGGTTGATGAAAATCCTTAGAATGCGTTGGGTCTGCAGGGAGGAAAAATGAGCAAGTGAGAAAATAATGTTATTTCACCTATGTGACAGTTATACTGTAAGCTCATGTTTCAGAAAACAATGTTGTCATTGTGAGTACCATGTTAAATTTAAATATAGGTAAGTTTTTTAAGCCCCATAATGACTTACATAATTCATTTATGAGATGTTTAAAAAAAATTCAATAGGCAAATAAATACTCATAAACAATGAACAAAAAAATCCTCAGTTCAGGGTAACACATTCTTTGAATACACCTATTGCATTAAACAGTGAAATATAGCCCTCTTTAAATCTATATGAATTATATGTTCAAAACAGTTATTTAGAAAAAGAAAAAAAAACCATGAAATTATAGAAAACTGGAGATGACACCTTTGTATATTAAAGAAAATTATTAAAGAAATGCATTTAGATACAGTATATGTATTACACACTTACACATTTCACATAGAAGCATGACAGATATCCACATAACCATCATCATCTCAGCAGTCCGTGAATGATTGGCTTGCCTTCATAAACTACTGCAAGATTATACAATACACCTCTGTCCTTTCGTGACATCACAGACTTCCTGTAACCTTTTCTCGTAAAACATTACTGCTGTTTGTATGACACTCAGGATATAATCTCAAAGAAGCATCTCAGTATGTTGAAAAAAAAAAAAAAAAAAACTTGTGAATGTCAGCTACCAAAAATCACTTTGATATATAAAATTTGTTAACTTTTATTCAAGTTAAGAAGTGCATCAGTGAAAAGGTGAAGTATCGTAAAAGTCAGTTACATTATACATACATAATTATTGCATCAAATTTAGTAAAGACAAGGCCAGAGGTTACTAAATAAATAAATAAATAATACAAGACTACGTTTGAGTCAAGAAATATTGCAAAATACTTTTCAGTGAATAAATAAAAGCAAGAAGTCCAGCACAGCTGCTTTTGTCTATCAGGGTCAGCTCATTAGTCACTATCTGAAGGTTTGTGACTCTATGCATGTGTTTGGGTTGTGTTGCAACCTGCACTTAAATCATTCCTGCAGATTGATAGTAAATAAAAGACTAGTAGGCTAGTAAAAAAAAAAAAAATTAAAAAAAGACCCAAAGGAGACCCAAAGGAGCCTTATAGATCCAAAACCACAAACAACAGGAAGAGGTGGGACATCAAAGTGGGGAAATTAGTAGGCCTACCACAGAAACGTAATCCTATATGTGGTAAATCCGCTTTTTATGCATCATAGGGGAAACGGCGTTCACGTTTATTTGAGGTTTCATAACCCGGGAGAACAAATAACAGGAAAGTGTGGAAAAAGCTGCTTACAGCCTGCTGATGCCGAATGTAAACGGCATTAACACAGCTCATATGTAAACCGTCTCTTTCGCACAACAAATGGAATTCTGTGGTCTGCGAGTGGAACAGTTCATGATATTTATCTTTGTCTAACAACAGTGGAACAGAGAACTCAAAGGAAGGCATGATCTACGCATTACAAAAACGTATTATTTGGCACAACAAAGGAAAGAGAATAGGCCTACAAACATGACAGAATTGGACAAATTTAATTGTACATTTAATTTTATAGGGGAACATGGATTTTGTGAACATTGTTAAAGATCATAAACAGATGAACGTGGTTATTTGAAGTTAATATGAATGGGAGAGAAAGGACATGATCAAAATAAAAGGAAAGAATCGGAATAACCATAATTTGCATACTATGCATCCTAAACAGGTGGGAAGAGTGGGGTGAAACATATAATAGATATACCTATAATAAAATGAAATATAACACCAAAAAATGAAGAGAATAGACAATAAATTAAAAATAATAATAATAACTATGTAGTGCCAAAAATTATAGAGTAACAAATACCATACTGTACAAATGTGCTATTTAAAGATTAACAGTGCTGAAAATAATTGTATTGTTCAGGTGGAATATGGCCTGAGGGGAAAAAGCTCTCATGATAATTTTGTTGTTGTTGTTGTTGTTGTTGTTGTTGTTGTTGTTGTTGTTGTTGTTATGGAATATCTATCAATCTTTTTCTTCCTCCGCTCCTTCATATCCCTATGCCTCTCAGATACCCTATCCACTCTCTAACGTTACACTCAACAATACATCTGTGGTTGAACAGCTGATTATGAACTCTAACTCCTCTTTCTCTGTTAGACCTAATACTAACACATCTGCTCAAAAATCTTTTGCCCTGCCTCATTATACCTATCACTCACAAGATAAATAGATCATTTATGACTGGTTATGACTTTTTTATTAATATCGATGGACTTATAGTACATCCTTCCCCTACTGTATGTAATTTTGGTGTACTGTTTGATTCTGCACTATGCTTTGAACCCCATATCAACCAGCTTGTCAAGTCCTGTTTTTACCAACTTCACAATATTGTCCGTTTATGACAACCACTAAATTTCAAAGAAGCTGAAACTGTTATTCATTCTTTTATAACTTGCCCAACTCAATCCGAGCAGTTGAATCCTTACCCATCATCAAGGAACGGCTAAAAACTCATCTCTTCCATCTTTATTTGATCCTCTAACTCTAGCACTCTCTATTCTCATTTTATTTTATCTATCTGGCTTCTTTTTTATTTAAAAAAAAAAAAAACACACACATTTGACCCTCCATCAACTGTTAGCTTTTCTTGTAAAACTAACACTAGCTTTCTTTTTTTCTATTCTATCTACTTGTTTCTTATTTAAAAATAAAAAAATAAAATAAAATAAAAAAATAAACTTTTTATGTGTAGGCTAACCAAGACTTGTAAAAGTACTTGCATGTTGTTGCTCTTTTGTTGGGTTTGATTGCTTCTAATGCCCTCATTTGTAAGTCGCTTTGGATAAAAGTGTCTGCTAAATGACTAAATGTAAATGTAACTTCATGCCTGGACTACTGTAACTGCTTGTTATATGGCCTACCTAATAAATCCCTTAATCGCTTACAGCTAGGGGTGTGCGATATGTATCGTCTGCGATAATATTATAATTGTTGTTTTAACGATGTGCAATTTGTCATTATTGAGTATTTTGCAAAAACCAAACAGAACACCTACGGAGTGCACGCTAACATTACGTGATGAAATCTAGACAAGGGCGCATGAGCATTTAGAGTGTGTTCTTTCACTGCATGATTCAGTCTAATAAAATGCATTAAGAATGATCACAAAATTCAAGATATGGGGGTAGAAAATGCGTGTGTATATATACCGCCGCTCCCTATACGCAGAGTACGCAGTTTGCGTAGGGCACCAACTCTCAGGGGGGCACCAGTCGCTCAACAAAAAACGTGACAACCCATCCCCGCATCAGCGCCCGCGCCCGCTCACACCTCATGTTTGCAGCTGAATGTATGATCATAATTGATGGACAACTATGTCCGTGAAAAGACATCAGCAATCAAGAAACAATCTACGCATCCACCACCAACACATCTCTCCGAGTTTCCATGTTCCCTTACGAAACTTGGCTATGGTTTTAACACTAATAAAAAAATAAATAAATAATAATAATAATAATAATAATAATAATAAAATAAAATAAATAAAAATCATGGTTCTTGTAGCCATGGTAACCGCAAATTAACCATGGTTTTGTTACTTCATATAATAATATACAAAGAGATAATATTTTTTGTGGTTATAAAAACAAACCTAAGCCAACAACAGCCTTTAAAATGACTCAAAATGCATTTTATAAAAACAATAAGGCAACCCTGCTGAAAAACATGGAACCATCACAGAAAATCCTAATACCATCACAAATAAATCACAAATACCATTACAGAAATTACAAACCGTAACTTGTAACCATTAAAATGTGGTTAAAAATTAAAAAATGGTTTTCTGTAGTGTGTTTTGGGACATATCCCATTAGGATTTATTGGTTTTAACAAGCCAGCCACCAATAGAAGGTGACCAACTACCAGTAGAGACCAACAGGGCCCGTTACAGTTTCCATTAAAACCAATACAAGTCCCATTATAACCAGTAAAACCAATACAAATTTTGTGATGGTATCTATTGTTTTTTTTTTTTTTTTTTTTTCCAACATTACATGTTATTACAAATGCCTGCAAAGGGAGCCAAAGGCCTGGTGATTGCTGCTGTTATACTTACAGGAAGATCATATCCTTGTTTAATAGGCTATTGAGCAAACATTTAATTCAGATATCCACTTAATCTTTAATTTTTGGCCACCTTTTTGCTATAGATGTGTCACAGTATGGGCCGGACACAAGGTGAGTGATAACACAATGTTTGAGACAGAAATGAGTGACGATGATATGGAGTAGAAACGGAGGCTGGCGCTGACACACACACACTGAACTCTTTTCCAGGGACGAGGAGAGGGATTCCTTACAGGGTGTACGGATCCAGGGGGTTGACAATCTAGGAGGAGGAGAGGACACAAGGAGCATAAACAGAAGGTAAGGCTTTCGAGGTAAGTATAGTTCGTAAAGGATATCGTTCTTTGTCTTTGCAGGTTGCTGGGTGAAGAGTCCACGTCAAACTGACAAGATCGGACAGTGTGTGTGACTGGTGATGGGGTTTTTATCTTCAGTGATGGTGATGAGCGATTGAGGTGCAGGTGGACGTGGACGTGATTAGTACTCATGTGAGGTGGAACGTTGTGATTGGTGGAGAGTAGGGCCTGGCCGATCCGTGACAAGATGACACAACCGCTATAATTTCAACAACAAAAAAAAAACATGTGGACATCACAACCCGTCATTTTTGATTAGTAATATGTATTGCTAAGAATTCATTTGGACAACTTTAAAGGCGATTTTCTCAATTTTTTTGCACCCTCAGATTCCAGATTTTCAAATAGTTGTATCTCAGCCAAATATTGTCATATTCTAACACACCAAACATCAATGGAAAGTTTATTTATTCAGTTTTCAGATTATGTATAAATCTCAATTTCGAAAAATTGACACTTAAGACTGGTTTTGTGATCCAGGGTCACATATTGCCTGTTTTTGCTTCATTTTGCCAACCAAAAAAGAATTCCACACAGCCACAGCACTGTTTTGCGTCTCTGAGCAACAGGACGATGTTGTTTCATTCCTGAATGAACGTTTAAACCCGTTTAAATGATTCGGTTCAATCGCAATGACTCACTTATTAACAGTGACTTGCTGCCACCTACTGGCGATTTTAATTTCATATTCAAATTATCTTTTCATTTTAAAATAATTTTAAATATCAGTATTCAATGTTTTATGTTTAAAATATCAAAACATTATGCTTTTGTAATTGCAGGTTAAAGCACTCCATGACCCTCTGAGCTGCATTAAACAGTGAGTAAATATGGCACTTCATATCATGCAAAGATTAATTTTGTTGATACTGGTTTCATTTGTTTGGTAACAGCCTAAATGTCTTATTATTCTAATTGACTGATTAAATGTAACAATTTGATTCAAAAGATGCACACTTCTAGAAAAAAAAGCTTTATTAAAGGTAAAATTGCCCATAGAAGGTAAAAATGAATTTAAACTTATATGAAAAGATTCATTTCTATCGCTGATGTGAGCTGACTACACAGAATATGAAGAATATCAAAAACTGCTGCTGTCCACGGTAGTCAGATATCAGCACAATTACACACTATCGTCTAATTATCATTATCGAAAACATCCCAAAAAATATCGAGATATCATTTTTGTTTTTTAATATGGCACACCCCTACTTACAAATTCAAAATGCAGCTGCTTGTGCCCACATCATTCCTGTCTTACAGAAATTACATTGGCTCCGCTTTATCTGTCGTATTCAGTTTAAGATACTCATCCTAGTTTTCAAAGCTTGTCATGGTTCTGCACCTTTGTACCTCTCTGAATTAATTCACCCTTATGTCCCTATGCATACTCTAAGATCGAGTTCTGAGAATTTGCTTGCAGTACCCAAGTTCAGACTTTCTAATGTGGGTAGTAAGCTCTGGAACAAACTTCCTCAAAACCTTTGTGCTGTTTCTTCAAAAACTGATCTCAAAACTCACTTTTTTTACAATATGTTTTGTTAATTGACCGTCTGCTTCATTTTTCAATTCCATGCTTGCTTGTATTACTTATCTGGAACATAAGATGAAAGTGTGTCCTGAATTGTAGTATGTTGAAATGAGTATCCAAAAAGTACCCAGATGATTTACTATTTCAGGTGAAAATTCGAAGTGCAGATCCATGAACATGAACATGTACAAACAAGTGTTTAAAAAAACTACATAGTGGATTTGCAAGGTCGATGATTAAGTGACTTGAGTGAATAATAATCAATATTGAACCTGATGAAAAAAATATATATATTTATTGTTATCTGTGTAATATTTCATCTGCAAAAACATTGTGAAAGAGTGCAAACTTTTAGGGCATAGTATAAGTAAGTGGATTTAGGGCACAGCATGTGACAGTCACATTCTACTTTGTAACTCTGCTGTTACAATATATAGGCCAACTGTAAAATGCTGTTAAAGAACGCTGAGTTCCAAATGAAATAAATCCTCAGAAGAGGACTGAAGTGATAACAATCGTAGCTGCAATACTGAAGGGCCCGGTGAAGGAGAAGGTGCCTGGGACGCGTTTTTACCGTGCGGGAACCCCTCCAACACACCCATTTTTGGTAAATTTAAGGGCATGAATGTAGGGGGGGGGGGGGGGGGGGGTGTTAAAGATGTTCAGTGAGCACGGAAACCATAACCGCACTCATGTTCCAAATCTGAAGTTCTCAAAACTGGCCACTTCAAAGGGCCCTTCGTTATGAAGGATTTTGGATGAGCACCTCCTTAATTGAAAGGAACAGTTTTTTGGTCCCCTACACCCTTCAGTCCTCTGAAGCTCTCATTTGGAGGAAAAACCCTTCGAAGGCATCAGGGCATAGAGATGAGCCCTTCAGAATGGAATACAGTATTCATCTCTGGTCAAAAACCAGCATGTAAGCACACACAGAGAGAGGCTTGCTGTGAAATTAAATTCTTAACTTTGTGCATGATACCCGAATGCTTAGCAGTAAATTTAAAGAAGCCCCTTTTGTTAATTTTGTTTACCTTTCATTCTTTTTAAGTATATTTAAAAAATTATTAATATCTGTGATTATGACAGAAACTGAAAGTGATATTTTAATTAATAATAATAATAATATTTCCTTACATTTATATAGCGCTTTTCTAGGCACTCAAAGCGCTTTTTAAATTGTGAAAGGGGGGTCTCCTCATCCACAACCAGTGTGCAGCATCCACCTGGATGATGCAACGGCAGCCATAGTGCACCAGAACGCCCACCACACACCAGCTTATTTGTAGAGAGGAGACATGTTATCTAGATATATTACTACTAATTTTGCACAACCAGCCTTCGGTAATATAAAATATTTTTTAAAGTACCCTACAAAGAAAACTTACTAATGTTACAGCATTGAGGGTAACCCAAAATCTGACAGACCAGATAACTGGAAAGTGAAGAGGACGTTTTTCCCCTATAAGTGTCTCAACCAATGGTAATTAATCTGAGTAGGTTAGTCCAGGAAGTACTGTATATAAGGAACTCCTGCTTTGCAATAAAACTATTACCAGTTTGATGGAGTAGATGGACAGAAGAAAAAATTTTTGTTTTACAATGAGTACTTGGACATTTGTTACTGTTCTTTGTATTTTACGTAAGTTATGTTTCATTTCAATTTGTTTCACACTTTTGAATATTTATTTTAAATGATTGCTCTGATTATTTATTTAATTTTTAGAGCTCTGTAGATTTTCTGATTGATTTTCTGCAAGCATATTGTGGATTATTTATTCATTTTTACTGAATGTCCAGTTCAAGTCTTAACCTGTGGACATGATCAGTTTTTTCAGGTACTGCACATCCTCGTGTTGATCAGCCAGATAAAATCATAACTGTGGCACTTGGCAACACTGTGACTCTGCAGTGTTATTCTGATAAAGACAACATATATTGG
The DNA here is from genome assembly GCA_036784905.1 of Acrossocheilus fasciatus. Taxonomy (NCBI): domain Eukaryota; kingdom Metazoa; phylum Chordata; class Actinopteri; order Cypriniformes; family Cyprinidae; genus Acrossocheilus; species Acrossocheilus fasciatus. The sequence continues at coordinate 12,783,059 of CM071951.1, read as the reverse complement.
TATAAGCAAATTGCTGGACAGCAACCTCGAGTCATATCAGCATTGCAGAAAATGTCAGAACCCAAATTTTACAATGAATTCAAAAATGATCGATTCTGCGGCAAGAGATTGGGCAGAACCTCCAATCTGACAATTTCAGGCATCATTCAGTCAGATGAAGCAGTGTACTATTGTGGAACAAAAGCACTTTATATTGAGTTTGGAAGTGGAACACATCTGATCATTAAAGGTAAATTTTCAAAATCATGATCACAGTCAGTCCATATGAGTTATATTGTATTTAGGCTATTTGTGAAGATTATGCACATCAGTAAATTACAAAGTAGATTAAGATATTTATGAATCTCTAAAACAATTGAGATAAAGATTTATTTTTATTATATTTAATTATGTATTTATTTATTTGCGTGGGTCGACAAGATTCAGCGTCAAAGATCTCAAAGTCTGATCATCTAAGTGACTTCACAGAATGTCAAAAATGCTTTGAAAACAGTACAAAACAAGTGAAGAATGGTAAACAAGCACTTTAATTTAATTACTTTTGTGACAGAAAAGCATTCATGATACGAAACTCTTAAGTGTTCATAATAAATCTAGAGACATTAATTGTGCATACATTTCAGAAGAAAGGCTCTGTCCAGCAGTGCTTGGGTTGGCATGTGTTTTGGGACTTTGTGGAGTTCTAATCTTTGCTCTTGTGGGTTTTATATTTAAGAGAGGTATGTGTGAACAGTATCTGCTAAGATTTTTCTTTTCTTTTTTCCCCCTTTTTGCATTTATCTTTGAAAATGCTTATAGTTGTTTCTGCATCTTTTTCATACAGTGCAAGTTTCTAGACAAGACAACCAAGTGAGAGGTGCTCAGGTAAGAGGATGAATTTGCTGTCTATATTAAAAAGGAATCTTTACCTTTAGTAATGCTTTAAATGTCATTTTAATTTGTCTAGACTGCCAAACTACACTCTCAGAAATAAAGGTACAAAAGCTGTCACTGGGGTGGTACCCTTTCAAAAGGTGCACTTTTGTACCTATTATGTTCAAATATGTACACTTTAAGTACTAATAAGTATCTGTTTAAGGTACCAAAGTTGACCTTTTAGGTACAAACATGTACCTACCGCCCCAGTGACAGCTTTTGTACCTTTATTTCTGAGAGTGTATGTTTTGTTTTGTTTTGTTTTGTTTTGTTTTGTTTTGTTTTGTTTTGTTTTGTTTTGTTTTGTTTTGTTTTGTTTTGTTTTGTTTTGTTTTGTCCAACAACAAAATTGCATTTAACCAATTACTGTTAGCTTTCTAATTTCATGTTGCTTTTTGAAATTAATAAGCAAATAAGTGTAGCCTATATCTATGGCACTGTGGTTTGTTTTATACTTATAAATGCAGGGAATTCAAATACAAGTCAGTTTTATAATTTTGGTAACCTTTTCTCTTCAGGACACTGACGATGAGAATTTGACATACGCAGCCTTGCGATTCAGTCAGAGAAAAATTAAATCTGATGGGAGGAGAGAAAAATCTCAGCAGAGTGTGAACATATGATTCTTTATATGTTCAGTAGTTATTGTCTGCCCTGTTGTGCTGTATATAATGAATATAAAATGGTGAGTTGTATAAATATTGAGTGCATTATTTATCAGGTTGTTTCATTGAGATTGTTTCAACATGAAGAGTATTTTTATTAATTGATTATCTTGTTCTTGTCCATTCATTTTTTTTCCTCCACTATATCCAATCTTCTAACAAGGGATCTGCTATCTCTAAGATAGATTCATTTTACAGTATATATGCTCAGTAACATACAGAAACCGGCCTACACTGAGAAATATTCGCTGAAGTTAAATAAATAAAATAAATAAATAAATAGTCCAAACTTCATTTATGTCAAATTTCCAAAGGACAGTAAGCTGAGAAGCGTTGCTTATAAATTATATGGCTTATATGTAGCTGTTATAAGTCTTATTGCAACTGGGTAACAGGAGGACTATAGAAATAAATGCTATTTTTTAATGTCAAAATACATTTGAAAGGTTATTTTGAGGTAAACTAAACATGCATCTAATTGGAACAATACACAAGAATAAAGTTATTAACAACTAACCAAAATCAGTGTCATGTTTGCTGATAAGATTCTTGCAGAAATATTTTTTAATAATATTAAATAAGTGTTTTTCACACTCGGCAGCTGATGTAGTCATGAATGGAATTTGTTCTGCACTTAAAAAGCAGTTACAGCAGCACTAGCATGAGGGTGTTGTAGTGCAAAAAATGTGTGATTGCTGCTCTGATGAGTGTGTGGTAATAGTGTGTTCCATTGTAGCAGAAAGATGGATTAAACTGGACTGAGCAGTTTATTTTATCATCTCTGCAGGTTTTATTGGCCACATTATGTTTCTAAGCCGTCATGAGGGCTGGTGATAGGTTTAGGTGACGACCACCAGAAAGGGGTCAGTCATTTATGTGGTTGAAATATGGCTGCTTGCAAGTGAGTGGATTAGGCACACTTTTTAAAAGTTTAAATTGATGAGAAATACAGAACACAGTGACTTTAATTTAGTATTCTGAAACAGGAACGCTTATAGTTTCTAACAGTGAATAGTCAAATATTCCCCATAGCATTTGGAATTTGTGCAAATGCAGATTATACTCACATTACTTTCTTCTTTTTGCACTTGTATGATTGTGTTTTTTTTATTTTGGGTCTGGATTTAGACATTCTGTAGACATATTCATCATATTACCTGGTGCACTTTTAAAGTGTTCCAATTTTGTACTCAGAAATGATATTTAATTGCATGCTATTGTAGTTTGTTTTACTTGTTTGTTTGTTTGTTTGTTTGTAACATTTTTTTCCGCAAAATTAGAAATTAAGAATGTTTCCTCGCCTTGTAACTTGCAGCATGTCCAAACCCTAAACAAATTAAATATTTAAGTAATTTTAGTAATTTCCGAATTTAGAACTTATAGATTTCCTCTCAGAGGTTCTTTTATTTTTGCATATGCTTGTATTTAGTCTATACTCGGTATGCCTCCTGAATGTGAACTGATAGACTTTATCTGTAATTATGTGTGGGAGGGTTAAGATTCAGTGTCAGCTTAGGCTCCGCCTCCACCATATGGCTTCTAGAGTTTCAAAATGTGCTTTTGTATGTGTGTTTGCTTGTCCTGGGTTTCACAGGCAGGCCATTATCATATATTATATAATTCATATGAGAGAAATAGACACCACACAATAGTCGTGTTGTAAAAAATTCATCCCTCTGTCTGTGTATGCACATGATTAGTTCTGGCTCTAAAACACACTAATAAATGATTTTGTATCTCTTGGGACCATCAAATGTATCAAAGTATCAAAAATAAAGATGCATCAATCTATGTTTGTGTTCAGTGTGCAGTGTTAGAATGCACTTGCATGTGTGAGAGGATGTGTGAGTTTTTATGTGCATCTCTGTGTGCAGGAGTGCATCTTTGCTTAAACGTGTGAGCGTGTGTATGAGGTATTGTGCAGACTGTGAGACCTGTTATTTTAAGCGGTTTCTCTGCGCCGCTCTTGTCCTCCTGTCACCCACCACATTTGCTTAAGTTACCCATGACCACTCATATCTACCGACTTACACCATCCGCAGTGGGTTTCTCAGTAAACAAGTCACTTGCCACAACAGCTTTTAAAATTTCCACAGGATGTATGGATGATTTTTGCCACTGTTAAAGTTAGCAGTGCTCAAATGCATGTTGTTCTTTAAGGGAGTACTCAAAAAGGTCATCTAGGAAGCACTTAATCAAGGATATTTTTATGCTTATGTAGTAACATTACAGTTGCAACTAAATTTATATTGCATTTAAAAATACTTGTATTAATCTTTTAATGGAAAACCTGTTCTGTGCTGATTTTTGTGTGGAAATGTATAAATATGCTCAACACTAAAACTCAGTTCGAGTTCGAATACAGTCGAGCCTAAGGGTTTTTTTTTAATTATATGTTGTATGATATGTATGATGATGTTGTTGTATGATATATATGTATGATAATCAGGAAGACCGTTTGTGAGACCTTATAGCTGTCTGTGCTAAAACCACAATGATTCACAATAAGGTCACTGTGTGGAGAGACAAGAACTGCTGCTCAGTAGTGTGATTCAAAGCAATGACCATACAACTGCTGTTATGTTCAGACTAGTTGTCACACATGGAATTTGTCACAAAATTAAACTTCTTATCTGTAACTTTTTTTTTTTTCTAGCAGTGGTATTCAATTATTATTATTTAGATTTTCAAGCATTAGATTTGAACCTTTTAAGAGTTTTTTTCCCTCCTTTTTTTTTTTCTTCATTAATATCGAGATAGGACAAGTTGTCACATTTTTATTATTGATGTTATTATAAATTTAATTTATGCAAATTTATTGTATTGTTTTATTTTTCCATGAAAGCCTAAACACTGATTAACGACAGTTTCTATTGTGACAAAATACCCCATAGTGTGGCAACTATGTCCAGCTACTGGGGCATGTTGTCACTAAAGCCAACACATGCCCAGTGTACTGTATAATTTAATTCTAACAGCTGTGGCCGTTTTCTTTTCTTTTTCTTGTGGCTAAGTCTCTATATTCAACCTGAAAGAAATGGATCTCTTCAGTATTCTTCATAACACCGTTAATCTCAAGCGCCATCTATTGGTTTAATGTAAATTGTGTAATTAATATGTCCAGACAAATCAGATTTGGATTATTTGGATTAAGATAAATAGCACAGTTTCATTTGGCGACGAGATAGATATATAAGTTTTACAATGGTATGTTTTATATATATATATATATATATATATATATATTTTTTTTTTTTTTTTTTTTTTTTTTTTTTTTAAATGATGGCTCTGTGGCTTCCATGCCTTCTACAGAATTTTAATTTATCTATCCCAACTGCACGTGTTGATCTTTCTCATCTGATATATTGCTCTGTTGTAACATGTAGATTCTTATCTAGAACTTGACTACGCCTGCGAGGCAATGATTGAGGATGAAAGGGCATGTGTGCAGGTTTCCTTTACAGGTAAACATTAACTCTCCTTACTGTAGTTGGCCTTATCCCCACCCTGAGGTGGTAAATCAGCCAAGGTTTATATAATGTGTCATATCGCCTCGCCCTCCTGCAGTAGGAGTTTTTCTTCTGGGTGATATTAAGATCTCTCAGTCCAGATTCAGCTCCGGAGAGGTCCATCATCATGTTGTTCAGTCAGTGGGCTTTCCTCTTGACCGTGTGGATGCTTCGTGTGGAGGTTTCATCTTTTAACCTAGACACGAAGAACGTGATGAACAAGCGCGGAGAAGCTGGCTCTTTGTTTGGGTTTGCTATGGCCATGCACCATCAGCTCAAACCTTCAGAGGAGCGAGTGTGAGAAACTTGTTCTTATTATATATTTTATTTTATTATTATTTTTTAAGCAAACAAGTGATACATGTCTAAATTCTAACAGATACAAATTGTTGTGAACCTGTAAGAATATCTATCTATCTATCTATCTATCTATCTATCTATCTATCTATCTATCTATCTATCTATCTATCTATCTATCTATCTATCTATCTATCTATCGACAACATTTTCATCTTCAGATTGCTGATTGGAGCCCCTCTTGCTAGAGCATTGCCCAGTCAAAATGCCAATATCTCTGGAGGTCTGTACAGATGTAAATTCACAACAAAATCTGATAATTGTGAACGCATTTCTGTCGATATAAAAGGTTGGTTGTGCCTTACTTATTGTTACTTTAACGCATATTTCTAATATTTTATCAGTCAGTTGCATTGCTGAATAATGAACAAATACGTTGTTTATTTTTTTTGATAACACAAGCAGTTTAAGTATCTTAAAGAGCTTATTCTAATCTTAAAGAACGTTCCTCAAACCGTCCTGGACAAGATTATAGAGAAAAGCAATGGCTGGGCGTCCGTGTCCGAAGTCAGGGAGAAGGAGGCAAAGTAGTGGTAAAGAATCAACTGGTTCTAATTTATCGTGAAAACACTTAAAAGTTGACCTGTCAAACTCTATATTTTTATATATGTAATAGCTTAATGTGTAAAGTCTATGTTCTGTTTTATCTAGACTTGTGCCCACAGGTACCAGGATTGGAGTTTTGGCAACCGGCAGATATTGGGCAGATGTTTTGTCCTGGAACAGGACCTTAACTTGGTGACGGATGGAGATTCCACAAGAGCTATTTGTAAGGGTCGGGCACCAGATAAGCACAAGTTTGGCTACTGTCAACAAGGGGTCTCTGTAGCATTTTCCAAAGACAACAAATATCTTGTTTATGGAGCTCCAGGAGCATATGAATGGAAAGGTACTGCAAAACTTCATAGGCGGGTGGTTTTTTAGTGATAATGTAAAACCTTTATTGAATTGTAGTCATTTTTTAGAACTCATTGTAACTTTGTAATTCTGTAATGTTGAGTATTACCTTGCAGTCTATCCTTTATAATCTCTTTTTCACACTTAAGGCATTGTGCACATGGAGCCTATTGATAACTTCTCTATAGAGGCCTATGAAACGGGAGATCATGATCAGCATAAACACGAGCTTATTCCTGTGGACATCAGCAGCCTTTTAGGTGATTACAGTCAACCTCTTGAACTACTGTGTACTAGAGACTGTACTGAATGCAGACCTATTCAAAATAATATATTACTGTAAATAATATAGATGCTTCATCTTGTGTGATGCAGTAGTTAGAAATGCGTTAGAATGCATCAACAAATATAAAATAATGAGGAACACAACTTGATGCACCAGGGAAACACACTGTAACATTCAGAAGTTCCAAAAAAAAGGCATTTATTGAAACTAAGCAGCAAAAAAACGACTCATTCTAAACATACTAATGTATGGACCTCAGGGAAGAATTCTCTTATGGTCATCAAGGCTGTATTTATTTAATCAATTGATAAATAGAGAACGAAACAGAATTGGTTTCCTATTTTAATATACTTTAAAATATAATTTATTTCTGTGATGCAGCACTGAATTTTCATCAGCCATTACAACTGTCTTCTGTGTCACATGATCCTTCAGAAGTCATTCTGATATGCTGAATTATTATCAGTGTTGAAACTGTTGTGCAGCTTATATTAATTTGAAACCTGTTATGCTTTTTTCTTTGATTCTTTGATGAATAAAAAGTTCAAAAGAATAGCATTTGTTCTAAATAGAAATCTGTTCTAACAATATAAGTCTGTACTATCACTTTTTATCAATTTAACACATCCTTGCTGAATAAAAGCATTGATTTCTTTAAAAAAAAGAAAAGAAAAAATTTACTGACCCCAAAATTTTGAACAGTAACGTATATTGTAACACAAAATTTCTATTTTTAGTTGCACTGTTCTTTTTAACTTTTTATTTATCAAAGAATCCTGAAAAAGTATCACAGGTCCCAAAAAATAGTAAGCAGCTGTTTCCAACACTGATTATAAATCAGCATATTAGAATGATTTCTGAAGGATCATGTGTCTCTAAAGACTGGAGTAATGATGCTGAAAATTCATATTCAAATTCATAGATTATATTTTAAAGTACTGTATATTCAAATAGAAAACTGTTATTTTAAACTGCAATAATATTTCACAAAATTACAGCTTTTTTCTATATTTTTGATCAAATAAATGCAGCCTTGATGAGCATAAATAGAAACTTCTTTAAAAAATGTAAAAGAATTTACTGATCCCAAACTTTTGGATGGCAGTATATGTATGCTATGACACTTTTAAATCTGATATCATCTATTTATCAGCAAATTTTCTTTTGTTTTCTGTCAGGCTTTGCTGTCGATACTGGGATGAACCTAATGAAAAAGGGAGAGCTGAATGTTGTGGCCGGGGCTCCGCGATCAAAGCACAGCGGGGAGGTTTTGCTGCTGAGACCAGAAGAAAAGGCAGAAACAAGGAACCTGAAAGCTGAGTACATCCTTCAAGGCCCAGGTTTGGCCTCCTCCTTTGGCTATGACCTCGCTGTTCTTGACTTAAATGGAGATGGGTGAGTCTTCACTTGACAAGTTACAAAAATGACAAAACAGGATGTGATTGTAAAATGTCTTATGAGTAATAAAGGCATTATACCTTTACAACACAGTTGATTAGGGAGTTAATGTCTGCAATGCTTCAGGTGGGATGATCTTGTTGTGGGTGCACCCGAGTTCTCCAAAATAAACATGGATGAAGATGTAGGAGGAGCTGTGTATGTTTACATCAACGAAGCCAAAGGACAGCGCTGGAACCAAATCAAACCAGTGTGTCTATATGGGAAAAGGGACTCCATGTTTGGACTAACAGTGGCGCATATCGGGGATATCAATCGAGATGGATACCAAGGTAGAATGAAAGGTTATTTTTACTTCAGTCTTGGGCCTCAGCTTTACAGTGCATCTGACAGATGATCCTTTCTGATGAACAGATTTTGCAGTGGGTGCTCCTAATGAGGATACAGGGAGAGGTCGAGTCTACATATATCATGGATCAGCTGCAGAGTTTCCTCAAAAACCAGAGGTTTGTAAAAGTAGTCACATATGTATAAACTAGCTTTTTTATTTATTTATTTATTTTATTTATTCATTTATTAAAAATTAAAAATACTTTGAATACTTTTTATAACTAATATATATATATATATATATATATATATATATATATATAATGACAAAATAATATGTGAAAATTGATATTATATGTTATATTATATTATTACTCCCAGAATGAATCATTATGGAGATCTATGCCCTTTTGCATTTGAACCTCAAACATTTTTAAAAGTGACTCTCTGTTGAAAAGGTCTCTGTTTATAGGTTTTAGATGCTGGAGACTCTAGTATCAAATCGTTCGGTTATTCTTTGGCTGGAAACATGGATATAGATGGTAATGGCTATCCAGACCTGGCTGTGGGTTCACTTTCAGATAGCGTGCAAGTTTATAGGTTAGATGTTTCCTACATTCATAAAATCGTAGATTTAAGGTTGATCAGATGCATTCATATAATTCCTGTGAAGTGACAGAATAACCAGACACACCCCACATTCTAAAAATACTTTCATTAAATATCATTTTGTAGGATCTGAACATTTCAGAATACTAAATCATTTATAATTTAATTAGTGCTGTCAAACAATTAATCACTATAAATCGCATCCAAAATAAAAGTTTTTGTTTACATAATATATGTGTGTACTGTGTATATTTATAATGTATGTATAAATACACACACATACAGTATATATTTTGAAAATATTTACATGTATTTATATGTATATATTTATATTCATATAATTTATATTATATATATAAATATATTTAATATATATACATAACATATTTTCTTAAATATGCATGTGTGTGTATTTATATATATACATAATAAATATACACAGTACACACATCTTTTATGTAAGCAAAAACTTTTATTTTGGATGCGATTAATCATTTGACAGTGCTAATTTTAATATTCCTTCTATTTCTTTTTTAAGGAGTAAACCAGTGGTAAACATAGAAAAGACCTTAACATTAACACCAAATACTATTGATTTCAAGGCTCAGGACTGCAAGAGATATTCATGGTGAGATATATCTATCTATCTACCTATCTACCTATCTATCTATCATCAAAATTATTTTGTTTTTCATTTTTAATTTTATTTTAATGCATTTTTAGCGATATTACAGCTCAGTCCTGCTTCACTTACACTTCCCTGTCACCCAGATACAATCACAAACTGAGTGAGTCCATTCCTTGTTCCTTGTCCTATCCTGCATGCTTAAATATCAAAAGAAAAATGAATGCCCCAGAGCAATCTTTATGAGTCATTCCGAATGGGTGTGTTTGATTAGTTATAATATAACTTGTTAGAGCAATTTCTTTGAACTTTTTGTGGCATTTGAATCCCATCTGATCACCTTTCTGCAGGGATCATCTACACACTAAAGGCTGATACGTTGTGGATAGAGAGGGGTCTGCGTTCACGAGTGGTCTTTGTGAATTCTGAGGATGCACAGAGATACCAGGAAGTTGAACTGTCTGTCCAAGGCAAACAAGAGTGTATCCAGACCAAGCTCAGGCTGCTGGTACTATCAGCTCACACTCTGATTTTCTGGTTTTAAGAATTACAAGTGAGAATTCATGATGAAAACCATTTTATTGTGTCTTAGGGAGATATCCAGGATAAGCTGACCAATATTTTCATCAGCCTGTCTGTTTCTTTGGCGCCTAACAATCCGAAACAGACAGTTGGAAATCTCCCTGGCTTAGAGCCAGTTCTGAACACTCTGCAAGAAAATGCAACCAAAGCAGAGGTAAATTGCAAAATCTACCATATCACTTGGATTGCTTTAATATTTACCGGTCTCAAACATGGCTTTCTTTGTCATGTAATATTTTGTCTCCCAGGTCACCTTTATAAATGGCGGCTGTGGAAATGACAACATCTGTCAGAGTAACCTGCAGCTCGAGTATAGGTTCTGCAAAATCCAACAACAAGACAAATGTGACCCTCTAAACATGTAAAACCATTATGTGTCTATGTGGCTTGTGCATGCATGATTTAGGACATGTTTTTTCTACAGCTCAAAAATTGCACATGATTGATATTTGGCATTAAGTTTTTATAAAGCTGGTGTTTTGTTGCTGTAACTGCAAAACATGTTCAGACAAATCTGGACCTCTTAGTTTTAATATCTCAGGGGCAATGATCTATCACATTATGTGGGAATTCGCAATCTAATTTGAATATTAGCTACATATTTGGCACATTTTGTAATGTAGGCTTTAAAAGAAAAGAAAAAAAAAACCTTCCTTGGCATTCCTGAATTTGGCTGTATCTTTGTGTGTTGAAGGGAAAATAATATTCCTGTTATTTATCCTGGTGATAAGAACATTGCCCTGGAGGTCACTGTAACCAACACCGGTGGAGACGATGCACACCAGAGCCAACTTTCTGTGGTGTTTCCAGAATTTCTGCAGCTGTCATCAGTCGAGCCGAAGAAGAGTAGCGTGAGTGTCCCATTTTACTGAAAACAGATTTCTGTGAATCAAAAAGCCTGACTATGTTTTGTTTTTTTACCATAATGCAGTCACATCTGTATAATGCTCTGTTGCATCGGTTTGGAAGGACTGTCATATTCAGGCCTAGACTTGTACGCACAAAACAAAATAGAATGTCGGATTTTAAGAGGAGTCTCACGTTGTTCCAAACAACTGTGTAAAGTATTCCCTACTGTCCTCAGTTAAACTGTATGAACTAAAGAAAGTTTCATATAACTAGTGGTGCATGTTCTTACACATTGTAAACGTTGTCCACACACCTTGCAGACTTATACAACTATAGACTTATAGACTATATCTTAACAGTATATTTATCAGTTTGTCCATTTTACTCACTTAACAATGATTGAGCAAAGTGAAGCTAACAAAATGTTTTTTTCATTGAAAGAACTCTTAAATTAAGAGTTTTAGTGTACATTCTTTCAGAATTTGCATATACGTAGGTGGTGTTTTCAAATACCTTTTGTCTTTTATCATGGTGCAGGAAATTCAGGTGCAATGTAACCCAAATGAAAATAAAACAAACGCTGACTGCCAACTTGGAAATCCTTTTAAAAGAGACTCAGAGGTATGAAGAGTAATTAAGATTTTACTCAGACCATCTAGCACATTTTCAATCTGTAATCAAATCTGTCAGCCTCCTAATTCAGGTTCATTTCTTTTCCACACTTTCAGGTTTCATTCTTCTTTATGCTTAACACAGAAAGGCTTTCCTTGAGAGTAACAAGTGCTAATGTGACTATGTTGCTAAAAACGTAAGAAGACTCTAGTTTAACAATTAATCAACATAACACTATTATAGATGTAGTATAAAGGTCTATAGCATGAAGAACTTTACAAGCTAATGGGTTTGGAAGTTTAAATCTTTTACTATTTGTTTTTGGCAATAGGATCAGCGTTCAAAATATCCCAGTAGTCGTTGCAGAAGTAAAAAATTTATTTGAACTGCATCTGAAAATCGCTGGGTAAGTCTTGTTAATATTGTTAATCAAAAATATGCATAAGGAAATTAATACTTTTATTTACCAAGGACACATTAAATTGTCAAAAGTAACAGTAAAGACATTTATTCATTTCAAATAAATGCTGTTCTTTTGAACTTTCTATTCATCAAAGATGGTCAAATGAATGTAGCCTAGGTGAGCATAATGTCAAAAACATTTTTAAAATCTTACTGAACGGTAAGCTTGTGACGGAAAGTTCTTGTGATTTTAAAGTATTTAAGATACTCTGAATAAGAGAATGCTTGTTTTTTCCTGATGTATTTTGTCTTTGTAGTCTTGCTAAACCTTCCCAATTATTCTTTGGAGGAGAAGTGAAAGATTTGAAAGCAATGAAATCAGAAGATGATATCGGCTCTTTGGTCCACTATGAGTTCAGGGTTGGTGTTTCAGTCTCTTTAAAGCTACAATAATGAATTACTATGCTTTATTATTCATTATCATTAACCTTAATTCAATCTGGTTTAAGCTCTTTCAATTTCTAGACATAACAAATGAATGATAATGATATTTGCAACCTGGTTCGTAAATGCCATGAGACCAGCATATTTAGCAGATAGTAGGCTGTGTATTAGCATATTTATACCTCAGTTCAAAATCAACCAGCAGCTTTTCACAGAGAGAGGTAGTGCATCTCTGTCTGTGGATGTACATGTTTGGCAGAATATTTTATTTACAAAACGAGTCCACTATAATTAAAAGCCTGTTGATTTTGTGCATATGTTCTTCTGTGTCAGATCATTAACGTTGGTCGGCCTCTGAAGTCCATCGGTTCTGTTGTGCTGAACATTCAGTGGCCTAATGCAACCAAGGAGGGAAAACAGCTCCTGTACCTTGTGCAGATCAAGGATCATCGAAAAAATATTATTCACTGCACGCCAGCAGAGGCAATCAACCCACTCCGATTTATCAAGGTAGTTCCACATAAAGTTAAATAATGATCATTTATTAACTTTGCAGCTCTCTGTATTTGATATATGATAAATTCCTTCTGGCATTGTGGGAGAGGTCCCTAATGTTTCCAATGCTACACTCTCTAGGCATCATCCAGAGGACGGCGTGAAGTAGAGCATGAATCAGGCTTGAAGGCTCTTGCCTCTACTGATTTCTTTCCCTTTTTTCCCAAGAAAAGAACGTATAAAAACCTGGTAATTCCACAGTTGATTTTATACAGTTTCATTGACTAGTACTTTTTCTTTTCACTACTATCAGTAGTTATTCTAGTGTCTTTAAAATGTATATTAAAGGTTTTAAGGTACTTAAGTTTGTCATTCTTGCAAATGTTTTTCTTTCTTTCATGTTGCCGCCCCAGACATGTGCTGATGACTTAAGATGTGTGGCAATAAAGTGCCCTCTTGAGGAGGTGGACAGCACTACAGCCGTTGTTTTTCATGCACGCTTATGGAACAATACTTTTCTTGAGGTACAGTTGCTGCACTTTTTTCTGCAGTATAAAAATTTATAAATTAAACTAGAACTAAAACTTGAAAGGGTTACTAGAATTTTTGACATTTTCAATTTAAATTTAGTTATAGTCATTTGATCTACACACCAAAAATATTTTTGCTGCTAGCTCAATCTATGTTGATTAATGCAGCAACAGTCCTCAACATTTGCAAGTTCTGGTAGCAATATGAAGTATTATTGCCAAATTATAATTAACTATAAGAGATTTGTTTGAAGTAATTTTGAATTAATAAAGTTATTATTATTATTTAATTTTTTACATTGAATAGTTTATCAAATGCTTTTTTTATTAATATTTTTTATTTATTTGTGTGATGTTTTGTTAGAGGACTAAAATTAAATAAGTTCACCCTGATTTACATTAAAAGGGATAAAAATGAAAGACTCTGTCAATATTCAGTTTTTCCAAGTGGGTTGTCAGTCACTTTTCTCAGATTCTTATGTATCTATTTATCTGACCATACTGAGGAAGTAAACACAACATAAAAATTTAAAACAATAAAACAAACGGAGCAAGACAAGCAGCCAACATACCACAAGGTGCCATCTTGTTCCAATTGTTCCTTCTATATCTTTTTTTTTTGTTTTGTTTTTTTTGTTAGAGGAATTAAACAAGTTCACAATTTTTACTTTATTTTTATCAGTCTTCTTAGTTTTTCAGAGGACTCTCTTTTAAGAACCATTCATTTAAATGGTTTGGTCTGTCAATCGCCTTCCTGAGATTGGATACATTTGTTGGGTTTTACAATGTGAGCATACTGACAAGATGTTTTTTTCTTTACAGGAGTATAGTTCGTTGAACTACTTGGATATTGTACTGGATGCATTTTTGACTCTTAATTTGACTCAGGAGAATATTGAAATGCAGCCATCCGATACTAAGGTTAAGTGTCCTGTAGATTAGCATCATTTTTTATTTGATTGTTCAGTAGTATAGTGATAAAAAGAGTGCAATGTTTAGACAAACCTAACTGAAATAATATTTCTTTGACTAATATAGGTGAAGCTAACGGTTTTTCGTGAAAGAAAGCCTGCTTTGCTCAGTCGAGTCCCATGGTGGGTCATTCTACTCAGCGTATTGACTGCACTGCTTTTACTGGGTCTTCTCTTCTACCTGTTAAGGAAGGTAATGTGACCCTCATCATCTCTAACCTAATTTTAATATTTGGTTTACCAGAAAGATAGGCATTAATTAATATAGTTACATTGTAGCTAGAAAGGCTGAGTGTAGTTGCATGTGTTTGCATACAGAGTATTAATTTGCTGTGATTTTTGACTTAATTGTATTGTTTTTGCTCCTCAGTTTAAATGCTTGAATTGTGGAATGTGTGCTACAGAAAAGAAGGCATACTAAGAATCAGGACAGGAACATATGACAACCAAACAGAGTTGTGTCTTCTCAAGAAGATGGACAAACAGTTTTCTGTGGAGATTTAATTCTTTCTTGCAAATGCAAAGGTCAAAGAATGGGGTTTTTTTTTCTTCTTCTTTCTTTCTGAGTTTTTTATGTTTTTAATGTTTTCTGTAAATAAAAGTTTGAGAATTAATAACTAAATTATCTACAAACAAAAAGTTGTAAGTGTGTTGTATCACTAAGGACAAATGATGCTACTCTGCTTATATCACATTTGATTGTTTGTCATCTTAAAATGTTAATCATAAATCTGACTATTTAATGCAGTGAAAGAACAAACTACATTTACATAGTAATGTGTACTGTCTGTAATATTGTTGGTGCTACAATAAAATTTCCTTTTGTGATGTGATGTATTTGACTGGAATGACTCAAGTGTCATGGAGAAGGTGGAGGTGTGCGCAGGAACATCTTGAGGGCGGGTGTAAAGATGAGGATGGTGCCGAGCACGGAGACTGTGAGGAAGGCCCAGAGAAAAATCCTGTCCAACACCTGAGCCACAAACTTCCAGTCCTGAACTACCTGGAAGAGGGAAGGAATGTTCATTATCATTATCATAACTATCATGACTAGCATTGTCTTCATCAAATAATAGTCAACACAAAAAAAGTCATTAGTGCTAATAAACACCATTTTATTCCTTTCTTTATTCTTAACATCAACAGTATGCTAGAGCAACCTTATTACTGCAAAACATCATTAAATATATAGTAAAATCAAATGTATTCTGGCGAAAATATATATGCTAAATATATATTGTAATCAATGCAGCTGAGGGAAATATATTTTTCAAATTAAACAAAAACTACATTTAAACCGTCAAATGCCAAAAAAAATATTACAGAATTTACTGAAAATACATTTCAAAATGTTAAATGAAAAAAAAAAAAAAAAATATATATATATATATATATATATATATATATATATATATATATATATATATATATATATATATATATATATATATATATATATATATATATATATATATATATATATATATATATATATATATATATAATGTTATATAAAATTGTAAAATAAATTTTAGGTAAAAATAAATATACTTAGATATATATACACCATTGTTTAATTTTATGTTTTCGAAAGACTGCTATATGCTCACCACTGAATTTATTTGAATAAAAATACAGTAAAAGCAGTAATACTGTGAATAAAATATATATATATATATATATATATATATATATATATATATATATATATATATATATATATATATATATATATATATATATATATATATATTAAAATATATATTGTAAAATTGTATTTATTCCTGTGATGGCAAAGTTTAATTTTCAGCAGCCATCAGTCCAGTCCATCAGTGTCACATGATCATTCAGAAATCTTTCTAATATGATGATTTGCTTCTCAGGAAACATTTCTTACTATCATCAATGCTAAAAATAGTTTTTTAACTATGCAACATTTCTTTGGGATTCTTTGATAACAGCAAGTTCAAAAGAACAGCATTTATTTGAAATAGTAAACATGTTGTTTCAAAAGATTTCTGTCTCTTTTTAACAAATGAATGGATCATTTCTGTATAAAAAAATATATATTTTAAACAACCTCATGTCTAAAAATAGTTTCATTTTTTATTTATATATGCAGTCGTTCATTAGGAACTTTCCTTTACCTTCATCTCAGGACATCTTCAAGCCCTTACCTCCCTAATAAAATTCTCCTTCTTAATGTGGCGTGAGATGTAGCGAACCGAGTTGGTTGCCTGCTCCAGCATATTAATCAGAGCTTGACCTTCTCCTTCAGGGCCAGATGACCCTTTCTTGTTCCTGGGCTTGAGGTCAGGGCTGTGAGGCTCCACCTCTGGGTAATGATAGCGGTCCGTGTTTCCCCTCATGCAGAGCAAATGAGGCAGCCGCTGGAGAAACAGCGAACGCACCCACGGAGACATGGGATGGTAAGTAGCTGAAGAGCGGTGGTGGACGTTGATCACAAAAACCGTCACGATGATGGAGAGAGTGACAAAAATCATGATAAAAAGCAGGTACTCTCCAATAAGTGGGATAACCTTGGAGGAAGAAGGGATGATCTCCTCGATGACGAGAAGAAAGACAGTGAGGGACACCAGGACGGAGGTGGAGAGAGAGACTTTTTCCCCTTCATCAGAGGGAAGGTAGAAGACCAGCACTGTTAGGAAGGACAAGCCCAGGCAGGGAATAATGAGGAAGAGTGTGTAGAAGAGAGGAAGACGTTTCAGAATGAACGAGTATGTGATGTAGGGGTAGGAGAGGTGGCCGTCTCGTCGACTGCCTTTGACCCCAGTGGCGCTGAGAATCTCCCACTCGCCATTATCAAAGAAGTCGCTTCGGTCCACCTGCTGGTTGATGAGGACTAATTCAACCATGTTTCCATCATACGTCCAAGAGCCAAACTTCATAGAGCAGTTCTGCCGATCGAACGGGAAGAAGGTCACATCCATGGTGCAGGCGGACTTGTAGCTGGCAGGAGGCGTCCATGTGATCATGCCGTTGTTCCGCAC
The DNA here is from genome assembly GCA_036784905.1 of Acrossocheilus fasciatus. Classification (NCBI taxonomy): domain Eukaryota; kingdom Metazoa; phylum Chordata; class Actinopteri; order Cypriniformes; family Cyprinidae; genus Acrossocheilus; species Acrossocheilus fasciatus. The sequence goes on along the minus strand of CM071951.1, from coordinate 12,765,572 downwards.
GATGGCTTTGGTCATAAGTGAGCCTTCAAAACGTCCATCAGCACTAAAAGTGGTTGGGATAATATATATTAATATTTTAATATTCCAAAATGAGTCATTATTGTTAAATCCATAGAAAAAAGCACAAACTTACTTCTCATATAAAACAATGTCTGGGAGCCAGATGCTCTCTGACGGGACCCTGATAGAAGTGATGCCACCATAATTCTCAGGGTTCCATCGCAGTTTATAATCCAGCCATTCCTTACACAGGAAAAAATAATAATAATAATAATTCTGAGTTCATTATAACAAAATAAAAAAAGGGTTTCACTACTTTGCCAGGTAGCATTCAAAGAGAACTGCTAAATTTGTCTTCTGCACTGATAAGTGTTATTTTAGTATCATTGTGATACTATTTAGTTGTTGTTTTTTTTCATATTTAAATATTTTTATTTTTATATTTTCTGTTTTCATTTTAATGTAAAAGTTTTAGTAAATGTATTGAGCAATATGTTTTGTAGTTTTTGTTTGTAAAAAACCATGCAAATTTTTTTTATTCAATTTTAATTTCAGTTTTAGTTATTTTAGTACATTACATTACACTAAATGAAAATGAGCAATGTTACCTTGGCAATTAGCTTACATGAAATATGTTTAGGTTTAGATGTAATAATGGTTGGCCTTTGCCATAACCACACTGATTACAATATTTGGTGATAACTACAATAAAATAAAATTAAAAAATTAAAAACAATTCCCCTATGCACAGTCATTTTCCATGCACTGTAAACAATTTCAGATTAAAAAAAAAAAGAGTAAATAAAAAAGTAAAAATTTTCAATTTTAAACTGTTTAATTTTAAATTGTGCATGAGAATTGATTGATTGATTGATTGATTGATTGATTGATTGATTGATTGATTGATTGATTGATTGATTGATTGATTATTCTTATTATTACTATATTATTATTATTATCATCATTATCATCGTCATCATTATATATAACTGATTATAATAAAATAATAACTAATTTAGATTGTGTCCAACCCATTTTTAATTTCACACACAAATAATGACAGTGATGTTTGAGGTTACATACCTGCCATAGCCACACATTGGTGGTCATGAGTTGGTTTTTCTCATCCTAAATTCGTTAACAGAGAACAAAGAAAAGATAACATCATAAGCGACTGAGATGTGTGTGTGTGTGTGTGTGTGTGTGTGTGTGTGTGTGTGTGTGTGTGTGTGTGTGTGTGTGTGAGAGAGAGAGAGAGAGAGAGAGAGAGAGAGAGAGAGAGAGAGAAAGAGAAAGAGAAAGAGAGAGAGAGATTTATTATGTTACTAACTCAAAGTCTTAACTCTAATAATTTACAATTAATTCTGGTGGTTGGATTCTAATGAATCTTAAAGTCTGCTGTAAAACAGAATAAGCAGCATAAAGAACCACACTGGGAAAAGACTTTTCATCAGACAGGTTTATATTATTACCCATTTTTCTTGAGATTATGAGATATGAGGAAGAGCACTTCTGAGAGGGGTGACCCAGCCCACATAATAATAGCTGTCCTTATTTATTTTCCATAGCCCTCAAAATCATTGGCTATATCTTTTGATAAACGTCCAGCATAACCACTTTTAAAGCCATCTAATACTCTGAATTACGAGGCTCTTGGGCACCTGTGCCTTTAGGTAGGTTTTAAATCAATATCAGATGTGCCTGCTTGATAATATCAAACAGGCACATCTGAGCCCTCATCAAGTAAATCACATTACAAGGTGTACATGTAGCAACAGCAAGTTGACGTCATCATATTTTGATTATTATTATTATTATTATTGAGAGGAACACAAAGACTTGGTGCACTTTATATGTTGGGTGTTTATTGTTACCATTAACAAAACGCATTTTAATACTGACAGATTTCATGCAGAATCTTACATTGAAGCAGGTTTTACAAAGAAAACACATAATACACTCATTCAGGCTCAAAGCAGCTTAGATCACTACTGCTTTGAACGTTAGTGTGTGTCTCTCCATTTGCTGAAATGAATACCTGCAGCATTTGCTGAGCAAATACATTTTCATCAAAATATGCTGAATTACTATCGGTCTGAATAATTTAATCATAGAGGGAAACTGTACACCAATAGATTTTTGTGGGTGCACAATGTTAAAGATGCTACAGCTTTCTGGATCTCTGCTCTTTTAATAATTCAGCCTCCCATCATACGAGTTGTCTGAACAACAAAACCCTTTCAGAGAAAAAGTGAGGCAGAATAAAACCAGGAGATGGGAAAAAAGATGGAGGAGGGGAGCTGCTCTAAGGCATTATTTTCTATATATAGACTCTAAAGAAGCAGATGCCCCTAATATATGCCTAAGATACAGAGATAAACTGGCTTCAAATGGTTTTCAAAACCATGGACAGCTCCATCTGTTGTGTTTCAGCACCATGGACAGAGACTAACCAAGCACTGTCAAAGTTAGGCTTTAAAATTAAGCTTAAAAATTCTGAATCTGTATGTTTGTCTCACCACATCCACTAGCTGAGATATCTTCAAGCCAAAGCGGACCTTCACAGAGTGGTTTGCATGCTGAACAGGCCTGACCCAACGCTGGTACCCCTGAAACAAGTCCCTAAGAAGAGCATCTTCTCTTTCTGCCAGAGATACAAACTCTCTAGCTGCTAAAATACAGATATCATTATCATTATCTTATTACATCATTGACATAATTACTTACAACTTACAACCATTGTTTATACAACTATCTCAATTGACCAGGTATCAATGCTACCTTCTATTAGTTAAAACGTGTGCTTTAATTAACTGCTAAATACCTGTGTTATAAAAGTGAGTCATATGATTGAAGTATACTAAGTGTAATGACACAGACAAGGACAGACAGAAACCAGACACTTCATATATACGGCAGTCAGCAGAAGTCCGCTCACTGCGTCCTTCACTAATTGTTTACTGACCTCAACTGAGGACATGTGCACTCAACTACACATAGCGAACAAATGACATTTTGAGGAGAAATGTGAGTAAATAAAACCAATGTTAAGATTTCTTATAATTCGCAGATGTTATTGCTGAAACAACGATTCAAAACATTGTTCAACGACTCATTATGACATTATTGAATCCTGTGCGGTAAGCAAGGCACGAACATAAATCATTCTGATTACACACAATTAATGATTACAAACTGATTTCATATAATAAATATATTTCGACTCTTTAAATGCATTATGCATAGTCCATAACTCAAAAACAAAAAAGGCTGTTAAACAAACATTTTTATGAAATAACTTTACAGGGCAGAAAGAGAGTGATTGGTTTGCACTTACCAGGCGTGGTGGCGATGATGCTGCTAAACAGGGTAAAAAAAAGACCAATGACTGCCAGCGTCATTCTGGGAGAAAGTATTTGGTATTGCGTGACACTAACTAAAATACATTTGAACGTATTAATTGCTCTTTAAAACAACTTTTTGTAACAAGCGATGAAAGTTTGTAGTTGTTATTTGTTGAGAACACTAGACGATAGCAAAGCAGAGGATGTGAGTAGATCACTCCTAGATGGAATCCATCCAGGCGCGCGCGCGCTCGGGTTCCACAGCACACTAGCATACGCGAAGCGCGTGCGTGTCAGTTTAAAGGGGCTGATGAATGCATCGCTTCAGCAAATAGATCACTCAGAAAATGCTGCACGGTGTAATTGTAACTGTCACTCTTTGGCCAAGGTAGCCAGCAGTACAAGTCCTCACAGTTGTAGTGAACGTGAGTAAAAAAAAAAAGGAATTAAAAAAATTCAAAAAGACTGTAAAAAGTTAGTGATGAAATAGCATGTATATATAAGTATGTATGTATGTATATAAATATTGAATATGATTTATATTGAGACATAAGAAATTTTAATACATTAATAATAGGCCATTTAAATACTCTATGTACCTCAAATGATATTTGTATGTGTTATGTAAATCATAACATAGTAGCAAGTTCATTTATAGTGGTCAACTCATTTTCCATCATTCAAACACCAAAACAGATTTTCACAAATATGAATTATATATATGTGTGTGTGTGTGTACCTGTTTTTCTATTCAGGTGGGGACTTAAACCTGAATACACACAGACTCATGGGGACTCGTGTCACTGTGGGGGCCTAAATTGAGGGGCTGACTACTTACAATGTAAAGTAAATTATGCTGTAGCTGATTTTATCCAACAATGAGTATTGTTTGGATGGTTTTTCTTAACCTTTGGCCAGTTTTATGTCCTTCAGTTTTATTTGTATAAGAATATTTCTTTCTTTTATTTCTTTGTCTATATAAAGGTGGAAACTTAGTCTTGGTAACAGTATGCACTGGTCTAGAGTGCGCTTGTTTACAATCTTACAGACATATTAAAATAAAAACTCAGCAGAGTCTCTTGTGTAAACACTCACATTGAGTCCAAGCAGCAGCTCAGGCAAACATATCTCCTCAGCGTTCATGGCTTCTGTCTGAGCTCAGATGATTTTCTGCTCCAGTTGGAACCAGCTGTGGCCTCCGTGAGGGTCTGTGTCACTTTTTTCTCATGCCATTGCATGCGATTCTCTATCATTTGAGTATGAGATTAAACCTCACATAAAAACATGGTCAAAAGTCTAAAACACATCAGAACTCTCAGTCAAAATCAATAATTCATGGATAGAATCAGAAAAATGCATTGCAATAGTTAAAAGTTGTGAAGTCTATGCTGGTATTATTGCATTTGGCATTATGATATGATTTAATGGTTGCTGACTCACATTCTGTGCTTATTAGCTTCCTTCATCTACACTGCATATGCACACAGACCGCTGTCTTCAGAAGAGAGCAAAAACAGACTTGAAAATAACTTAAATATTCATACACTCCTTTAAATAATACATCTCAGCCTCCATTTGCACACTCCCCTGACTGCACCGTCGCCACCTGTCAAATCAGCAGAGCCACAGTCATGATGAGTTAACATTGAAAAACACTAAATATATCTCTGAGTCCTCAGAAATGAACACAGCAAAAATACAGTACTAAAACCCAGCAAGTAGAATTGGTGATTAAAGTGATAATGAGAAGGTGAAAAGACCCCCTTCTGCATAGCAGATGCGTGTTTATTTATTTTATTTATTTATTTTTTATTTACCAGTGCATTCATGTGGAAGCATAGAAAAAAAAATCTGTTTCAACATATTCTTTTTCCTAAAGTTATTTTAGGGTTTTAACGACCCAGAGGTTTTTAAAAGAATAGTTAACCCAAAAATGATAATTTGCTGAAATGTATTCACCCTCAGGCCATCCTAGATGTTGATGACTTTGTTTCTTCATCGGAACAGATCTGGAGAAATTTAGCATTACATCACTTGTTCACCAACGGATCCTTTGCAGTGAATGGGTGCCGTCAGAATGAGTCCAAACAGCTGATAAAGACATTAGAATAATCCATATGACTCCCCTCCATCAATTAACATCTTTAAGGCTTTTTTTTAACGTAAGAGTCCTCTTTCTCCATGACAAAGTCATCTCCGAATCAGGAGAAATATGCACAGATCAAGCACTCTTTACAAGCAAAAACAGCCCAACACAGTTCTAAACAAATATGTAAGTGCATTTTGATATACAGTTGCGCTCAAAATTATTTATAACCATGGTAAATATGATCAAAGGCGGCTGTGAAAATAAATTTGTATCATTAATCCTTTTGATCTTTTATTTTAAAAATTTACAAAGGTTTTAAAACCTTTCATTGGAGAATAATAATTTAAAATGGGAGAGAAATCTCATTATGAAATAAATGTTTTTCTCTAATACGCATTGGCCACAATTAATCATACCCTTTTATTCAATACTTTTTGCAACCTCCTTTTGCCAAGATATCAGCTCTGAGTCTTCACCTGTAATGCCTGATGAGGTTAGAGAACACCTGACAAGAGATCAGAGACCATTCCTTCATCCAAAATCACTCCAGACCCTTTAGATTCCCAGCTCCATGTTGGTGCTGCTTCTCTTCAGATCACCCCACTCATTTTCTATAGGGTTCAGGTCAGAGGACTGGAATGGCCAGCAGAAGCTTGGTTTTGTGCTCAGTGACCCATTTTTGTTTTGGTTTGTTTGTGGATCATTGTCCTGTTGGAAGATCCAATCACGGCCCATTATAAGATTTCTAGCATGGACAGTCAGTTTTTAATTTTTTATATGTTGGTATTTAACTGAATCCATGATGCCATGTATCTAAACAAGATGTCCAGGACCTCCTGCAGAAAAATAGGCCCACAATATTAAAGATACAGCAGTATATTTCATTGTACACATGGGGTACTTTTTAATCCCTGTGTTCACCAAACCCATCTTGAGTGTTTGCTGCTAAAAAGCTCTTTTTTTCGTTTGTTTCATCTGACCATAGAAGCCAGTGCTATTTGAAGTTCCAGTCATGTCTGACAACTGAATATGCTGGAGTTTGTTTTTGCAAACAAAAACATCACCTGGAAAAACATGTGGTGATGTAGGGGCTGTTTTTTTTGTTTGTTTGGTTTTTTTTTTTTGATGGTTTTCTGACCCCAAGATTCAACTAATCTCTGCAATTCTCCAGCTGTGATCCTTGGAGAGTCTTTTGCCACTCAAACTCTCCTTCTCACTGTGCATTAGGTCATTGTGTACTAGAGAAAAATATTTATTTCCCAATATGATTTTCCCCCACTTTCACTTTTTTTTTTTTACTTCAATTAAAGATTATTTTCAGCCTTCTTTGGTCATATTTACCAAGGCTATGAATAATTTTGAGCACAACTGTAAATGGACAGGTGATGGACTTTTTCACCAGAGAAAACACAAAAGCAAAACATTCTGACGGCACCCATTTACTGCAGAGGATGCATTAGTAGACAAGTGATGTAATTCTAAATTTCTTCAAATCTGTTCCAATGAAGAAACCAATTCATCTACATCTTGAATGGCCTGAGGGTTTTATTTTTGGGCTAACTATTCCTTTAAAGATTGTGCTAAACACACAGAATAATTTTATTGCAAACAGCATAGAAACTGTACTAAGCCAACATCAACAAAAACCGATACGCACCTCTGTTTGTTAATTATTTATATATTCCTAAGCCGTATATAAAAATTAATCTGTAATCATACATTAGCAGCAAAATGTACGTAAATGAAAGAGCAGAAGTGACAAAACAATTTGTATGGTTTTAATTTATTCTTTTCTTAATACATTACATAACCATCATAATAAAATAAGATTATGGTAATAATTATTTATTAAGTACTCATCAATCATTCCAATGACAGCACATGTCCAAAAATCTGTCTGTAAAGGTCAACCAAAATGCTGCTGCAAGATGCTGTTCATGTAATGTTTAAAACAATCTAAGTATAATAAAGGGGGAAATTATGTGAAAATGTGCATTAAAGAACAGTGCATGCACATGTGTGTACAGTATGTTAAGGTGTAAGATCTATATTCCAGTAAAAAGCTTATTATTTGACTTAAATAAATACCCACATTGCTATTGAGGATTGACGTTTTTAAAGACAGTACATACTATAGTCCTGATGTGTCAAAGCACCTTAAACACATTACAGGTCTATGATGAGTTTCTCTGATGTAAACAAGTGTTTTTTATGTAGAAATGTGCAGATTCGAATGCATCTTGCACACAAGCATTTGGAAATTTCAGAAAATCAGAATATGTTTAAGAAAAACACTCAGTTTTGACAAATCAAGTCAAGGGGAGAGTTGGTTTAGAGCCATTTTGGGATTTTGAGCTTCATTTTCTATGAGAGGTTAGAGAATGTTGAGGCCTCCAGGGCTAAATGTTGTGGTTGAATGACAGCTCCGAAGGGTTTTTGAGTTCGGGTCAGTGTTAGGGCAGCTAAATATTCAGTGTGTGTCCAGTATTGTGCTCTGACTCAACGGCATCTAAGAATTTTGTGACATTGTGCATTGAATGGCACACAGAGCTTAACACTTTATGAAATGTGTCAGGTTTGAAGTACATTGTTGGGCTTTTTGCTACAATACTTATTGAAATAAGAAGGTTGTCATGTCATGTTTGTGATAAGACTAGGTTGTGCACTGAAAATAAACAGCCATATGGGTTGGGTTGAAGCTGGTCTGACTTTATGTGATCTACAAATCATCAGTGGAGGGTATGTTATAGCTCTTGAAGAGCGGCTGCATAAAGAGGCCGACGGTTCCTGTAACACACACTAAAACAAAGATCCACAGAAACAGACGGTCGATCACCATAGCCACATATTTCCAGTCCTCGATAATCTGTGAGAAAGAGAGAATATGCAGATCTATTTGAATTTATGTTTGATATATCTGCACTACCATTCAAAAGTTTGGAGTTGTTAAGCTTTCTCTATTTTTTACATATTTTAAAATCCATTTTATTCCTGTGATGACAAAGCTGAATTTTCAGCAGCTGTTATTCCAATCTTCAATATATATATATATTATATACTGGATATATAAATATATACTGAACTCTTCATTCATATATATATATATATATATATATACACACACACACACACACACACACACACACACACATACATATATATATATATATATATACACACACACACACACACACACACACACATACATATATATATATATATATATACACACACACATATATATACATACCCACACACACACACACACACACACACACACACAATATCAAATACATTAAATACCAAATTTGATTAATTTATATATATATTATACAGTATATTATATTTATATTATATTATACAGTATATATACACATACACATATCTCAAACAAATTTAGATAGGTCCATTGAACAATTTTATTTTTTCAGTTTATTTAAGTGAAACTCAACACTCACCCCTTCATCATCATCCTCATTCTTCAACTTGTCAGCGATATATCGGACCCCCTTCACAGCCTCCTCCATGTCTGCAGAGCACTTTACCGCCATTCGCTTACGAAATTCTGTGCTTTCCTGCAACTCGCCAGGTCTCCAACCAATGTGCTTGGCATCTTCATTGACAAAGAAGGTGGAATCAGTCTCATCCACCTCACTTTTTGCTGGGAGATCTGGTGAAGAGCACTGCTGGTGCTTCCTGTGAAATTTCTCGCGTTTGTTGGACTCTCCCGGTCGTCGCATGAATAGGAAACCAGGCAAACGGAACAGGAAGTAGTATTTGACCCACTTGGGCATAGTGTGTGTGCTTGGGGAACGATGGTGCACGTTTAGCACACACACACTTGTAACAATTGAAAAAGTCACCAAGACCATAGTGAACATCAAGTACTTTCCAATGAGGGGCACAGCGAGTGAGGTCGGCGGTACAATTTTGGAAATAAGCAAGAGGAACACAGTTAAGGCCAGAAGAACAGAGATACACAAAGTCATCTTCTCTCCACAGTCTGACGGGAGGTAAAAAACTAAGATGGCCAGTGAAGTGATGAGAACACATGGAATGATTAAGTTAATGGTGTAGAACAGCGGTTTGCGTCTGATGATAAAATCATACGTTATATCCAAATATGTGACGTCATTTGGGTCTTCGTTTTTGCGACCAGGCAAGGACACAATATCCCATTCACCACTTGGCTTGAAGTCATCTCGGCTGGCAAAGTCCGACAGCAAGATGAGATCGATTTCTGTGTGGTCATAAGTCCATGAGCGGAACTTGAGTGTGCAGTTTTGCTGGTCAAAGGGGAAGTCCCGGACCTCAATTTTACAGGCACTCTTATAAATGGCTGGTGGTAGCCAGGCAACCTCACCGTTATTTGACACAACCGCATTGGAGTAGAAAGACACTTCATATGTCCCATCAGCACTAAAAATAACAAACACATTGTTTTAAATTTGTTGTTTTAAATATAAAAAGCAAAAGTATCCTTTTTTGCTTGTGTGCATGATAAAGTGCATAATAAAGGAAAGTTAAAGCTGACACTCTTTATCCTGAGTGCCAGCTCATCATCATGCGAAAAACGCTGTCATTCTAATCTCAGTCTCAGTTTCCGAGATTAACGCAGTAACTCTGCCCTTGATAAAGGTGAAACCCTGTCCAAATCCTGCATTGAGGCAGTATTGTAAAAAGATTACAAAATAAGTCTCCTGCTGCAACCTGTATTTTTCTATAAGGATTCAACCTTTGAATAAATAAAACTGCTTGTAAATTATTTAAAGAGATAGTTCAGCAAAAAATGAACAATGTCATTCCAAACCTATGACTTTTTCTTCTACAACACACATAAAGATATTTTGAATTTTTTGGTCATGCAATGAAAGACACTGACTGAGATCCAGTGTGGTTTTGGACCCCACAGATTTTCAGTGTATCAGCAAAAAGAGTTTTCTACAAAAGAAAGAAAGGCATTCAGGTCTGGAAGGACATGAGGGTGAATAAATGACTTACTTGTTGTACAGGACGATGTCAGGCAGCCATATATGCTGGGAGGGAAGGCGAACTTTCCTGATCCCTTCATACTCCTCTGGATCCCACATCAACCGGTAATCATTCCATACCTGCAAAAGAAACATAATTTAGAAAGATAGATAGATTTATTTATTTATTTATTTATTTATTTATTTATTTATTTATTTAAATTACAACCCAAACACAAAAGTTCCACTGCTCATACCTGAGTGAGCCAACAGTTTGTGGTCATGATCTGCTCTCTCTCGTTCTGAAATACAAACATAAATATATCATAAACATTGACTTATTAAAATGTGCCATGTGTGGCAGCTGCTCATGTTCAACTACTCACCACACTGATGAGCTGGGCAAGGGACACTTGGATTGCAATGGTGACCTGCTGGCTCTTGTTGACTGCTGGACGGATCAGCTTGTTGTATCGGTCAGGGGAGAGTAAATAGTTCACCAAACGTTCTTCCACCTCTGCACACCACACAGCTGAAAAACAGATGAGAACAAGTTAAAAAGTTTTGAATTAAATGGAAGAAATTGTTTACTTGGGATTTATCTAAATGACTTACACATATGTAATCCACACAGAATTTGTAACACCATCAATACTATGATGCACAATTAAGACGAATGGAGCAAAAATGGGTTTTGGTTGGTAAATAATTAAAATAATTTTTGAATAATATAAATATATTTTAACCATGTGCTTTGCTAAAAAGCCTCAATTTCTCATTAGCACAGGTTTTGTATTTCCTTTTGGCACTGATAGATTATGGACCTCATGCTTATTCACATTGATACACCGACCTGAGCTTATGCATCTCAGATTCAGTCAAAAACAGGCCAGATCAAATTTATAAGAAAAGAAGTTCATAAATAGATTGAATCCAATATTTGCATATTGAGAACTTTATAAGCAATTTCTTGTAGGTCTAAGCAATTTCAATGTGATGATATAAACAAGCATTGTTCAGCAAAAAGAAAATCCTCTCCAGGTTAAAATGACTTGAATAAAATGTGAGAGTTTATCTAAATAAAGGCATGGTGAGCATAGCAGACTTCTTTCAAAAACCTTTAAAAAATCTTACCAACCCCAAACCTTAGAACAGTACTCTAAATTAAAGAGATCTAAACTTCGCAAAACTTACTGTTGTGTGTCTTCTAACAGCTTTTACATTAATAGAAAATTTACCATTACCATTAGTTTACCAAACAGAATTTTCGGTAACACTTTCTATGGAGTCCAAATTTATAATACATCATAATGATATTCTTAATGCATTATAATGAATGCATAATGCATTACAAAAAACCTTATAATTTGTTATATCATCTTATAAATAATCATAACAACTTAATGCATTATAATTCTTATGCATTTGTGGTTATAACTTTTAAGATTATGATTATTTATAACACAATGAACACCAAATTAAATATACTTTTACATTTATAATGGACACTATATCTTGACATTATTTAAGATCTGCAAAGTAACTTACTACATCTTGTAAGTGGTTAGGTGTGGAGTGTTATTTGAGTATTCCATGTGAGGCTAATATTAATTTTTATGTGAGCTAATTAATCATTTCAGCTGAAAAAAAAATGCAATGTTTATATGTTAGGTTACACTTTATTTTGATGGTCCCCTTAGTCTATTGACTATAAGCAACTTTGCAACTACATGTCAACTATTAGTAGGCTTAGGTCAAGGTTAGGGTTGGTAGAATGTTGACGTACTTACAAAGTTACTTATAGTCAGTTTATCTGTTGGGGAACCATCAAAATAAGGTGTTAGCATATATTTAGCAGACATACTACTAATATTCCAATGACTGCTAGTTAACATGTAGTTGCAGAGTTACTTAACAACAGCTGTCTAAAGGGTCATCAAAATAATCAAACTGATCAATCAATCAAACTAAAAATAGTTCAAAGCAAATGTGTCATATTACACATTCATCTGATCTGATATCTGATCTTATGGCTGTTTGAGAGAAAAAAAATGTTACTATTATTATTACTATACTTATAAGTGGTCATTGATGGCTTTAAGTAAAGCAGCACAAGAAAGATTGCAAGATATGAGACTTATAATACATTATAACTATGAAAAATATAATCCATTGTAACTTAAGTGGATGCATATTCTTAAAAGCTATAACCACAAATGAGTAAATATTATAATACATTAAAACTGTTCTTATGAATATTCATAAGATGATATAACACATAAGGTTTTTTATAATGCATTATGCATTCATTATAATGCCTTAAGAATACCCTTATAATGTATTATAAATATGGGCTTCATAGAAAGTGTTACCGAATTTTCTACTGTTTTCATAACTAGACAGAACTATATTTTAAGTTTCAAATCTTATAAAAACATTTTATGATTGATTTTATTAGATTTTCTACATTTAATCATCATTGGCACATGCAACTAAAAGGGTAATTTTGAACAGGCAGGCCAAAAAGTAAGTTTCAGAAAGAAGAAAAGAGAAAGCCCAAAACTCTACTGGTGTTTCTGTGCCACTGTCTCTAAGGGACAGCAAGTCAGGACAAATGACATCACTCTGTGGACAAGCAGTGCACTGCGGGGACAATGAGTACAGAGACTACAAGATTAAAGTTGACAGTAGAAGCACTGGGGCAGCAGTCAGCATTCAACACACAATCACCCAGCCCGTGCTCAGTGAGACATACTCCATCTGACTAACAGCTCAACAAGTACAGCTGAAACATGCTACAAATTAAATGAATGCTGTGATTAGCCATTTTGGGAGCCATGTGATCAAACCAAGCAGAACCAATCTGAAACTCTCCAAGAATTTCCCAAAGCGGAGAGTGAAAGTTTTCATACACAACCATCTTTTGAGAACACATTTTTGGAGGTTATTATTCAAAATGGCAGAGGCGTCAGACTGTATGTGCACTGATAAATAAACTTCTAAGCTACATATTAATGTTCATTCAATGTTTTATAACCTGTCATAATAATGTATTTATGTTCTGTATTTATTTTCTCAGCAAATAGTGATATATCAAATGAATTAATCCACAAATCATATAATTAACTCATTTTGTCAGGGAGTCACCAGAGTCTCCACCAACTACGCTCACCAGATCCCAATCCCCTGATTTCTTATCACCGCCACCTGTCAGCACTAATCAGCAGCACTATATCCTTGCATTCCTCCCGCACACTCACTGTCTGGTCTCAAACATCGCATGCTTGACTTACCTGACCCTAACCTTTGTTCATTTTGTTATTATTTAGTTTGTTATTGTGTACATTGACGATATCCTGATATCCTGATCTACTCCCGGAACCTGGCCGAACATCGCCACCACGTTACGCAGGTCCAACACCAACTTAGGAAGCACCATCTCTACCTGAAGCTCGAGAAATGTGAGTTCCACCGCCCCACGGTTCAATTCCTCTGACACATCCTCAGTGTGGATGGTATCCAAATGGACCAGGGAAAGGTTCAATCCATCCGTGACTGGCCCCAGCCTCAGTCTGTAAAGGAACTCCAACGATTCCTCTGCTTTGCCAATTTCGACCATCGATTCATTCAGAGCTTCAGTATCCTCTCAGCCCCCCTCACTTCCATGCACCGCCAGAAACCCAAGTCTCTGTCCTGGAACTGCGAAACTCGAGCCCCCTTCAAGAAACTCCAGGAGGACCTTCTGCACTGCTCCCATCCTCACACATCCGGAACCCCAACTCCCATTCATTGTGGAAGTGGATGCCTCCACCACCGGCGTGGGAGCAGTGCTGTCTCAGTACCACGGAGAGCCTCCCCGACTCCACCCTTGCACTTATTTCTCCAGGAAGCTTTCCCCAGTGGAGCGGAACTACGATATCAGTAATTGGGAGCTGCTCGCCATCAAGCTGGCACAGGAGGAATGGAGACACTAGCTGGAGGGAGCACAACACCCCTTTACGGTCATCACGGATCACAAGAACCTTGAATATCTCTGAAGTGCCAAGAGACTAAACCCTCGATAGGCCCGCTAGGCCCTCTTCACCAGGTTCCAGTTTACTATCACTTACCGACCCGGAGATAAGAATGTCAAAGCTGATTCCCTCTCTCACATTCATGCCCCTGATGAACCCTCCGTGCCTGAACCCATACTCAGTCCAGCCATCCTCATGAGCCCCATCCGGTGGGCCCTGGATAAACCGATCCGCATTGCCACCCTTACCGAACCCGCTCCGCTGGGAGGCCCAGAAGGTAAAACCGACGTACCTTTTGATGTCATCCAATCACGGATTTACAATATAAAACTTGTTCTGAATGTTGATAAAACCAAGTATATGTTGTTCTCAGGTTCAAAAAACTATAATCATTTATCTTCTCTTCAGACAAGGTACTGTGATCGAATTAGTAAAAGAGTACAAATATCTTGGCATTATTGTGGACGATGTACTATCTTTTAGCTCTCACATTACTCCACTGAAGAAAAAATTGAAAATCAAGCTTGGGTTTTATTTTAGGAACAAGTTTTGTTTCTCATTCAATGTATGAAAGGAATTGGTTACTACTACTTTTCTACCCGTGCTTGACTATGGTGATGTAGTGTATCAGTTTGCACCATCATATCTTCTCTCCTCTTTAGATGCTTTTTATCATGGTCCTTTAAGATTTATATCAGATTGTAAACCCTCAACTCATCACTGTGCATTTTATAAAAGAGTAGGTTGGTCTTCTTTGCCTATCAGAAGAAAAATGCACTAGTATTTATCTATAAAGCCATTCTGGGGATGTTGCCCTCATATCTCTGCTGTCTTATAAAACAGAAAATTGAGAAATACTTCCTTCGCTTACAAAATTGTTATACTCTCTCTGTTCCTTTTGTTCGATCTGAATTAGGTAAAAAGGCTTTTATGTACGCTGCTCCGACTGACTGGAACCTTCTGCAATCGAAATTGAAATTACAAAATTTGCTGTCTTTGGATCATTTTAAAACAGTTACTCGGCAAATGGAAATTGACTCAATGATATGTAACTGTTTTTAAGTGTCTCTAGTCTGTTTGTGTTGTAATATTTTGTGATGAAACTGATGTATTGCTGCCCATTTTGGCCAGGACACTCCTGCGAAAGAGATTTTTAACTTTTCTGGTTAAAGGTAAAAGAAAATAAATACCCACCTTCTTGAGATCTACCCTTCTGGGCTCCCCTCATGCTTCCCCAGGCTCTGGACACCCAGGCAGCCAGCGTGCTCTCTCACTCTTCCAAGCTCGGTACTAGTGGCCCAGTATGGCCTGGGATGTCTCCCAGTATGTTCGTGGATGCTCAGTCTGTGCCATCTCTAAAACTCCACATCACTTACCCGCTGGAAAATTGGTCCCATTACCAATTCCACGTCATCCATGGTCCCACGTCGGAGTCGACTTCGTTACTGATCTCCCCAACTCTGAGGGGTTTACCTGCATTCTCATTGCAATGGACAGATTCTCCAAAGCCTGCAAGTTAATTCCCCTCCGGGGTTTACCCACAGCCCTAGAAACCGCAGAGGCCCTCTTTCATCATCCCTTCGGCATCCGTAGGATGTCGTCTCCGATCGTGGGCCACAGTTCATCTCCCGTGTCTGGAAGGCTTTCTTCAAATTCCTCTGTCACAGTAAGCCTATCCTCAGGATATCATGGCCAGACTGAGCAGGAGATTGGGAGGTATCTCCAGGCCTACTGTCATGATAACCAGCACATCTGAAACCACTTCCTCCCATGGGCCGCGTATGTACAAAATTCCCTCAAGCAAACCACCACCCCGTTCCAGTGCATACTCTATCAACCCCCTCTGTTTCCCTGGACAGAAGAACCCTCCGACGTTCCAGATGTAAACCACTGGTTCCGAGTGAGCGAGAGAGTTTGGGAGCTCATGTCCAACTCCAGCAGGCAGTGCGGAGACATAAGACCTACGCAGATGCCTGCCGGTCTTCCACCCCCATCTATCCTCCTGGAGATAAGGTCTGGCTCTCCACCCGCGATCTGCGTCTCCGCCTGCTCTGCCAGAAGCGGAGTCCCTGCTATATCAGTCCCTTCACCATTGAGAGGCAGATAAACGAGGTTACCTTCCGTCTCCAACTCCCAGCACGGTATCGTATCCATCCAGCATTCCATGTCTCACTCCTCAAACCTGTCTCTCCCTCTGTCACAGAGCCTGACGATCCTGCAGTACCTCCTCCTCCCAAAATCATCGGGGAGCCCCTAGTCTACAGGGTGCAGGACATCTTGGACTCCCGGCGACGGGGTGGTCGCCTGGAATATCTTATTGATTGGGAGGGATATGGACCAGAGGAAAGGTCCTGGGTGGCCCGGGACGATGTGCTGGATCCCTCTCTCCTGGCCGAGTTTCACCAAAACCACCCTGACCATCCCACAGCCACAGGCCATGGCCGTCGCCGTAATAGGGAGTCAGGAGCCGCCCCTGGAGGAGGGGGTACTGTCAGGGAGTCACCACATTCTCCACCAACTACGCTCATCAGATCCCAATTCCCTGATTTTCTGATCACCGCCACCTGTCAGCACTAATCAGCAGCACTATATCCTTGCACTCCTCCCGCACACTCACTGTCTGATCTCAAACATCGCATGCTTGACTTACCTGACCCTAACCTTTGTTTGCTTACCTGCCAGTTATCCCGACGATCTGCTCCTCGTTCTCCACTGCTTCTGCCCTCCATTGCATCATCTCCCCGCTCCATCTCTCCCTCGGACTCCCAGGAAAAGGACATTGACACACAGTTAAGACCCAAGAGACTTTACCATTCCCCGCTTGCGTACCTGGATTATCTGCTCCTCTGATTCCACTCTGCCATTGTTCAATAAACCTGCTGTTTGTATTTCACTTACCCCTGTGTCTATCTGCTGACAATTTATTCAACTGACAGCCCTACGAATATATATATATATATATTTATTATTATTTTTAATGCATGTTGATGCTACCTGTGGTAAATATCTCTCATAAAACTCATATTTCATTATCCCTTCAAAAGAATTAACACATCCATTATCATGAATCCAGACAGTTACATAATGAGCCGCACTCATCTGTAAACAAGATGCACCGAAACCACAATCCTCATGATTCACAGACAGCATGCGGAGGGTCACAGAAGCCCTATGCCACATCTCTCATTAAGACCCCATGGGGACGATCATTCTTTAATGCCAAACATGAGTCAGCAGTTCAGCCCATCACTGCCCCATCAGCACACATTCTTTATCACAAGCTCTCATATTACAGCATATGAAAGCAATGTCTGACAGTAATTATCATAATGAGGGTTTAGTGAGCAAAATGATATGACCATAAATGAACACTACAAACAAAGCAGTAACCATGATTTCATTCCCAGTTGTTTCTGGTTACATATTATGGGCAACATATTGGAACATCTTAAAAATCAGATTACTGGAAGATATCTTATTACAAAAAAAATTAGGAAGTTTTGAAGGAAGTGTTTTTTGTTGGTTGGTTTGTTTACTTGCATATTAAAAACACATAACTACTGTATAACATAACTGCTATATATATATATATATATATATATATATATATATATATATATATAACCTATTAAGCCTTTTTAGTTCTTGATTTGAGAAATTCTGTATGGAAGTGTGTTTCTTATGAAAGCTTCTTTCTGCCACAGAAAAAAGGTGACTCTTTAATCTCAGATTTCTGACTTTTCTTTTTCTTCACAAATAAAATTAACATGCAATTCTGAGAAAAAACTCAGAATTGTGAGATTAAAAGTCACAATTATCTTTTTTATTATTTTTCATTTTGTGACAGAAAAAAAAACAGAATTACACAAAGTAAACTCAGAATTCAGAGAAAAAAGTCAGAATTGCAAAAAAACAAATCCAATATAAACTCAGAATTGCAGGAAAAATTAAGTGTGAAATAAAATTCAGAATTACATATGTGTGTGTGTGTGTATATTAGGGGTGAAATGGTACACAATGTCACGGCTCGGTACAATTTTGGTATAACAGAAAAAAAAATCTACTATGCTCGGTTTCTTTTCAATTCTTGAAATATATTTTATTTAGTTAACAGATAAACAAGGGGGGGAAACAGTGGGACACGTAACGTAGCCTATATATGCTGCGTTTTTCAGTTAATTTTTGTGACACACTTAATTTGTTCACAGAAAGGAAACTCAAATGGCAGAAAGCCACATTCTATTTGTTTTCCTTATTTTACAAAAGCACGTTTTGTTTTCACTGTGAGTGTACACAAATAAAAGCAGACCTTTATACAGTGATGCATTATTAATAAGACAATAAGTGTTTAAAGTTGATTCTGCTGGTAAAAGGAAGCAGTTGAAGTGATCGTGCCAGAGCGCACACACACACACACACACACACAAAACACATCAGTTCCAGCATTGCTAAATTCACAGTAAATAAAATACAGTGAGCCAAACATCAGCGCTCCCGCCTCTGGAACGCGACTTAAGTACAAAGCCTATCATTTACTTTACATAATAAATCATAGTTTAGCATTCAGATAAATTACATCGCACTGGACTATTTGGATTTGTGCCGAATGAGAGAGGTAGGATACACGAGCACAAAGCTCCATTTAGCAAACAGTTGAGTGCGCAAGCCTTTAAAGTATACTCCGTTGTCAGTCTATATGAGAGACGCGTTCAGAACCAGCACATAGTCATTCCCTGCATCCCAATGTTCATACTATCCATCCTAAATAGTATGTGAGATTAGTATGTCCCAAAGCATAGTATGTTGAAAAGAGTATGCCAAAAGTCCCCGGATGGTCTACTATTTCAGGTCGATTTTTGAAGTGTGGATCCGTGCACACTCTAATGGCTAAAATTGCCCACAATCCATTGCGCTTTGGCAAAGGATTCGGTCCAGAACTACAAACACGAATAAAAAAAAACGTTAGAAAAACTACAAACGTGGCAGATGCGCGCGATCGACCGTAGGTATAGAGGTTTACAAAAAGGGGTTTTAATTACTAATAATCAACATTTAAACATGTATAAACTATTTATTTATTGTTATCCGTGTTATATTTCATCTGCAACAGCAATGTGAACTTTTATAAACATCCATTTGGTCGTTAACTTTTAAATGAACCATTATGCAGAAAATATGAGCAGAGTTCTCGCCATGAAAGAGAACAGACTGGCAGATCAACGAGCTATTTTTTTCTCTCCAATACCGTATGAAATGAAATGTGAAGGATGTTAACAGGGACAAGATGATTGACAGGCCAGTTTACAGTGACAGGGTGCGTGTAACAGATGCGACAGAGCAGTCCGGTAAAGACGCAGTTGTGTGATGTGATAGTATGTCCCAAAGCTTGCCTACTCTTTTACTACACACTCAAAAGTGTGTACTTTTTCTTCACCAAAAGAGTACATACTTTAAGGGCGTAGTATAAGTAGGCACATTGGGACGCAGCAATTATCTTTGTTTTCAAGTGCGCAATTCATGGCATTTGCTGTTCTTCTGCTGGCGGTTATCAAACAGCATTGCATTACTGCAGGCGCCCCTTCTGGATTGGGGGTGATTTGCCTGTATTCGTCGTAAGGCCTCATGCACCGAACCCAGATGTCCGTACCGTGACGGTTCGGTACGAATACATGTATCATGGCAGAAACGGGCTTCTGTATTTTAATAAAAAAGTCACTGCAACTATTGTAAGTGTGTTATATTTCTTGGAATTGTCACTACCAGTTTGGACTTCTCCCAATTCTCCCAATTCAAAACACAATTACAACTTTATATCTCCCAAAGTGGGGTTTTAAACTTTTTATTTTAAACTTATTATTATTATTTATTATTATTATTATTATTTAGGTAGCTTCCATAAATATCAAAAAATGAAAACTGTTCTCAACACCAGTGTGTTTGAGCAGAAAATCAAGACTTATTAAAAAATATATATATAACTGTAAAAGGTTAAATTCATATCTAAAAGTTTACGTATAAAAAAATTTCATCAATCATTGTACTTCTTTTCTTAGAGCAATTGGTTCCAAATGAGACTCCACTATAGTGACGACTGCATTCGTTAGGCTAATTAATTAACACAGTTACCCAATATAATAATTATAAAAAGAAAAAATTCAATAAAACAATGGTTTGAGATTATAACATCTTCGGTGTGAGCATAAACACACTGTCTTATTTAAAAATGACTATTTAGTATGAAAGATGCTGTCTAGAATGGTGACTAATATCTGTGGAATAACCTATGAAAAAAAGTGTTACTAAACCCCCGACTTAATCAGACAAGCCCCATGTCCAGCTTCAGGGCTCTTCACAAAAACACACACACTCCTAAACAACCAAGGCAGGACAGGGTCTTGGAAAGAAACACACACGATCTCAAGATTATACAAAACAACACACACACGCTCACAGTTGCATGCACTGAGCTTTTCCACCCCGGTGCACTTTAACTCTGTGAATAATTCAGCTGCACTAAAATAAAACCTGCCTCATCACACAGACATCAGCAGCAGACATAGACAAACACACACTGACCTAGTCTAACTCTCAGAATACTTTACTAGGGATACAAATAATAACATAGTATTCAATATTAGACCGACACTAACACAGACTCACACACATAAACACTTCCCATTCTAAGTTGAATACAGTTACACAAATACATATACACATATTCACTAGCTACCGCCCAACAGTTGCCCTAGTGCTGCATTTCAGTGTGTGAGAGAGTCAAATCCACTTCATGCTACCCTTTAACTCTAAAAGAGCGTGTTTCGGTCTTTCTCACGCCCCCGCTCACATGCATTCTTTCTGCTGAAGGCTTTTCCCCATTTCAGTTTGCATTAGTTTAAGAACCTGAGACTGTGTGGGGTTTTAATATATTAAATTTTTTTCTGGAATCAAAGAACATGTTTCACAATTCCTACAGAGACTGAAACCCATAATTACACATTGAGAGGATGGCTTGTTTTTAAAATAATCACTTATTCTTTTCAACATATTGGGATTATGTCCAAACTATGCAAAACCTGGTTCAGATAGCCTAACTTCCATTTATTGGGCAGAGCATGTTGTTTCAAGCCTTTTTGAGGTTAATACTTTATGCATTAAACTGACTGATCAAAAGTGAAAGTGGATTTATAATGTAACAAAAAAAAATCAAAATAAATGCTGCTTTTATTTACTTTACATTTAACAAAGAATTCTGGAGGGGGAAAAAAATCAGTTTCCACAAACATATTGAGCAGCACAATTGCTTTCAACATGCTTCAAATCACACTTATTAGAATGATTTCTGAAGGATCACGTGACAAAAAAGATTGAAGTAATGGCTGTTGAAAATTCAGCTTTGCCACACAGGAATAGATTACATTTTAAAATACAAAATTATTTTAAGCTGTGATAATATTTCACAATTTGTATCGTTTTAATCAAAAGAATGCAGCTTTGGTGAGCATAAGAAACTTCTTTCAAAAGCATTTTAAAATCATGCCCCAAACTTTTGAACTGTTCTTGTAATTTTTTTAATAATGTCAGAGACGCTGTATTACATTTCTCATGTTGTCAAATTGTCATGGTTTTTTTTGTATCTTTATGATGAATTGCTTGCTGTATTCCTCATTGTAAATTGTTTTGGATGAAATTGTCAGCTAAATTAAAAATGTAAAATGTAGTGTACATATCTTGCTCATGTCATGACCTTGGTTACCTCTGTGTAACTGACTCACTGCTTAATGAGTGGAAATACTTCAGCAATAAAAATCATTAATGGAGGCAGTGATACAGGAATCAATACTACTAATGGCAATCACAACAATTGGAAATAGAGCCCAGTCCTTATCCATAGCTTATACAAGGGCTTACTTTACTTTTTGTTAGAATGCAAGGTGTAATAAAAAGTAATTACTAGAGCTCACTTAAAACACTGCCTCTTCACCACAAAAACAGTTTTGTTTTTTACTTCAGCCAGCCATAATATATGTGTGCAATTCACAGTTTGATAATACATGGATGTAATAAAACGAGTCAATTCAGGCATTTAATAACAAAATATATTAAATCGAATTTTGTGTAGAAACAAGACTTCAAAAAAAGCTGTCCTTCATAGCAACAAGCTCTTCTGAAGTCTAGATTTATTCTGTATGTGTGTGTGCGCGCACGTTCATGAATGTGTTTAAGAGACCCTCTCTGCAGCTCTGACTCACTGAGCAAAAGATCTAATCAGAGTTATGACAGAGTTAGCATAAGCATGCCTCAAGAACCAAAACACGCACACATACACACACGCTATCACCATGCATGCCCTGAAATGGACTGAAAAAGACACTCTGATACTGAATTGTATAGTTTCCCTTCACTACTACACAGACATCAAGAAAACACATAACCATGCAACCTTGATGAAGGGTCTATTCTATATACCTATTCATTGAAATTATCTAACAGCTATTTCATGTTCAGTGTGAGACTGATCGATGATTTTAAGTAATAAAGTCATCCTTCATACTCAATGAAACATGATGCACTCTCAAAAGACTCTCTGCTGTGTGGGCACTGAAGGGATGCTTCACAGCTGGAAACAGATCTGTGAGTGAACTGAGCTATGGGGCATAGAGAATGTGCCATTATGTGGACTGACCCAATTTAACCCCTTAATGCCACTGGTTACAGGTCTAAAGAGAGATGAGAGCAATGAGTTGTCAACTATAAATAAAAGCACAGGTTGTATTAACTTCATGTGAATCTTTTACATGTCTATTGTAAACCAGAGCTATTTAATGTTTGTTTTCTCTCCTGAAAATTAATTTCTGTATCAAAGCATCACAAAAGCAAGCACTACGATAATGCAGTCACCACCATATTTAGTACATATATTATATAGAAAGAGCTATTAATTTGATAAATTATTATAAATTCAATAAAACTGATCTAACTCAAGTCACATTTATAATATATAAAGATTCCATTTGTGACCAGTCAGTGTTAAATAACTGATTGATTTACACTATAAAATGTATATTGAATTAAATAAACAATCTTATTTTTTATTTAGACATTTATTTGTATTTTCCCCATAACTGTTTTTTAATTGTGCTAAATTATTGTTTTCAATCCACGAATTATGACTGTCACTATTGTGAACAGACTTAAAACACACTTTCACTAACTTTTTAACTAAAAAAATAAATAATTAAGCACATTTAAGACTTAAATGTATTAAGCCAACAGAGGTTAAGAAGCGTAAGTTTTAATGAGAAAGCAACTGTTCAATGAAAGTAACACATCAATGGAAAAAAAGAGCTGTATGCTTACTCGCCACGGTGAGCGCAACAAACCAAAGTCCTGAAGCCATCGGAGCTGCCGTCTCCTGCAGGAGCCCCTCCGTCCACACTTACATCAACTGGCAATCAAAGATTGCGTCTTTACAGATCCATTTTCCCCGCACACTTCACAACGACAGTCCCTGCGGTTGAGACAAACAGATTTGAGTACGCGACAACGCGGGATCCGGGCTTCTTATGCCCTCGGATTGTTAAAAATTCGAGCGTGTTTTACGCCTGGAGAGTTGTTCGGTTCCTTTCCAGCGATAATCAGCCACAAACGCGAGCGTTATGATAAAAGATCTTTTGGATTTTCTCTTCTGCACGCCAACTGACTCGCGCGCTCTCGGCAGACTGTGCGCTTCTCTTGCGCGCGCGGCAGAGTTGACATCCGCGAGCGCAATCAAGCCATCAACTTATGTAAAAACAAGTCTTCAACCACTTAAATACAGTTCACAGTCCCCAGGTCATATTATTAAAACATTTCAAGAATCCATTTGTCTTTCCCATACCCTGTCGAATGACATCGATTTTAATGTCGTTTTAAATATTACACAATTTTAAAGAGAGAGCAGGTGTTGATGGCCCAGTGTGATAAGTTATGATAATTACTGGCTCAAGTGCATATGGTTAAAAAAAAAAAAAAACTGCAAATTGCCACTGTGTCTTGCATGGGCAATTGGCTAGGTATGCGTCACGGGGGAGGAGAGTTTGCTGGTTGTGTGTTCTGCACCGTGAAGCATAAGAAACCGTCTTAATACACATTTACATGAGTAGGTTTTTCAGTATGACTCATAATGGGAGACACTGAGAAGTTGTCAGAAGGGTTATATGTCATGAACTGTTTTGAACTTACAGAAACGTATATTTTTTGTAAATAAAATGAACACAAAGAATCCACAACAGCATATTCAGGCAAGAATCACCTTTATGATAAATATAATAAAGATATATTTTAACCAAAATGCATTTTCCGCAAGTATTATGTTGGGGAGCTACTGGTCAAAACAACAGTTCAGTGTTACCATGCACACTTCTGGTCAAAAGTATGGAAGAACTAAGATTTTGATTAAAGAAGCTTCTTTTCAAGGCTCACCTAAAGCTGGATTTGATTAAAATACAGTAAAAAGATAAATATTGTGAAATATTATCACAATTTAAGACACCTTTTCCTATTTTAATATATTTTAAAATATTATTTATTACATAATATAATTCTAATATGCTGATTTAGCTCAGGAAACATTTTATTATCATCATCCATGTTGAAAATAGTTGTGCTGTTTAATATTTTCTTATATATTCTATCATTGAAGGATCCGTTTCTTTTCAATTATAATAATATTTCACAATATTATGATATGTTTGATCAAATAAATGCAGCCTTGGTGAGCATAAGAGATTTCTTACCAAAACATTAAAAAATTTTGATTACTAGTATATTTTTGCCATTTAATATTTTAGACTTTCCTTGTTAATTGAGGCTGAAAAGCCTATAGCTGGCTGTCTAGTAGCGCGTCATTATTGTGACAACATGCCCCATCCCACTAATGTCAATGTGTCACATTAACAGTATTTTTTTTTTTTTCGTGGCCAATGATGGTGCAAATATTCCAAAATATTTTAGCCAAGATTTTAAGACTCATCCATAGATGAGTGTCAAATTCAGAATGAAGAGAGTTCATTGCAGTTTACTGCAGTTTCTCATAAAGCAGCTGCTCACTTCAAAGGATAAATATATTGCTAGAAAAGCATTGTTTTCTTAATTAACTTTCAATGAACTTAATTAACCATGAAAACCCCAATCACGGACGCAAATTAATCTCTCACACCCTGTCACACATAAAATCTCATGAGGAAAGACATCACACAAAACGTCGCAAAGCAGTGGACCCTTGAGGCGAGGTACAAAGCAGACCTGACGATATGGTCCTAGAACAGGAGAAAATAGGACTCTTGTCGTTTCACAAACCCTCTGCAGTGTATGCATGCCTGAGTGTGAGAAATCAAGAAAGCATGAGAGCAAGAAACAGAGAAAGGACAAAAGTGTGCAGTCAAAGGAGGCATTAAGGTCAGTGATTCTACAAAGTGGCTATGGATCTTTAAACTTCCTAAGCCATGCATGCATACACAAACATTTTCATACACAAGCATGCACATACTAAAGGCTCTCTCACTCAGCCATGCCCAAATGTTACAGCCATTAGTGTTGTGTAAATGGCTGTTAATTTAATTTAGTTTGAGTGAAAGAGGACCTCACATAATGTTACCTGATACAAACAGAAATACACAAACAATTCACAATATCAATTTCTGCACAGGCACAGACAGGTTTCATAATTATTCTAATATGCAGCCTTTCCTTTACGGACATATCTGAAATATCTTTTTCTCAGGCTGACAGTAACAATGCAGTATGTTAACAAACTGCAGTAACATTTTAATTAAATAATCTAAACAGAAAACGTCATCCTCCCAAAGCTGATGAATTGTTTTGCTTTATTCTGAGCACAGTAAAGTACGTGTGGAGCAAATCTATACATGAATGTGTGACTGCATACACATGAACATACCTACATTCACCGCCATTTACGTTTTGCCCTTTTCTGACTGTCTGCAGCATGAAGTCTGGTTTGCCATCCCTCTCATGCTCCAATTCCTCCAATAGGAGGTGTTTGGGGACAGAAGCAGACTGCAGTATAAAGATTTAAACGCTAACAGACATTAGCTCACCATTTTGATGCCTTATGTTTACACATCAGAAGCACTCATCCATGGATTTTCAACATGTTCTTACACAGAACATGTCAGTTTACCTAACGCATATCCAGGATAAACCACTTTGATCTTCAGCATCTGGTGGGTGATGGTTACTCACTTCAGTCATCTGATCTCCATAAGGTGAAAATTGCTCCATTCATTGTTTGCTTTGGCTGAACACACAAGCCAAATGCATCTGGCGGAGAAAAATTAAATGAAACAATTGACTGTTTTAAAATAGGCTAGTCTTTACAACAACAACAACAACAACAAAAACATTAATAATATTACACAAACCTTTCAAACCATGTGTGAACATGTTAAAAATAAATAAATAAATAAATATTGTTTTTAACTGAACAGTGTACATATTTATTGCACTATATATACATATCAATAAACAAGCCAATATAATTTATCAGAGGTCAATCACAATTTCATCACTGTATCATAGTAAATATTCCCACTCTAGTCTTTAACTTTCTGTGTAACAAATTATACTATACCGTTGTTTTGGTTCTTTTTCATGAGCTTAAAATAAACCGTGTAAGATCTGCTAATAACCAAATCACAGCGTCTGAAAAATGACTGCTGCAAGAAATGAAAAACACAGGGGAAAGCTAACTACCTCAAGAGTGATAAAATAACATAATGTTGTTTTAACAAAGAAGCCGAATTTCCGCCCACTTCATTAAAAAAAAATAATTTATTTGCACACATAAGGTTTGTTTACTTACGCATGGCGTGGCACATTTACGTCTTTTCTTATGGCGCCATCTTGTGGTGAACTATATACAGTGAAGATAATAAAGTTTGTAATTTCTTAGAAAACAAGGATTCAGATTTTGGTCTTAACATTACTGTTACTTTGAAGGATTTGAATATATATATATATATATGACTTTTGAAGCATATTAGTCTAGATGTTTTAAATCTAAGTCTAACAATAACCAGTTGGAAAATGTTAAACTCTGTAAGCCTTAAATTGATTTCACTGTTAGATAAGCTAATTTGAAAAAGTCTCACGTTTATTTAATAAATCTAATTTATGTATTTATTATTAAAAAAATCTGTGGAAACTGTTTTAGATTATTAATAGCATTGTTCCAAACACAGAACAACATTTTTTGTTATGTATATTTGATGAAATTTTATGTTATTTACATTTTTATTATTGTTTTATATATATTTATTTGATTATTTTAATGTCCATTTTAATGTCATATTTATAGCTTTCCCAGACTCGATCCCCAGTCCTTTATCTTGGTATGAGGACTTCCTGTCGGGAAAGACTCCACAGCACCATCATCACCGTTCAGTTCCCAAACAAACTTTACCAACTCACACTCCAATCCGCAACTTTTCCTCCAGCACCCTCCATCGAAAAGTCCCGTCGCCAGCCAGATCCGCTGGGAAAACAAAAGCAGAAATGTCCCCTCCGTCCGCACGGCTTCAAACCAAACCCGTGATAACGTGTCTGAAGACATTTCTGATCTCGTACAGTCTGATTTTCTGGGTGAGTTTGTGTTTTCATCAGATTTGCAGTTAGCTTGAGGCGGCTATCAGCACAGCTAACTCACTCTGAACAATGGGCTCAGTCAACGAACAGTTCTAACACTTAGTGTAATCCTAGTTTCGAGTCTTACAATTTATTTATGAAAAAATGAAATGCATTTCTAAACATTATTTAGATGTTTATTTATCTTCTGATTAGCAAAAATACTTACAAAAAAGATTTACACACAACCTCTCCATTACCTTTTATTGTTACCGGCTTGCTTAAGGATGCGTCGAATAATTGTAATCTTCCCAGCATTTTAAATTTATGCAACTTACCAAAAGTATGAAGTGAAACATTAATTTTAGGATAGAGGGTAAAATTTATTCCAGATGGTCAAATACGAAACTTTGCAGCCTTGTTTATACTTTGGGAAGAATAATCACAGCTGTTTTGATTCGCTGTTCAAATATATTGATCTATACAGAGATTTAATAAGGAAACTGATATAAACAGTTCATCAAATGTGGCCTAAATGGGTGCGAAGTCCGATGCAGCTCGTTTATCTCTACTATTTATTGCTATTCACGGATTTCAGCTGGCAGGGAACAGATGGTCATGTTTATAAAGTGGATAAAGTAAGAGTCCAAGACCCAGTCAGTTACTTATGATAGAAATTATTACTCTGTCATTTATTTAACCTTGGCAGTTATACACATCACCAAATAATAAATAGGCTTGTCACTACACCAAATTATAATAAATTGAACAAAACCTTACCAGGTTTCAAAGACAGCAATATCATAAAATAATAACTCTAACTATTATAACATATCCATCTTTATCCACATACATACATTTAACTTTACATATATACTATATAGTTAATCCCAACTGCACGATTGATTAGTGTCACTAAATGTAAACTATATTATCCAGTTCAGATCTGCTAAATGTGACTATAAGCCGAAGTATATTAAGATATAATACACATTAACATCATACTCTTCTGAAAAGCTCTTTAAACAATGTGTATGTGTGAAAAGGACTATATAAAATGATTTGACTTGGCTTTTATTTATTTTGACCAGTTTCTAAATGGGTCTAGGCTTGTATTTGCTCACGACAGTTGTTTGGAAACTCCCTGATTCCCTGTTTTTATTTAACCCTCTAAACTATCCAAGTTTTGAAGCTGAAGTGTAATTACAAGGTTTGTAAGGTGGGTAGTATTACGAATGGGGATGGGCAAGACACAGTGCCATAATCCCTCGGGCAAATCCATGAACACTTATCGAATATGTCTCTGAGAGTCTTTAACTCTTGTAGTTCACAGGAGTGATCTTGTTGGCTGTTGGAGTATGGGGAAAGGTTAATTTGGAGTTTGACCTCCTTCTGGCTTCGGATAAGGGCACCAATGCACCATATGTCCTCATTGGGACCGGAGCAGTCATCATCATCTTCGGGTTGTTCGGCTGCTTCGCTACCTGCCGTGGAAGTCCATGGATGCTGAAGCTGGTCAGTTCTAGAGATTTCACAAGATTTCAAAACTGAGAGTGATCAAATTCATAAATATGGGAGAGGTTACAGCCCATTCTATGAATACGGTACACTCAAAATACTTTCTCTTTTTTTTTTTTTTGTAAAAAAGAAAGAAAAAAGCACAGATCCTCTTATATGACGCAAAACTGACCTATCATGAAAAATTGCTAGTTTGCATTTGATGTCCACTTAAAAAAATGTCATTTAAGCCCTCGACCTTGTTACAATATTTAGAAGAAGAAAAAATCTTCAATTTATATGAAAGCTTAATAACTACAGCCCAACATTTGGAGTCTTACTGCTGCATGTCTGCTTAATTTAATTAGTTTTGTGTACACTGTATATTTAAAGTTTTATATGTTTGTCAGTGTAGCTTTTTTAACAGTTGGAAAATATAGCCTCATAAAAATAAATGTAGATAATCATTTCTGAATGTTTTGAATATTTTAAGGTTTTTAGGTGTTATTTTGTATCGTTTTTTCTTGAAATGTCATTAACATTTTTTGTTGATCTGTTTTTAAGCATTTTCTCTTTTCCCCCTCCCTTGTAGTATGCTATGTTCCTGACTCTTGTGTTCTTATCTGAACTAGTGGCAGGTATATCCGGCTTTATTTTCAGGCATGAGGTAATTAATTTTTTTTTAACTTTACATGCAGTATTTCAGATACCATCTGCTGTCTTCACATCCGATGTTTTCGCCTTTTTTTAAGATTAAAGCAGTGCTTCTAGGTGTCTATAATAACGCTGAATCAGTCTACAGTGGAAAAGGCAATGAAGATCTGGACAGAATCCAGAGAACAGTAAGCATGTATTTGTTTTATTGGGAGCAGTACAAAACATCTGGATTATATAAAACTTCACATATCTGCTTAAATGTTACTTTGAGGAATGTAATTTATATATTTGTCATTTGTAGCTGCAATGCTGTGGAGAGAAGAACTACACCAGCTGGGCAAGCACGGATTACTTCAAAAGTGAGGGCATCCCCAAAAGCTGCTGCAACATGACTGCTGGTGTAAACTGCACTTCTGCAGAACTTAAAGATCTTAACACGGCTGCGTCAGTGGTATATCAACGGGTAAGATCTCTGCTGTTTCTAAACACTCCTAAATCAGCAAAATCATAAGACTTATGATTCTATGATTCTTCTCTTGTAGGGCTGTTTCTCCCTGATGACTACAACATTGGAGGCCAATCTTGGAATCATTGCTGGAATTTCTTTTGGAATTGCATTTTTCCAGGTACTCGTCGTGTCCAGTTATTTTTATTTATTTATTTTTTTCATTTATGTATATCTAATAATATATTTTTTCCATTCAATTCCTCATCAGCTCATTGGGATATTCCTGGCATGTTGTCTGTCTCGCTATATCACCAACAACCAATATGAGATGGTGTAGTGATCCACAGGTATATTTTCTTACTCTTCCCATTAGGCTGTTCTCTTTAAAATGGCACAGTTTCGTGTTGTTCTATTACATGTCATTTGTGGTACTTTGACTGAGAAAAAATGACTAGGTTATCATTTAAGGGTTCTAACTGTCACTTCTGTTTGATTACAGGGTATCAACTGGAGATCACAGAAGACTGAACCTGACAAAAAGGGAAACCATTTAGTTTCAGTGTTTTGTATGTGTGCCTTAGCTAAACATTTCATTTTAGAGAATTTCTGACTGCTTTTTAAAGAATATTTCTTGTTGGTAACTACATTGAAGGGAAGGAACCCATTCCGAAGGGATACGATCATTTTGCATTGTTTTTGCCAGAGTGAAAAAATAACAACGATTAGATATACAGAAGTTTGTAGAAAGTGCATGTGTTTTAGCAGGTGTTAAACCAAGAACCACTTAATTGGAATTAACACATGTTAAAACTTTGCATCTAGTAAAAACACCAGTAAAATTGCTTGCATGGAACTAAAGTTCAACATTTGCCAAAAAGGATGTTTTTGAGAATGACTTAATAATTTGAGACATTTAAGATGTTATCCACTCATGTTACATTGGGAGTTTGGTTTATGTCACCAGCAGTTCATTTTCAAGAACTAGTTTTAATACATGTATGTTCATTGCCACTTGGATTGCTTCTGTGAAAATGATGTGGTCATTTGCAATTTCTCTGCAGTCTTTATTAATGTAGCAGCTATAGTGTTAATTGTAAGGTTGTTGAATGTCATGGTGGTGATGTGCTGAAGAGAAAAGTTTCTCTTTAACTTTGTCTTCTAAATGTGAAGTCTTTTGTCGCCCAGGTTGATCAGGTAACGATATTTAACATGTACATACAAAGCTACAGATAATGCCATTATCTATACAAGGTTTGTGCTGTATTTAAAGACATCTTTGCATTTGTAAGGAAAATAAGGTGATGTATAATCCAGATTACTTTTTAAACTATAATTCTTTTCTCTTGTCACTCCAGCATAATCATACTGATTAGTTTTTGCAGTAAGATAAACCACCCTCTGCGTTTTATCAGCATATGGGTTTACTTTTGGGGCATGTACACGTTGTATCTTTGTAAGACAACAAACTGTCAACAGCCTGTTCTTTTTGTGTAAACTGCAAAATGCATAGGAACAATAAACTGTTTTATATGAGCATAGGCTTCAGACGCAGAACCACCAGATGGCGCTATCTATTTATTTACACAATAAATAGTATTTTGCAATCTGGGTAAGAACCAATGAAGAGTGGGTCGAAAGGAGGTTTACAAGGGCAAAGTGTGCCATTTGGGACAGGTGTGTAATATAAAGAAGTCTAGCTTGTATTACTATATGTGATAAGTAAAAATCGCAATTACTGTCCTAAAATGCTTTAAATCAAGCGGCCTGCAGATCGCATTATTGACATGCCTACGACACTGTATGACCATTGAGAGAAAATAGTAGTTTGTAGGTTATATCGCTATTTCTTTAATCAGCACGAGCAAGAGTTCATATTTAAGCCCTGAAATCGATCACTACG
Source organism: Acrossocheilus fasciatus (assembly GCA_036784905.1). Taxonomy (NCBI): domain Eukaryota; kingdom Metazoa; phylum Chordata; class Actinopteri; order Cypriniformes; family Cyprinidae; genus Acrossocheilus; species Acrossocheilus fasciatus. Next base: position 12,733,031 of record CM071951.1, on the reverse strand, counting down.
TTCAGTGAAAAAGAAAATGTCAGAATTTACACATCCTCATTGAAGAGATGAAGATACCGACAGACGTCGATGCAGATGAAATGCTGAAGCTCGATTGGTCAGAAGGCCTGTCAATCACTTGCAGCTCTGCACCCCATTGGACACGACGCTTCTCTGCCTGACGTCAACAGTATAAGTTTGTCTGTCCTCGCCTGAACGAACAGAAGAAGGGAGCTTTCTTCTCAGTCGGGGCGGTGTAAAATATTTGCTGCTTCGTCAATCCTTTGTAGTTTTTCTTTTGGTTATTCCAGTCCAGTAAACGGTTTTATCCAGGTTAGTCATTTGCATCTAAATCTTTTTGAGATTTATTGCGTTGTCATTGGAAGGTCAGGTGAAGTGACGCTTGTCTCGTGTAAACGTGCAATGAAAGGTTCTGCATGCTCGTTAGTTCAATATCAGAAAGTCATAGGCTTTTGATGAGTTTCACCTTAAACGTTTAATATTGTTTGGTTGTTGATGATGATGGTGATGCTGCTGTTTTAAATAGACGATGCAATATGTCTGTCTATATTAGCGACGCGAGAAACTAAAGCGTTCTCTCATTTTTAGCGATAATAAAGATGTGCGGATAAATCGGTGTTTATTCTAGTGTATTCTTAACAATGACTCGGTTGAACCGCTTAAAAAGCGGCACTGAATCGAGGTTCTAGGACTAACAGTTACTCGAACTCATTGAACCGAGAAATCGCGGAGTTGGCTTCATTAAATGGCGGTCTTTCTAACTACGACTTTGGTGTTTTTAAAAGAAATGTAAATTTCAGTTCGAGCTGAATCATGGCTGCAGCAACCGGATTAGGACACGTGAAACTGCAATAAACACCCTTAAACGTACCAACAAATGGCTTTATTTGAAGGTTTTACAACATGCAAGTTAATGTGCAATATCGGGATAGACTTTGACGCATCTAACGTTAACTCCTATGAATAATAAAAATAAAAGCTATTTAAAAAAAAAAAAAAAGCTCAGTCGGTTTGTCGTCATTTAAAATGGTTGCCCTTATTGCAAGAGATTTAAGTGGAAGACCGTTTTGTAATTTTGATTGTACCCTTTCACTTCAGCTTTGCCATGATGCAGCTCAGCAGCGACGCACAATGCAACAAGCACTCGTTGCTCAATGTCATGAACCGGTTCATGGCCGCTGCCAACAACATGGACGAGACTATCATGGTGCCAAGCTTACTGCGGGACGTGCCTCTGGAGGACCAGGACAGCCAAGCCTCTGTTAGTCACAATAACAACGAGCCCTCTTTCCCTAACAAACAGAGGGACATGTATGAGCACTACCTGCTGCTAAAGTCCATCAAGAACGACATGGAGTGGGGTCTGCTGAAGAGGGAGATGGGCGGCAGCTTTCTAGAGATGGCAGTGAAGCACGAAGAACCGCCGGTGAACGGAGGAGCTGCAGAGGAAGGCTCTGACCTGGAGGGCCAGTTCCACTATCACCTCCACGGACTGTTTGCTGTTCTGTCCAAGCTCACGGTCCAGGCTGACCACCTCACGAATCGTTACAAGAGAGAAATCGGTGGAGGTAGCCTGTTGCGATAGGATTGATTTGGTTTAAATCTAAAACGGACTATGTGTTCTTGAACTGTTGGACTGGGAAGTGAATGGGTGGCAGTGGACCTAAAAGGCTTCAGATTCCCCTCTGCCATCAAAAAAGGGTTTCTTGCCCATGTTGGTTGACCTGTGGCTTGTCTTGGTGGTATCTGGTGATTTTTCAGGATGTTTCCTCTAGACACTAAAGGGCTATGAGAGTAATGGGGTTTTTTACACTGACCGTTTCCGCAGCGTGCATCTATTCCATTTAGACTTTAGTTTTGGGTTTTGTTTTAAATCTCTGTATGCCAGGTCAGAAAGCCCTTGATGTTGTCACTTAAAGCTGTAGAAGAATGTGAATGCTGGTAATTCGATTCTTTCTATTAGCAGCCAATGCCTTTTTAATGAGGGGATTTTTTTTTATGTGTTAATGCTACTCTTCTGCACTTGTCCATGCAAAAATGGCGTGCCTTGTCACTTCCCACTTGTGCTGTTCTCAAGTATGTGTGCTTGTCATGCATTGTATCAGTTTGAACAGGGCCCATATGAGTCTGTATGCCACTTCTGTTGTTTTTCTGGTTTGTCCTAAAAGATTTCAAGTTTTATATTGTGCTGTAATATAGTGACTTATTAAATAAAGCATTAACTTAAACTGCCTCTCTGCATTGTCTTCCTCCTGAGCATTCTCTAGCACATCCTCTCTTCTCAAGCGCAATAAGATGCCAACATTTACCAGAGGGCTGGGTCAAATATCTAATCCTAAATGGAGCTAGTGAGTATCTGCTAATCTAGTTTCGTAAGGGCTGTGTCTCTTGCATTGTGTGCAAGGAATGTTTTACAAAGGCAGGTTTGAGCTTGACTATTCATTAGTGTTCTCATGTTTGCAACGACTTAAAGGGATAGTTCACTTGAAAACTTAAACTTGTCATTTATCCATGTCATTCCAAACCTGGAAAAGGCAAAATACAATTTAAAGCGTGTTAGTAAGCAGACAGTTGTGACCACTGACTTTTACTGTGCGAATGATGACTTTTTGGTTCCTTTATCTTGTTCTCCTTTCCCAACAGTGTGTTAAAGGAATAAACCAACCAAAAGTTAACACTTGTTCCAATCCTGTTTGAAATTGGCAACCGGTTTGACCACCATTAATTGGAAATGTAACGAAATTAAACTGTGGTTACCAACATTCTTCAGAATATATTTTTGTGTTCTGTGGAATGAAAGTCAGGTTTGTAGTGTCATGAGTAAATGTTAACTTTAGAATGGAATATCTCTAACTCCCGTGAACAGCATAAGCACCAGCTGAAACCGGTCTTAAATGCTAATGCAGGCAGTTCTATAAGACATGACATCATTCTTATCAAATATAGCGGTTCAAAGTGTATTAGACGTGTAAAAAGTGTCTGGTTAAGATTATCAGTTCATGACCTTTTGATCTAATTAGGGAAGTATATCTAATCCTTTAAGACACTGAGTTTTAATGCTCCGTTCTCAAGCATTGTGAGTGTTTGAAACTTCAATCTAAACTGAATTTCTCAAAAGATATACCCCTGGTTTCACAGACAAGGCTTAAGCTTAATCCTAGACTAAAATGTAAGTCTGAGCGGTTTCAACTGAAAGAAACTTGCACTGCCTGATCTTAAAATATATCAGTGCCTTTTTTGTCTCAAGATGCACACCAGTAAGTACATTTATAAAAATTACTTAAATGTCCTAATTGAACTATGGCCTGATCCTGGCTTAGCCTAAGCCCTGTCTATGAACCCAGGCCAAAGTGTTTAGAGGAAGTTATTTTGGTTTTATTTTTGCATTTCATTGCATGCATTTTATATTCCCATCTTTATCCTGTATGTTTGAATGGATACTTTTTGAAAATGGAAACCTTTTACCTTTCCGAACCAAAGTGTTTCTCATCTTCCCCATACTAAACGTTCACTGAACCATGAACAATAACTCTATAACCGTTCAAGCCGCAGTTGTGGCAACACCCAGCCTTTGAAGTAACGTATGTGGGTGGACACACAGAACAGGCAAAAGAAAACGTGAGAATCACAGTAATACCGATCAAAATGTCTGCTTTGGCTACAGAGGAGCATTATGATATATCAGACCAAATGTAGTCCAACCATCTGTCCATTCAAGTGAAATAGGTCAGCGTGAGGCACGCGAACTGGGCCAGGCGGTCACAGTAACAAATCTGCACGATATATGAACCAGCAACTAAATGAGGGATTTGCAGCTGTCTTAAAATGTCATTTTAAAGCTTCAACCAAAATGTAGGATGTATAGGACATTAAAAGCAGGCCTTTTATGTTGTTTCAATCACCCAGAATGCATCTTCAAAGAATCCACATGCATGTATACTATAGAGAATGTAAAGATTACGATGCAGAGGAAAACATTTTCAATAGGATAAGCTATATCTACTTGTGTCTCTAGATTCCACTGAAACCTATTAACTGTGACCGTGGAACTGTGACAGACTGGTGTAAGGATAAAACATTGTAAATCATAAAGGGACTCATAAAAGCATAAATCAGTTTCAAAATGTTTGGCTGGATCAGCTCGTCCCTGTGCCATGGTGCATTGAGTGACTACGTGATCCGGCAAGCTAGACTTGGCCGGGCACGTCCAGTCTGCTGGATGATATCTAACAGCTGCCCTTACGTGCTCCCGTACATCTTGGCACCCGCAAAGGAACGTTGCCAAACAAATGCAATGCCGGTGACTGGCATACACGCGTGAGACGTGGCAGAATGTTTCATGCCCTCTTTCTGTCTTCATGGGTAAAACTAGTAAGACAGTGATTTCCTTCAAATTAATCCCTGACAATCAAAAACAGCAAAAAATGAATTAGTGATCAAACTAATCCATATTTGTAGCAACATCTCCCCATTGAAGTTGTGTTTATTCAGTTATGCACAGGGCTACATGCTAAAACAATTAAACAAGAACCAAAAAGAACATCATAAAAATATATGAGAAAGTATTTAACATGTTTAGGGAAGCTACCATGAAACTAATCATAATGCAAATTTGAAAAAGCTACACTACAAACAAAAATCAGCTAAAACACTTTAGTTATTTGAAGCAATTTTGATAATTAATGTGTGCGTGTGTGTAACTATGCAATTATATAATTTAAACAAATACATGTTTTTAATAAGGGTTTTTAAGTTAATGAACTGTCTCAGGCTGTATAAATGAATAAATAAAACACCCTCATCTCATTTACATTACCGAATCAAAAATATAATACATAATACAGTTGAAAAATAAAGCCGTTTTATGAGTTGTCATCATTCATAAAATCTACTCATTTATATGAACCATCCAAACGATCAGATTCACTAGAATGAATCAGATTTTCCAACTCTACATAAGAGAAAATAAGAATGAAGCAATTCACCAGAATGAATCAAACTTTCCAGAGAGAACCGTTTAGGAAGAAACGATTAATTAAGATTGATCTGGTGCTCTTACAAAGTTCCGTTTTAAGCAATGAATGTGACCACACAATGAGTCACTTTTTTTTTAATGAAGTTACGAGCATGATAGAAATCGGCGCTGGACACAAAGCGGTGAGTACGTGGATTACATCCTAAATACTTCTGATTGGCCATTGAGTTGTAGAAATCAACGAACATGTCTGTGATTGGCTACTTTGCTCCCCTCGGCGAAAATGCATTGTAAAATCATTTGACGCTTTCCAAAGCAGAAGATACACTGGATTGTTTGCCAAATCTATTTCGTTATGCTATTATTACGAAGAAAACAGATCCTAGACCAGGAGTTATGGGCAGTTTTTCCATCTAAAAGCGGTCAGTTAGACTATTATACATGCTAAACTAAAGCCCCTCCGCTCGGACACCCCTCCCTCTGGCGCCAGGCCTGTGGTTCACTGGAATGAATCAAACAATTCAGTGCTTCCCACGAGAGATGACTGCTCAGGACAAACCAATTCAGTTCAATGAATCCAACTTGGTGCTATATATGGACAGGAGTACCATTTAAGATGAACTGATTTAATACAATGAATCAGACTTGTAATTGGTACACTGATTCACTAGAATGAAATAAAAATTTCAGCAGTTCAGATGAGAGAAAGGACTGTTTAGGATGAACCAGTTCACTATAATGAATCAGACTTGGTGTTACAAAGCCATTTAGGATGAACCAGTTCAATGAAGTTAGTATTGTCGCTACACTGCTAATTAATGTTATGGTCCTAGGTAATTTATTAATGCATTTTGGCATAATGTTGGGTAGCTGACAGCTGTTAGTGATGCTATGGTGCGATGATCAGCTGGTTTGGGTAAGGAGATGCTCACACCACTCAGCCTCACAATACTAGGCCTTGTGTTGTATAATGAGAGCCTGTGTGTTCCATCACAGCATTACCAATCTGTCTCTGTACGACCTCGCCGTGCTTGAGGCCAAGCTTTCACACCACCCACTGGGCACAAAAGTCAGCAAGCAATATGTCTCATGGTTCTGTTTTTCATTGTGATTTTTAGGAGGTGCATGATAGTGACTTGTGTGACAATTTCTCTTGTGTCCGCAAGTAAGATGTCCCTGAAAGAGCAGCAGAGACATGATTGCATAAAAATGCAATAAAGCAATGGTTCCTAAGCAATAGTTCCTTTTTACTGTGCCCTATTTCTTAAGACGTCAGTGTAACATCAGATTTGGAGAAACTTTTACACTGTACAAATTTTTGGAGTGCATTTTACAAGAAAACTTTATTTCAGTCTTTCTACTTCAAATTTTCACATTTAATTTAGTGTGCTATTTGCCAAATCTTTGTTTAAACCATTTCCCCTTTAGAATTAATAAAGGGTTTGTGATCTTTTTATTTATATATATATATATATATATATATATATATATATATATCTTGAATCCTTTTTCTTCGGGTTTCTTTCTCATTTTAGTTTAGTTTTGTTGTGCTTAAGTCAGTTTATTAGTTTTTGTTTGTATTTTAACTTTAATAGTCTAATTATATATATATATATATATATATATATATATATACACTTTACTAATAACTGATCCACACTTTAACTAATCCAGATGCCTATATAATGACCTTCAGACTGCTGATGTAAGGTCACAATGTTTGCCTCTGTACTGATATCGTTCCTATCAAGCTCTTTGTGCAGAGCAAGGCTGAAGTGCAACCCCTTCCTCTATCTGTCACAGGAAACAGAGTCTGCAGAGAGTGTAGGGGTGTATGTCAACAAACAGTCAGCGAAGAAAAAGCACTTAGTGACCCTGGAAAGTTCTAATGCTGACGTAGTATTGAATACGAGCTATCTTATCATGAAATGTTTGCTCCCTTTGTACTGCACTGCAACACTGCAAGTTAAGGCCATATGTAAAAAAATACAAGACATGCTGTCATGCAACAGAGTCAGAAAGGGCAGAGAATTCATCCTGTCCTGCAGCTGTCTTGCTGTACATGATCAGCTCATGCAGCCTACATATGATAATTTCAGGGTGCTCCGTGCACGACGTAGCTGTAAGAATGTTCAGGGCAGCTGAGGTTACATAAGCCAGTGGGCGTGGTGCTCAGCTGGAACATTTACAACGCCACACAGTGTTGCCTTGGTTCCCACCACCCATACAGACACACACACTGCTCATGCACATCTGCCATACCATAGCTTATCAGTCTAGTGTCAATATAGTTCAAATTAGTGTGCTTTCCCACTTTTCCCCTTATGATTATTCCTCCATTTAGTCTGTTAGAAATCTGTGTTATTTGTATATTTGCACAATATTACTCTTCTCAGCCTGTTGTCCTCATAGATTATTGAATGGTCTGTCCTCAGTGAGGGTCCAGCTGACTCCTTCATGTGATTTAATCTAATTTGAAGGACAGGAGCGAGTCATTAGGTAGATTGTCAGTCATGTCCTATACTGCTGCATTATGCATGAAATGTTTTAATTCAGGTATTCAACTGTTAATAATTGAACTGAAGCACTGAAATTATACCACTTTAAACTGACTTTAAAGTATTTCAGTTTGAAGTAATCTGTTTCTCAAATTTAAAATCATACATACGTGTATATATAGAGAGTGTATAGATACTTTAAATCCAGTTTAGTTAAATGTAATTGATTCCAATATAAACACATTTTAAACATACAATGTAAAAAGTTACAGTTTCATTATTAAAACAAACATTTTCAATAATAATTAACTGCTTAATTATGTATATAAATATGCTTATTTTCTGCCAAGACATTATCCTTTAATTCATGGACATTTCTGTCAACTCTACAACCCAACACAATAGAGTGCAATTCAAAATATAGGTAAAACACCTCTAAAAAAAATCAATACAGAAAATTATTTCATATTAATACACATTGTTCCATTATCAGTACTTTTTTTTTTTTTCAGCTTGCTCCTTTGAAAAGGCCATTTTATGTTCAATGTTCTGGTTTAAAATGTAATTTCCTCTGCTGTCATAATTAACGGTTACACATAGTTTGAGATGGTGGAAATGACATCATCATGGCAATGTTCATGACATCATGACAAAAATAAGTCAGAAATCTTCTGTGCTGCATGTTAGAGATTGTTTGTACACAAACTCCACAAAGTCCACAGTACCAAAAGTGCCCATATAACTGAGGAAACACCTCTATATTGCAACACACTTTGCTGGCAGTGTGAAAGTCTGCATAGTCACACATGATCTGTGCATGATCAGTGATCTAGGTTCACATGGGCCACATGCTGTGATGGCTATAAGACATTCTATACTTAACATCCAAGAATATTTGTCCCTGGCAGACATGAGTCCTTCCAGAATAGCAACAGATTATCGAGCCATGCTATCCAGGCTATAAATAATTAGAAAGAATGGAATTAGCGGCACCGATCAGTAACGGTTCTGCTCAGTCATTACTCAGCACGCCTGGAGAGTTAAACTAATGCAAGGTCAGCGCAACAAACATCTGTTTTCACAGATGCATAAAAACAGAATATTCCTAAGTGAATGTATCTCACTTTAAAATACTGCAAACTGTAAGTTAAGTAGGACAAGGAGAAAGGTATCTTAATTAACATGTAAGCAGCGCCTGCTCAGGTTGTCTGGCATTTGTAACTGTCTCTGCGTCTCCATAAAAGAGTGTTCAAAAGCAGAATGCTAAAAGGGAAGTTCCCCAGTGTTTGAGAGAAGCAAAGCTGGCAGGACCGCCCCTTTGTGGAAGAACTCTTACATAATGTCAATTTGAACAAAGACGAAAACTTGCTGACCCTCTGAACGCAGATCTTTAAGAAAGGAGGGTGACAATCAGATTTAACCCTTTAAACCTCTCAGCTGTGACTTCAAATCAAGTGACGTTTGTGTTGGTCAGTTGTTTCAAGGTTTATTTGGTGAGCAACTCTGCAAAGACTTTATCCAGCTTTGAGTTTAGCTAATAAAGATATTTAGTCAAAACGTGCATTATTTTATTAATTAATACTGCATTTGAAAAAAGCCTTTTCCTTTAGTTATATTAGTTTTAACACTGCTATTACTTCCATATGCTTGCACGTGGATATTTAACTGTCAGTATGTCTTGTCTAGACGTGCCCTAGATTTAAACCAATCATGGTTTAGCTCCAAAAGGGTCAGCCAATGGCAGGTTGCAGATCTTGTGGGTTTGGTGAAGGAGTGGCTCTGAAACCTGAGTCCACATATGATGCAACTGGGAATGTCACAATGTAAGAGAAAAAAATCATGACTGGTAATTTAGGGTAATAAATTAACACACTTAATCCATCACTGGATTTAATATCACACCATCAAGCCAATAAAGATTCCTGTAAAAACCTAAATCTTAATAAGTTTTAAAATAAGTAACACAGTGAAACAAGAGAACTGGAGTAACCTTTAGTTAGTTTGCTTGCAAATCCTTCCCTGAAAGCTTGCATGCTAGATGACTGAAGAAGTTTCCCTTGTAGAAGTGTTGCTTTTTGTTAACTATTAAAAGTCTTTTCAGTAACTGAGTAAATCTGAAATAAAATATTCAAATTAAAACTTAAACTTGAAGAACTTACACTTATACTAAACTATATCATATAAAATAGCATTGCACCATTGCAAGTTAAAGATTTCAGAGCACAAGTGACTTGTGCTGCCATTAAGGCTTTTGGAGATATCCTTTAATGACTGAATATTTTGTGTACCATGAGACGCAATGCAGAGCTATAATCAAGACATGTGTTAACTGATGCATATTTAGTTGCATTTTGCATTTACTTTCAGACTGTCCCCAGCGGCATCCTTAACTTATCTTTCTCATGACTCTGTCTCACCTCACCGCTGTACCGTGCTGCGATTTCTATTTGCTCTTTTGCATATAAATGGCCCCCAGCCACTCAGCATTCTCTTCCATTCCACTGCTTCAATTCAGCACCAGGCAACCAAACGAACCAACCAACAGCTAACTATTGAGAGTAGGCCTACTGAGTCGAGTTACTGTGCTTTTTCAAGCTGTGGGCATGTAAAGGACTTACTAGACATTCCAAACCATCTGACTCATGTGTTGAAATATATACGTGGGTGAAAAACCTAGCCTATGGGTCATTGACTTGAAATGAATGAAAACGTGTGAATTCGTTCTGACATTCTCTGCTCACGTAACTACCGTTGTTATCTGTTAACGGTCAGATATAAAGCAAGGTAGCGTAAGAGAGGTAAATTACAGGACTGTTTTATTATTTAATGACATTTTATATTATTTTACAACAGTAAGGCATGTGTCCCTGCTGCAGAAGGCTGAGTCAGGAATTATCCGACTTGTTCCTCAGCATAACGCGCGGTCTCCTGAGGACTTTGTCTACGCAGACAACTCTCATTTCTAAATTCTGTCTCGTCTCCTTTCCCATGAGCACTACAATGCACTAGTTTCCCAACAAACTGATTGTCCCTTCCTCCAAAAAACTGCATCACCTACTTTGACTGACCTTTTACCGCTGTGAACCGCCCTCCAAACCTTTGAACTGAATGTGTAGGACTCTTTTTAGAGATACTACCACACTACTAAATGTGACCCCTTGACCACAAAACCAGTTTTAAGTGTCACTTTTTCAAAATTGAGATTTATACAACATCTGAAAGCTGAATAAATAAGCTTTCCATTGATGTATGGTTTGTTAGGATCGGGCAATATTTGGCCGAGATACAACTATTTGAATATCTGGAATCTGAGGGTGCAAAAAAATGTAAATATTGAGAAAATCGCCTTTAAAGTTGTTCAAATGAAGTTCTTAGCAATGCATATTACTAATCAGAAATGAAGTTTTGATATATTTATGATAGGAAATTTACAAAATGTCTTCATGGAACATGATCTTTACTTAATATTCTAATGATTTTGACCCATACAATGTATTTTTGGCTATTGCTACAAACATACCTGTGCTACTTAAGAGGGTCAAGGGTCACAAATGTTTGGGTCGATAAGATTTTTGTTTCTCTGTCTGATTTTGAAAGAAGTCTGGTATGGTCACCAGGGCTGCATTTATTTGAGCAAAAATACAGTAATATTGTGAAAATTCAAGCTTAATTTTCATCAGTTTTAACTCTAGTCCTCAGTGTCATATGATTCTTCAGAAATCACTCTATGCTGATTTGGCGCTCAAGAAATATTAGTAATTTTATAATATGTTTAATATTTTATTATCATTGTTAAAAACACGAGTGTGCTGCTTAATATCTTTGAGAAAACCGTGATGCAGTTTTAAAACGGAAATCATTTGTAACGTCTTTCTTTAAAAAAAATCTTACCCATCCAAAACGTCTGTATGGTAGTGTTGGCTTATATTATGTTGAAATGTGCAAATATATTGTTTCTTTCATATAAATTTAATAAGCTGAATGATTACACTTCTTTATCTTAAAAAAGTGCAATTTAATTACCTTCTCAGGTCATGGCGCAGATGAAGTCATGTTAGTATCTAGTGCCCCCTTGAGGCCAGAGCAGCACAAGACGAATGAGACTCCCATGACTGCTGCGCTGTTTCAATTTGCATAAAAACCGAATGAAGATATAAATAAAGTCATATAAAGGTGACATATGTTGGCATTGGTGTTTTCTTTTCGAAAATTCTTAAATGAGCTTTTAATTGTTGTGTAGCGTGGATACAATCAATAATTAATTCAATTAGTGCATTAATATAAAATTTGACTTGCTTGCAACTGTAAAAATACCAATATCCCTTGTGATTTTATTAATAATAAATTAGATTGATTGAACATTGCTATCTTTGATCATACTGCTGTTGCAAACCTTTTATAAAAGCTGGCTGGTGTTTACGACAGCTAAGTGTGGACATTTCACCTCGACCAATGCTACAAACACACTGCAGATCACAAGCAAGACTTGACAATCATGCTTTATTCTGGTTGATTTCTTTAAAAAAAGAATCAAATAAACAGCTCTCCTCTTTGAACAGAGATCACTGAAGCAATATGCCTTCTTCAATCAAAACCAAGTACTTTCTTCATGTCTCGCTGTATTTCCATAAGTAGTGAAACTAAACTCTATCTTTACATCTCTGTCTCTTCATTTAAATATTTATTGGTTTCAGTTCAAACAAAACTTCATTGATTGTCAACACAAAATCTAGCTTAGCACCAGTACAATAAAACTGTACTTTAGCTTGTTAAAATACTGTTCGCAGTGTGGGAAAACAAAACAACCTCAGGATAAAGGGATCATTATTTGTACATTGTCAAATAAAGCACCAACCATACAAAGCAATTTTCATATATCATTTGTCTGATACACACAAAAAAGGTCAAATATATTAATGACTATTAAATTAAGCACAAACAACAATCAGTGTAAATAAAACACACCACGCGCCACAAAGCACGCTGGAATCTGGTACACCAGGAAAAACTCGGAGACAACCCCTTCCGTGAGCACTGGAAAGCAGTTCAAGACTGAATCTAGAAAAACAGCTCTAGAAAATCCTTTAAAAAAAAAAAACACTCCACAGGCTCTTTTTTCTTTTGTTTACCACTTAACTGGTTGATATCAGCTGATACCTTAAAATAATTCAACCAGTGGATAAAACCAACAGCTCATCAACCAAAGCAAAAACGAAGCGACGTCAGATGTCACAGGAAAACGTCCCGTGCCTGCTACGATACAAATTAAATAAAGAGAAGGTGTAATGTTTCTGGCAGAGCTGCAGTGGTGCTGAGGTAAGGAGGGCTGGGGTGAGGAACATATGCTGTAGGTTAGGGGGCTTCTGGGAGCCGAGAGAGGCTCGATGGTTTACACAGGAACCATCTGGCCCAAAGGCATTCCTGCCGCTGTTAGCTTGACGTAAGCCTCTTAGCTACACACATTTAGTTTACCAAGATAAAAAAAGACTTGGATTACCACTCCTTCTAAAGGACCGTCAATAACGAACGAACATAAAACATGTTAATGATAAGTTACAACCAGATGCGTTCACCCTGATGTCAAGATATACATATATATATATATATATTTACTTATAGGTTTATTAAAAAAAAAAAAAAATTATTGAAGAGTGAAAAAAACAAAACCCTACAGAAGGAACCTGAAAGCTGCTTCCCGGTGGAGTCCGTCTCCAGCCTTTCTCCCTGGGTAGGGCATGGCAAAGTCGCTCCCTAGGGCCCCTTTCATTACTCAGGGGGGGGTCTGTGAGAAGAGTGTCTGTGAGGAAATAGGACCTTTCTGGTTGATTCTGAACATACAAAGTGCTGGTACTGGTAACAGGCCATCGGACCCGTGCATGACTGCGGACGGCTGCTGACGATCCCAGGAGATATAGGGCAGGAGTCGCTATCGACTGCAGGGTCTGGCGTTGGGTCCTAACTTGTCATCTTCATCTTCTCGGAGGAGCTGTATGGAGGAGCCTAGCAGTCCCTGTAGCTCTGGTACGCATCGTACCAGCTCCACCATCTCCTCCCCATCTTCGTTGTCTGGCTGGAGCTCGTCCGGAGTGATGCACGTTTGACTGACGGAGACTTGCTTCCACAGCTCTGCCTGAGCGATGCTCACCACCTCAAACTGAGGGTACCGAGCCCGGAAAATACGCGCTGACATCTTTAGCCGCTTCAGCACATCCGCCAGCAAGAACCAGTTACAAAACCTGGGGTGAGGAAATAAAGAGTGGCATTTAGATAAGTGCCGCACTGACTGTGTTTTAAAGTGTGTCTGCTGTCACTCACCCCTGCGTTAGTGATACTTGGACGTGGTAGCAGGGTAGAAGGGGTTCGGAGGAGAACTCGAACAGAAGACAGTCTGTATCGGTGTCTTTCTCCTTCACCTGCTCGCTCAAGTTGTCCACGCTGTCTTCCTCGGGCTGAGACAATAGGAAGTCCCAGCAAGGTTCCTGTTCTGTCTCTGTATAAGTTTAAAACAAATAAAGACAAAAGCAAATATTAACCACTAGTTACAAACAGTGTGTTTACAGTGCTTCTGCTACCCTCTAGTGGGCAGTTATGTCACTTAATAGTTGGATCACTTTCAGCTTGAATAAGGGGAAGCTGGGACAATCTATTGGTCTTGCTTGTTATGCCACATCATCTAGCGATTTTAAAGAAAGATGATTTAAAAAATAAATAAATAAATAAATACAGCAGGGTCCAAAAGTCTGATAACATATTGAATATCTGGGATTTAAAATCTAATTTAAACGTGGGAATTAAAAAAGTTTTAGGATATTTTTTTCTTCTTAAAGAAATATGAATATCAACATTATCAGTACGTTTTGTGAATATTAAATATAGAATATTCTGAACTATTTACAGGTCACTAATCAAAAAAGCCTATTTTGGACAGATTGAACACAAAAGGTCAGATTTTCATGCTTCCACTGAAGAAAAATCTCTCAATATAAGATTTTTCAAACCATGCTGGAGAATCATCAGGTTTTGCATACGTGGAGTCAATAGCATTCCAAGTGCATGCAAATACTAATTTAATTCTTCAAATACATTTTTTACTCTGATTGTTATGTTGATAGATGTGTGTAATGGAAATAATGTTCATATAACATGTTAATATAACATGCTTAAAAATATTTAATGACAAAAATGTAAAATATATGCATTTTCACAATACACTGCTGTTCAAAATGAGGTCGGTAAGATTTATTTCTGAAGCCTCTTATGCTTACCAAGGCTGCAGTTATTTGATCAAAAATACAGTAATAATATTGTGAAATGTGTAACACAACTTAAAAAGATTGTGTTATATTAAAAGAAACTTTGGGGAAACTTTGATCATTTTTTCAGGATTATTTGATTGGATTATTTAATTCTTTTGATGTTCAAAAGAACAACATTTACTGTATTTGAATTTTTTCATAACATAAGTCACTTTTGATCACTTTTATGCATTGTTGCTCAATAAACTTAATTTCTTTAAAAAAATCTTTCTGAACCCAAACGTTTGATCAACAGTTGACAAGGGTTGCCACCTTCAGCAAAGCAAAATAAGGGACACCCATTCACGAACACCCCCCACCCCTCCTCCACCCTAAAATAAAAAAAAAGCCCGAGGAATTCATAGCTCAACAATAAACTATGAGAAAACATGCTCAAGTATGTTAACTTGCAACAGAACACATTACTATTGTTATTTTAATTATTATTAGTCTTTTTTGACAGTTCTGCAGCTGTTACTTGGACGGGATGAATATTTATTATTTTATTTCTTTTAAAGGAACACTCCACTTTTTTTGGAAATGGGCTCATTCTCCAACTCCCCCAGAGTTAATAAGTTGAGTTTTACCGTTTTTGAATCCATTCAGCCGATCTCCGGGTCTGGCGATAGCACTTTTAGCATAGCTTAGCATAGATCATTGAATCCGATTAGACCAGTAGCATCGCGTTCAAAAATTATCAAAGAGTTTCGATAGTTTTCCTATTTAAAACTTGACTCTTCTGTAGTTATATCGAGTACTAAGACCGGCGGAAAATGAAAAGTTGCGATTTTCTAGGCCGATATAATTAGGAACTATACTCCCAGTCCGGCGTAATAATCAAGGAACTTTGCTGCGGCAGCAAGCGCAGTGATATTGCACAGCGCCTGAAAGTAGTCCCCAGCTATATCATAATTAGTTACCTAGCTGGGGACTACTTTCAGGCACTGCGTAATATCACTGCGCCTGCTGCGGCCATGGTACGGCAGCAAAGTTCCTTGATTATTACGCCGGAATGAGAGTATAGTTCCTAGCCAAATCGGACTAGAAAATTGCAACTTTTCATTTTACGCCAGTCATAGTACACAATATAACTACAGAAGAGTCAAGTTTTAAATAGGACAAATATCGAAACTCTTTGGTCATTTTTGAACGCGATGCTACTGGTCTAATCGGATTCAATGATCTATGCTAAGCTATGTTAAAAGTGCTCTCGCCAGATCCGGAGATCAGCTGAATGGATTCGAAAACGGTAAAACTCAACTTATTAACTCTGGGGGAGTTGGAGAATGAGCCTATTTCCAAAAAAAGTGGAGTGTTCCTTTAATTCATTTGCTTAAATTAGGACATTATTATGTAATTTTTTTTTCTAAATAATTTAGCTCTTTTTTACGTTTTAAAATGCCAAATTGTATATGACATATATGATTATTTATGTATATATTTATGATTAATATTAATACATAGGGTCTAACATTAATTATAATCTATTAATTAACAGTCTGTCTAATCATGTCTAAACATATAATTATGTCTACCAACCTCTGATAATGTATGGAATATTATATTAACAGACTATCCAAATTTTAATAAAACAATAGGCCTATACCTTTAGAAGCACGGATGTGTCTGTCACTTTAAAGGTATGGTTCACCCAAATATGAAAATTCTGTCATAATTTACCCAGATTGTTCTAAACCTGCTTTAAAGTTCTTTCTTCTGTTGAACACAAAAGAAGATACTTTGAAGAATGTGGGTAACTAAACAGCTTCTGGTCCTCAGTAACTTCCATAGTAAAGAAAAGAAAAAAGTCATTGGGGACCAGAAACTGTTTGGTTACCCACATTCTTCAAAGTATCTTCTTTTATGTTCAACAGAAGAAATAAATTATTGCAGGTTTGGAACAACTTGTGGGAGTGTAAATGATGACAACATTTTCATTTTTGGGTGAACTATCCCTTTAAGTCAGATAGTCCACCCCGTGAGCAACTGAAATGCTTCTCTGCAAACTGTGCATTCATCATAAGCTACAGGACAGACCCATTGATAACTTTCTCATGCAGCCCTACATCTGGAGAGCCTTGTGTTCAAAGGGCAGATGTGAGCTCCTAGAGGTTTTAAACCATGCAGGTTTAGCGCATGCTGCTTTAAGGGCTCGCGATCTGGAGACTCTGTTGCTATGGAAACAAAGACGCCAAAATCACACGCAAATGAGCTTCTCTAAAACTTCTTATGAAATATATCTAATTATGATTACAAATCATGTCCCATATTGATTTGAGATGGGGCACATTATTTTACCTTTAAATACGGGACAATTCCGTATTTTAATGGATGGGTGGCAACCCTAAGTCTACATAACATTAATTTCTTACCAAATACAGAGCTACTGTAGAAATCCCATTGTAGTTTAGAATCTTGGTCTGTTCGTCCTTCTAAATCAGTGAAGTACTCTGTGGATAAACACAAAGACGGTTTTAATCTAAATAGTGCATCAATTTGATTTTGGAGACCACTCTGCAAATAAACATTAAGGTTTAGCCAACATGTATGCAAGATTTCGAAAACGTTTTACCTTTGAGGAAAGTTTTCATCCCGGGACTCTGGGCTAGTTTAACTGCGGTCTGACCAGAGTAGGTTGCCAGTGTGGGATCTGCCCCGTGATTTAATAGCATCCAGACGGCAGGCAGATTATCAGCTGCTACTGCATCATGAATTGGGCTGCAATGTTGGAAACACAAGTTAGTATCCTGAAAATATTATATCTAAAGATAAGCTGCAATGAAAAAGGCAAAAGCTCTTACAGCAAATGATAGGAGGAAGAATAGTTTTATATGGTAATTGGACAAAGTTTGTTGGACAATTGTAGCTGTGGGTGGACATACATGATCCTTTTTTGTACAGATTTTGATACTAAAAATACATCTTCCAAATCTAATGTGGCCCATTAGCTACCTACCATAAAACTGTGTCATTATGTCATTATACAATTTAAAAAAGCAGTAGCCCAAAGCTGTCTATGGAGATGAACAGAACTTGTTGCCGTTTAGTTGAAATTAATATTTCAAGTAACAAATGAAGCATTGATTCTGTGTGTATCATATCCTCAATGTAACCCGCTGCTCACCGCGTTCCATCCTGTGCACTGCAGTTAACATCTGCCCCATGCTTCAGCAGCACCTGTACGATGTGTGTCCAGCCACGTGCACAGGCCTCATGCAATGCCGTGTAACCCGCGTTGTCTCGACGGTTCACCTCTCGCACATCCTTTTCCAAGCAATATAAAACCACATCCTGAAAATAAACGTTAATATATGTATAATGAACAATTGATCAAACAGTCAGTTACACAATAAAAGACAATTAAAATGATCAAAATGTATATTTATATACATGTATATCAAATTATTTAGGGCTTCCTGAAGTGGGGTTTGCGAGGTAACTACAAGGGGTTTGTGAATTCGTGAAATCTAATAAATAAATTAAATTAGAAATATGTAAAAACAATTAAAAACATTTTTTTAATTCTAAAAATTATTTATTAGAAACGGCTGTTAAATTACTAAAATATTAACTTAATCTCAGGGGAGATTACTACTTCAAGTAAATAGGTCAAGGGTTCAGTTGACCAAAATATAAGCCCTCAAATTAAAATAATTCAAAGACAATACATAACAATGAACAAAAATTTATGAATTACATACATGTTTTTTATATTTAATCACACTGGATTAACTTTATTGAGCTTCATTGTGCAATCACTATTAATATTAATAAATGTAACAATTAACATTCCAGTGTCAGCTAACAACCAAAAGGGTTATGAATGCTTTACCTGGTAACCTAATCTAGCAGCTCTCTGTAACAGCGTCTCTCCTGCATTCTTATTGACAATCAGTCGACGGACTTCTGGAGGCACTGGACGGCTTGGAGTAGATTCAGGGATTCCTGATTTCCCAGATGTTCCTTTTTTACCAGACAGTGGCGAGTTTGACTGCTTGGGAGGAGCGTAAGGAGGAGTTGGGGTTTTCTTGGCGGCTGGACCATCCTCATCTGAAATGAGGGGCCCTGCGCGTTTACCAAAGCTGCCTTTCTTAGTCTTGAGCTGAAACAAAGACATAAAGACAAAGAGAGTCATGCATGAAGGATGTGACATTCAGGGGAGAGCAACCGTTACATGGTCCCACCTAATAAAAACAGCTGTTGTAAGAAAGCCCTTAACGGTGACTTGAAATGCCACTAGGGGGCAGCAGAAGACTAACTGAAAAGATATATATATACCTTTGCGAGGGAAGGTTGAAATGTCAATTTTCAGTTTAAGTGCACTAGTTTAAAAATGCTTGAAAGTTTGAAAAGATGTTTCAGCTAACCTTCTTCTGGTCGTCAGTGTCACACAAGTGTTTACTTTTGAACTTCCTCTTCCCTGAGGGTTTGTCGTTAGGCTGTGTGGCGGGTGGACTCTCTTGAGGTCGTGCCGAGCCGGAACGTGTGAACAGGGTCCGCCTAGGGCTGATGTCTGGACTGGGCACGTCGCCGGTCAGTGTGGCACTGAGACAAGGGTACACACCCATCTTCTCATCTGCAATGACATAGACAGACATTTCAACACCAACCTTCTTGTTACATCATTCCTAACACAGCATAGATAGATGGGTATAATGACTGGGTATAACAATGAATAAATTGCTTTCAATCAAAAATAAACTTCTGCTA
This sequence comes from Acrossocheilus fasciatus, assembly GCA_036784905.1. Lineage (NCBI taxonomy): Eukaryota > Metazoa > Chordata > Actinopteri > Cypriniformes > Cyprinidae > Acrossocheilus > Acrossocheilus fasciatus. Next base: position 12,713,553 of record CM071951.1, on the reverse strand, counting down.
AATAAGACTTGCGTACCTAAGCCCTATTCAGACAGAACCATTTTTTCCCCCCTGAGGAGGTCAGGTAAATTTCTGATTCAGTCATACTCTGACCTTCAGACCTTTGGTAAAACCCCATCCAAACTCTGGACACTCCTATTTTAGTAAAAACTACACAGACTCCATTTTCAGTATCCTCTATTTATAGCAGTAACTAAAAGGATTTTTTGGAAGTTTAAATTGTGCTAGATATTGCTCCCCTACGGGAAATTCATTCAACATTTATTTTAATTATGCTACCCTCAACTGTAGCACACGGACTAAATATCAAGACCAGGAAAGGCAAAGACAGAATGACGTTCTCAGCAAAATGTTCATCAAGCCTCAGACATCTTTACTCACTAGTGGCCTCACCATCTTCCACGCCCAGCTTCTCCTCCTCTCCATCTGCCACCTTATCTTTCTCTGTGATGTATTCCCCGTTCTGATATTTACGATTCTTGCAGCGTTTCCTTTTCTTTATTGAAGAGGTGTCTCCACCCTCAGTGGGCCTGTCCTTGTCCGCATCCACCTCCTCAGGCAGAGGATTGATTCGAGGCCTGCCGCGAGGCCGGCGGACTGGTACAGGGGGTAGTGGGGTAGGGGGAGGTGTAGAGGGGGGATCGAGTGGGGGAGGAGTAGGTGGAGTAGCGAAGCTCCAGTCTCGGAGCAACGCTTCATCAGTCCGTCTGCGCCCTCGTCTCAGCCGCGGAGAGGCCTCCTCCTGGGAGTCTGATTCCTTACTAGGCCAGCCTGGACTGCTAAGAGAGCTTGAATCTCTGTCAACCTGAGGACTTCTGCATGGACTGATCTCTGAATCTGTGACTGGTGACAGAATTCAGAAGTATCCATGAGAAACGCTCTAATATTTGGGAAACCATTTCATTGTCTTACATATGACACAAAAGCAAAAACATCTCACCCAAAAATGTCAAATCAGTCATTATTTACTCTTTTGTCGCTTCAAACCTGTATTTTGGTATATTGTGGTGAAATCTTTCACACAGGTCTTTTCAATACAAGTTTGCAGTGACCACAGCTGTTAAGCTCCAAAAATGACAAAATAAACCCACCAAAGTTGTACGCTAGTTGTTTGCTAAATTCCAATATTACACTAGCTGTGTTTCAATCCACCCATTTTATTCACATTTTGGAATATCGCATAAAAAAAAAAAACCGCTGGATGGAAACGCCAAGATGTGCATAAATTCTAAAAATGCACATAAAAACCTATGCGCACAATTGAGTAGGATAAACTTTTTATTTGATAAGAAAAATGCGCGTAAACTATGATGGAAACACATTTACCGAATAAATTCCACTTTGCGGATCAAAAAAGTCATGTGACTTTGCACGATGAGATGGGATGACTTGACTAACCGGCGGACCGATCTCATTGAACAGCATCTGAAATGCTGTTTTGGTTGTTCTGAAATGCCTGAGCAAAGCCTGACATCAAAGTATTTCTGTATTATTGTCTTAAACAACTGCGTTCCCAAACAGCAGAAATCCACCTCTGAAAGCAATGACTGCATTTATTGCATTTCGCCTGCTCGCTCTGAAGCGCAAGTAATTCATCATATATGAAAATTATTATAATACTATAAGTGGCTTCTCCTACTTTTCTTAGTGATATATAGTGCCAGTTTATCAGTAAGTGACGATTTTGTTCTCTTCGACTTGCTGAACGGAAACTGTGCTTTATACACAAATGTTTTATGCGATATTCCACGGATTCATTCACAAAAAATAGTTTACCTCACTGACTCTTCTTTTTTCATTCTTTTTTTGGCCTCTTTTGTCACTTTTGGAGATTAACAACCAGGGTCACTTCGACCCACTTCGACTTGTAAGAAAAAGACCTGCATAAAAACAATTTTCTTTTAATAAAGAAGATAGCTATGGAACGACATGAGAGTGAGTAAACGACCAACCTATTACTTTAACTATGAGCTGGATCGGTACCTATTTTGTTTGAGTCGGAGTGCTCCATATTAGCTGGACAGTTTTTCCCTTTGCGAGTCTTTCCCCCTACTTTAGAGGCTGAGCTTGTTCCATCTTTCAGCACACTTTTTCCCACTCCAGGCAATGCGTCTTTCTTCTGATGAAGTACAATATAATGTGTTAAACAAAATTAAAACAGAGCATTTTGTCTTTTAATAACGCATGCATATTTGTAATTTAGATTAATGGCTATTTAAGCAAAGCAAAAATTTCACAGGAAAATCTAATTGTCTATAAACCCATCACTAGCTCATAGTGGTAATGCCATCATCTCTCACTGGGCTTAGACTCATGCAGCTCATTTGCACAGCAGACCGTACGTCACGAGGCTACTCCCACAATAATCACATGTGAACTATTTTAATTTCCCTCTAGAATTTCCCAAAAAATGTTCCATTGTGTAAGTCAAAATACTCTGTTTCAAACAAAGTAGAACCACAAGACTTATGTTAACATAATGTTAACATTAAACTAGTATGATTAAATTTGCTAAACCACCAACAGGAATTACATTGGAAACTTATAACCAGAATAACTCCACGAGCACTTAAAAACAGAATAATTTAAACTCTTGTAATTAAAAAAAAAAAAAAAGACAAGCTTCCCATATCTGTTTTAAAATCCTCTAGCAATGTCTTGGCGACTCTAAGAGCAAACTGGCCGACTGTGGTACGAGATTCTGTCAATACAGGCAAATAACTTATTTTGAATAGTCTGTTACAGCAAAGGTGGCTAAATTGTGGGTCTGGAACTGAGAATCATGGGAGAAAAGTAAATATATAGTATAATAAGTCTAATTCACTTATATTCTCTACATTCTAATGCAGACACATATACAGTATATATAAGTATATATGTGTGTGTGTGTGTGACCCTGGACCACAAAACCTTAAGTCTTAAGTCGCTGGGGTATATTTGTAGCAATAGCCAAAAACACATTGTATGGGTCAAAATTATCGATTTTTCTTTTATGCCAAAAATCATTAGTATATTAAGTAAAGATCATGTTCCATGAAGATATTTTGTAAATTTCTTACCATAAATGTGTCAAAACTTAATTTTTGATTAGTAATATGCATTGCTAAGAACTTCATTTGGACAACTTTAAAAGCATTTTTCTCAATATTTAGATTTTTTTGCACCCTCAGATTCCAGATTTTCAAATAGTTGTATCTCAGCCAAATATTGTCCGATCCTAACAAACCATACATCAGTGGAAAGCTTATTTATTCAGCTTTCAGGTGATGTATAAATATCAATTTCGAAAAATTGACACTTAAGACTAGTTTTGTTGTCCAGGGTCACATACACGCACATATACATATATATATATATATGTGTGTGTGTGTGTGTGTGTGTGTGTGTGTGTGTGTGTGTGTGTGTGTGTGTACATATAAATCAAATGTCATCAGGCGTCAAATTTGGCCAGCAGGCCCTGTTTTAGCCATCTCTGCTTTACACAGTTATCCTGACATTAGACTGCATGAAGGCTGAGCATTATGACGATATATACAGAATGTTTGAATATGGCTCAAACAATCACAACTCAAATCACAATATACTCAATTTCTTACTTATACCATTTGCACTTTTTGCACATCAAGTACCAAACAAAAACTAATCAAATTAAATAAATCTTTGAAGTACTCAATTGACTGAATTGTTCAAACATTATAACATGGTTTTAAACCTGTTTTTCTTTGCTTAATTTCCTACAGAAATGACTATATTGTCATATATTTCCTTGTAACATTAAAATCACTCATGCTGTGATATCAGATTTTGGTCATACTCCCACTTTTAGACTGAATTAAGGAAAATTTGAATCTAAGCAATCATGGCTTATGCTATTGATGCCGATCTATTACAAAGACTATAATAAAAATGAACCACTAAGTGTTAAACAAAGCTTACCTTTTTATGGGAGGGGCCCTTCTTGATTGATAGACTGTCTTTATCTTTTTGCTTCTTAGTTACTGTCTTTTTTTGCACTTCAGAAGGTTTCTTCTCCTTGGCAGGCTTTTTCAGGTTCTTCTGTTTGGTGGCGGACACTTTTCCTTTGGAAGGTATCTCCTCTTTGGCTCCATTCATTTTTGCCTCTCCTTGTGCTTCTGTGGTCTGGCTCTGAAGGAGGGATAAGGCTATCCCTTCTACCTTAACATGAGAAGAAAGCTTCCTCTCTGATGCCTTCTCCTCTTTTGCGGTCTCATCCTCTAACTGTTGAGCCAATTTCCTTTCCTTCCATTCTCCTTTAAAACTGGGCGCACTCTTTTTACTAGGGGTACTAGATTTCATTTTTTGTCTACCATCGGATGCTTGATTTTCTGTCTGTTTTGTCTGTTTATCTCGTCCCTTATCCTTGGGCACAGGAGTGGTTGTGATTTCCGGTCTGCTTAGAGCTGCTATGGCATCCGTTTGTGGAGAGGTTCTGTCTGACTTGATGACCTGTCCTTCTGTGGCCCTGAACGGGGGAGAACCAGCGGTAAGGGTCTGCTGCAACGTGGACTCCTGACACCTGTTCTGCACATTGGCTACCTCAGGCCTCTTGGATCCCACAGAAGACAGATTACAGTAGTTCTCACCAGTAAGCGCAGTTGTCTCGAGAGTTTTCTGCTTCACTATTGACTCCAGGTTAGAAAGGGGGGATTTGGCCTTCTCCCACTTTTCATCCTCTACTTTAGTTGGGCTTAAGTGGGAGTTATGGAACAGGGCTCTCTCACAACCGAGGGTGCTCTTCGTCTTTGGGGCTTGAGTCAGACTTGGTCTCTTCTGCAGGGATGTTCCTTGGGAAAGAACACAAGGTGGCTGCCACAAGGATTTAACTGGAGGTGTAAACAGGGTGCCTCCCTTTCCACCAACAGATTTCTGGTGGGGCTGTGAATTTGCTGTAGCACATAATTGGGTGGATAAAAAACCTTGTTGAGTACCTGTCGAGAGCTTTCCAGCTTTATTATGCTGGGCACCTTTAACAGCAAATGGCGCTTTCCTCTCTCTACAGACTGGCTGCTCTCCTTGGTCAATGATGGAGATGGTTTCCTGTTTGGCAAATGTCTGAAGATCTTCAACAAAAGCAGCGCTTTTTCCATCTTTGCTACGTAAAGTAGATGCTAGAATGGGGCTTGCCACTCCTACATATGTACCAGGAAGATTATTTAAGGAACCAGGAGATGAGCCTTTGGCCCAGGATGCATTGGGTTCCAAAGCATGGTGATTAGTTAGTTTTGAAGATGATTTCTGAGTTGCACCATTTCTTTGGGTGTCGTATGTACTGGATGATCCAAAGGAAGCAGAATGAACCTTTTTTGGACCAGCAACATTTTTCTGATGAGACTCGGCAGAATGATGTTCTGTGGCCACCAATGGGCTATTCTGAGCATCTTTAATGTTTTTTTGTCGCTTGGACTTTGCAGACAGATCAAGGGGCACGTCCCTTGACTCAACAGGGCAAGTAACATTGTGCTCCTCTGGAGTGGACAGAGTTTTTGGTTTCAGATACGCCAACGAGGTTTTTTCGGTACCTCGGTATGTCGAACCTTTTTCTACAAGGCTAAGCAGCCGACTTTGAGTGGTGATATTCGCCAGAGCCGGGCTGCAGCAGATGGCAGCAGTGGGAGAGATGGTGTAACGGGTTGGTGGAGCTGAGCCCTGTGTGACTTGCTGTACTGGAAGGGCTAGAGCTGGGGCTGCTACAGAGGACATTGTGGCTTTATGCTCAGCTCCACCTTGAAAGCCCTTGGACAAAGAGTCACACCTGACTTTGGATCCTGAAGACTGAGGCTTCTTCTCAGCACCAGGTCCTCTCCCCACGGAAAAGTGATACGGGTATGTTTTGAGCATAGGCGCACTCGAACAAGAGCTTTGTGCTGTGCAGTCCTTTTGAAACTGGCTAGCAGTGGCTTCTCTCAGTGCTGCAATCTGACCTAACCCTGGTGGCAATGTGATCTTACAGAGAGGAGAAGAAAAATTGGAGGGGGGAAGGAAAGCAACAGGCTGGCCGGGTTTAAACAGCGTGGAGCACTGGAACCCCAAAGGAACGCTTATCACAGGCTGGGTTGGTGCTGGTGCGTTAGTCTTCTTGTTTAGGTTTATACTAGAGTTCACAGGGTCCTCTGCGGTGACCTTTTTACCACAAGGCCACTGGTGAGTGGAGTAGATGCCAGCACTGTCAATCTTGCTTTTGGAAACCTCAGTCCGATCAGGCAATGGTGTGCTCACGGGATCAGTGCTGAACACATTGCTGTGAGGTTGGGAGGGGGGAACTGGGGGACAATGATTTGAATTGCTGGCTTCTGAGCAGACGTCAGGCGTTTTGCAGTCTGTGGTTGCCCTCAGCTTATTCTGCTGACTTTGAGGTATGTCACCTCTAAGTTCAAGAGGCAGTGTCTGCTGTGGATTCCCCACCATGCTCTCTGACACCTGGGTAGGGGCACTGCTCTCTCTGCTCACCGTCCCTCCATCCCCTACATTCATTGGTGAGGGATCCACCTGATCAGAAAAACAGGGAGTTAAGTTTGACTTAGGGTGAAAACTAAAAAGATCATGAAAGAGTTAGAGGGGGGACTAGAACAATGAAACGTATGTTACCTGCATAGGCGTTTTCTCAACACATTACTCAGTGTGTGTGGACAAGTGACTTTTTATGGGGCTCTCCTCTGGTTAGTGCACAGTTCTGTAGTGGAAATAGATCATTTTCAGCTTAAAAATACACTAATTGAGCACATAGAATTATTTCCAACAAAAAAAATCAATACTTGGAACATTAAAATTAGAGTTTTAAATGTTGAAAAGCCTAAAATCTTTAATTAAACAGAACGATATATACCTAAGCCATGAAGTTGATTTTTCACTAATTTTCACTTAATTATTTTTCTTTAATATACTAATAATTGATTGCAGAAGATAAATGTTGTGTAGTTCAGCCAAGGTCAACCTCATTAAGTAAATCAAATGTATAGATTGCCGTCTACATTACACATTGCAAAGAGGCATCTGAACTAAGAGGCAACTGAAATCTTGTTAGCGCATTCATTAAAAACGGTTCAGTTGGTTATGCATTTACCTTACATTCTTACAACTGATAATCCCTATTATTAGTGCAGAACTACATGTATCATGCACAAGAACTTCAAGAACTTTCGAAATTATTTTGAGTTATATGAAATATTTCTTGTCACCAAGTTAAGGTTTGCAAAAATCCTTCCCATTTGTCAGAAAAATAATTCAACCAACTCGACTCAAAATGACAAAATTAAACACTTCTAGAATTTTAACAAAAGACGGACATTGATGAGGTTTAATTATGATCAATGAGAACATTTGCATGTTTTACGTCTCTATCCCTGTAATCTGACAAAATTGACACTCTAAACGTGAGGCCACAACATCACTTCTCTTGCTACAGTCAGTGATATGAGACAGGCAGGAAACTTCTTGTGAGTAACAGAGGTTTCCTTAGTCAAGATGTCACAATTTCCTTCAGACCACAGCTCCACAGTAGGAATAGATATTACACTTAAAGTGTTCAGATTTAAATAACAGATTTTAAAAGAATACAATGATCTGCTGTTCCATATTCCAGCGATTTACATTTTTAATTATACGTTTGACAAAACAAGCTGTCATCTTCTGCTGTAGGGGAGACCAATTTGTGAAAACGCTGAGTTTGACCCGTGATTCTCTCGGAGTTTGTGAGTAAGTCAATTTCAAGTATGCAATGGAGTGCCTAAACACCAAAAACTCTGAGATGAGCAAAAACCTCAGCTTCCACAGCTGAAGGGACAGTTTTCACTGTAACAACATCCTCTTAACCCACATTGCATGTGACGACGAGGTGGTCAAAGTCTGCATACACTAATTCCCCCCTTTTTAAAGCAGCAGAGCACCCAATACTGATCAGATCCCAAAACCTCACACAGCACAATGGAGGGGAATGGTCGCGTACATGAGGGGTTGAGAATAAAGGATGCAAGGCCCTGCAAAAGTTGATGCTGGTTTTACTGCTTCATTACCTCAGTGGGACAAACTGTAGTAGATCAAGACAACATCAACAGAGCAGGAAAAAACAGCGCAACCATTAATGTGATGCTGGGTCTAACATAGGCGCTTTACTCTTTACCGACATTAGATAAAGGCAAAGCATCTCATGTCCACAGTCACAGAGTGTGCATTACTAACATGTTTGCTTATAATGAGGTGGTCAAGCTGTGATTTAATCTAATTCCAATAGTGCTGTGTGTCGGGCCTTGCAAAACTCCTATCAGAGACAAACAGATCAAATCAATATACAGGGTTTCCACACTTTTTGACAAATTAATTTCCATGACCTTTACAGTCATGCATTATTAGCGAATAAGGATTTAAATAACGATTGTGGTGGTAGATTTCCAATTTCTATGTCAGATAATAGCTTTTCGAATGAATAGATTTAAATCATCATAATTATATTTGTACAATATGACTGTCGATTCTGGTTTTATATAGGCAACGTGATATTAAAACTTGAACTCACTATATGTCCATGACTTTTACTGATTTTCATGCCATATAACTGGAAATATCAATTACAATTCCTTGGTATATTAATTTTGGTGGAAATCCTGAATACAAAATCAAACCGACTGATCTGAACTTGAATTGAAGTTGCACATTGTTGCACTCGAGACGAAATCACACCGATGTCTCTCGAGGTTATGTTCTTAATTTAAAAAGAAGGACATGATTAAGACCAGATATTACTTTAGAAAATCAAACTGCATACATAACCATCACAATTAACCCAAACTAATTACTTAAGCCTCAAACGCAAACAACATAAACATCGTCAACTCTTGTTTCGCATCAGAATGCAGGTGAGCGCAGCAGCTCCACGTTGTCGATACAGGTGACAGCTGTCTTAAAATACGAACTGCTTATCTTTCTGACTTCAAATGAGATTCGACTGATGTTGATGCACTTAAAGTACCTGTCTAGCATAACCGAGCCGTATAGGCCTTTAGCGAAAGTCTGATGATTGGAAAGTTTATGATGTGTTATACCCGTGATTATATCTGCTGCTAAAGATAGAACCGATCATTTTCGTGCAGACATTTTTCATCTTCAGGCATCTCAATTATTGAAAACGCAGAATCAGTGGGAGTGGGAGCCCGTGTTTTTCTTCAGCCCTCGTTCTTTTGAATGGGGTTACCAGCGCAATGATAAACGGAGACGAGGAAATAAGCACGGTCTCTCCTCTCTAGACAGGAGCTCAGCACACTCGCGGTCTCCAGGTCAGTCTGCCGGAGCTCCGCAGCCCGGAGCTCATAAATGCACAAAGGAGGATGATGCAGAAAAGCAGTCGATGACCAGCCGATGTCACGTATCCACAGCAAGCTTAATATCAGGATAGAGCATCGTCCTAAAACAGAGCAAAATGTTTGTTTCTCCGACCAACCCACTCGCTCGTTCTAGCTGGAGCTACTAAAAAACCGTATCACACAATACAAGAGACTCTCAGGTGACACGAAACGCCTGCTGAAATGGGAGTCAGTGATAAATATCGCCGATGTTCACCCACAAAAACAACAAAATGTAGGTCCCGCGATCGGGGATTAGCCGAAACAGACGTTTTCTCTCGCAGAAAGAACCGAAAGCCTACATGGTCCGTGTGGCCACAATGTAGTCAAACTAACCGACGCGTTTACCGAATCCTGTCAAACTATGAAGTGACCGTTGGTTTTTCGCGAAGCGCGAGCCGAGCTATGACGTCTGAATTAGAACTCGAGACAAAATACACGGCCAGAGAAATGTCACGCGCACATTTAGGTTGGATGATATCTCGCTCGCGAGGAAACATCGTACTTTGGCTGTCTCTCTCTCCACGCTGCCCTCGAGGAGTGTTTGGAAACTAATAGGGTCGCCGAGTTTCCCGTACGCTCCTTATTATTATCGTCACTTGTGCTGCGTGACACGCGGGGAGAGCGTTATTTCGTACGGAGCAAGGTGTACGAAACTGAAGGAGCGATTTTCAGATCCCTGCGCAGCGAAGTCTCCCCTCTAACAACTCGGTCTGCATTACTCTGCCACCGTACGACACGAAATGTTTCCATAGCGGAGCAGCTCCAACAATCCAAGTGTTATGACATGCCACAGCCCCAGAACCGACTCCTTCGTCTATGCAACCCCTAATAATTCCAAAAGGCAATTAGCGAGCCAAATAACGATGTCAGATTGTACAAACGTGCACCAACCCGTTTGACCGACATTTGGAAGATGTTCGCGCATCAAGATAATGGCTTTAATCCGGTCTTCCCTTCTTGTCGCTCGCAGTTCACTAATCTCGACGATTTTCGGTTCTGAAAGTCCGGGGGGGTTCGTACCGTATCTCTCTGTCTCTGGTCTGGTGGGAGAGAGAGAGGGGCAGATGGAGCCGAGCTCGTGTGGGAGTTGTAGTGCTCCGACATCCACGCCCTGACCGCGTTCGCCCTGAGAAGGGAGGAGCGAGGACTGCAGGTCCCAGCATGCACCGCGAGAATCCAGCCGCTCAAGGGGAAAGGGGATCGCAACGGTGCGCTAAACTGCAAACCCTACCCGAGTAACAAAGTGAAAATACACCCTCTATCTCAATTAAACCGTTGCTCTCGGACCCAGCACGCGAGGGTCACCGAGTAGCACGTGCGTGTTTGTATCATCTCGCTTTCAAATTCGCACACGTGGGCCGGCACAAAAAGAGTTGAGACAAACATCGCAGCGGAATTAATAAAAACCCTGCTCGGTCTCGAACTGTTTCGACAGAGCCACGAGACTGATGTCCACTACAGGACAGCCGAGGATCGACCATTAATAGTGGATGCACATGAAGATCCTCGCTAAAGGTGCACACAATGATGGGTCGAGATGTTTATATTCCCAGCCTAAATTAAACAGATTCTCAATATGAGAAGCCTCGACTTCTTTGTTAAAACATGCTGCATAACACAAGAAGATCTTTAACACATGAGTTAAATTTAAACAATATCATATAGCCAAATCTGTTTTAGGTGAATGGGAAACATGCATAAAAGATTTTGGGATCCTCAGGTGGATTTACCCTTTTTAACTTCTCAAAAGCCCACCACTGACCTTCAACTTTGTTGTTTTTTTTGCCATGTGGGTGACAATAGCATCAGCTGTTGCAAAATATCTCTGGAGCTTGAACAGTGCTGGATTGTTACTAGGTTACTCTTCAGATGATGCTGAGCACATGTTACTGTTATTTTTCCTGAAACATTTGTGAATCTATTGAGTATCTTAGCAGTTTTCCTCGTTTGAAGGCTAAACCGTGTCCCTTATTATAAGAAAAAAGAGTGAAAAGTTTTGTTTGATTATTTCATGCAAAAAAAGACCTAATACAAGAACCACCTTGACATAACTTCATTAGAAATAAGTTCATTAGATTTGGTTGAGCTCATTAAAATGGCCTGGCGGCTTTCAATCGATTTTTGACATTCAAATAGGATAAATTCAAGATTTAAAACTGAAGATTCTAATTACTATGCTATTCTTTAAAAAAAATCATGCTCCGGAAGCAAGAAAACTGATCATATCGATTTTCATTTTAAGTAAAAACACAGGCTCTGTAAAGATTTGATGATAACTAAATAATACAAACATCATTCTCCTGCGGATCTATAAAGTCTGTTCTTGTCATATTTCAAAATTAGGTCAATTTAAGATTTTTTGCCTGTATCGTGGTTTTCTCAAAATAATCAGTCACTTTTTCAGCAGCGATGCACAAACAATCTGGGGTTATCTTCCAAGACAAGACAATGGGCATGATGATGGCTAAATCAGGTCCATGAGTTGTCCAGTATAGCCATTCGCTGGTTTCTTTGATCTTGGATTTAACAAGCAACCCTTAGTTTTCAGCCTCAGACACTGTCCATTATAAGCAGTGTGATTCCACCTGTCAGCCAAACACTCTTTATTACAGTCTTTTTTCTGCTTTATTTAACTTTGTGATATTCACACAATTGCTTATTCACAAAATATTTTAAAAATTGCACCAACATCATGCAAACCCAAAAATATGACTATATATTCCACAATTTGCTTTTATATTCCACCAAACAAAACAAAAACATCTTTCCAACGGATTGAAGCATCTTTCAGAGCGCCACAGTCAGATGATGAAACTGACTTACAATATTCATCACTTGTGGTCTAACTTTTTTTTCTGTTTAAGCCTCATATCTGTAAATCACAATGACTATAATGTTTAGAAACCAATGTATTGTAACCTAATGAATATCTCAAGACCAAATCACTGTCACTGTCTCAGTCATTTCTTCAGATGAAGTCTTACTGAGCAGCACAAGATTACACATTGACTCGCAAAGTTACCTCAAGCTGCCATTTGAATGCATTTGGGACCGGAGATTCGCCAGACCATGACATTATGATTGAATGACTGACTGCGTATGTAATACAGCCAATAATCCGGTGAAGTTCTGTTCAATTAGGGGACGCGCATTTGATGATTAGCACAAGAATAAATAGACCTTTATTCCGACAGAAAAATACAGCGAATGACACTGCATCATCATCGGACAATAATATCACACAAATTTCCCGTACTGCTCCTCCTGAAAGACATCTAGGCAAACAGATGTGAATTTTAACATTTTGAGCCGATGACCTATTTTTGTCATAACTGCTCCGATGCAAACTGACCCCATAGACTGCGCTGAGAGCATCACGTCTTCTTAAGGCTCTAACACTGATGTTGCCGTAAAAATACAGGGTATTACTTGTGACTGCAACATATGAGTAAGGCAATTATATCAGACAGGCGCAGTCACTGCAACGAGGACTAATTGCATTAAAAGCTAAAATATTGTAAACAAGACGAACGTGCCACACATGCTCCTCTACACGTGAATGCACCATATCTATCTATCTATCTATCTATCTATCTATCTATCTATCAGCTAACACATTAACGTGTTAACATCAAGGAAAGGCCTATTGAGAGACACTGAAAAGTTTTACTTGATTATCTCAATTTCCAGCCACCATTAGCTGCTTTAAACAGGCCTGAGGTGACTGCAAATGAGCGTCATCGCTTGGGCAACATTTACAACTTAGTTTCAAAACACAATTTAAAAGAACTTGCACGGGAAATGGCAACAGAAAGGCCGTGCAACAGTGCAAACTGGGGTGTCTAACCGGTAAATGCTCCACTGCATGACTGAGGTAATGTCGCAAGGGTGGGAGAGAGAGAGCACATGAAGTGGGCAGGTTGAGGGGATGCAAAAGATATCCAAACTTATTGCACCGTGAATTAACGCGTATTTGCGCGATGCATCACTTTTCGTAGGCCTTAACGCACATAATGACATTGGCTGTTGTGATCGCGGGCGGTCAGTTTAGGACACAACATTATCCATATATTTTCAAATGTTACCGCATGTTGTCTTTGCACTGTATTAATCCATCCAACCGTTTCGGATAGTTAGATCTCGTTATGACAGGATGTTAGGACTTTGATGCACTCATGTACAAGTGCAAAGTTTAGAGAGTTGACTGTCGCCCTCCATTGCGTTGTGCAATGCCCCCTTTAATGCCCCCTCGCTCGCCAGTATAGCGCCTTTGTTATTAATCGCATGGAATCGCGCCGCCTTACCTTAACGGCCCCAAACTGTTTTCCTATGCCTCTGAACTTGACGTATTCATCCAGATGCAGGGGGGAGTGCCTGTGCCTGTTGTTTTCGTTACCGTCCGATAGTATGATTCAGTGGAGGATTTAACACTGTGAATTTTGGGTTTCTCCCCGCGATCTTCCCTCATCGCCGCAGCAGCTGGAGAGGAAAATCGCGCACGCTGGGTCCTAAAGCCGGCTGCTTTCCCACAGGTGACCAGGCTCCGTAGCCGCGTGCACTGGTTACGAGCTACGCTCCTCTGGCTTCCTCTGGCTTCCTCCGGAGTCCTGTCTGGTCAGAGCTTCTGCAGACAGGTAAACAGACTTAGCTATAAGGTTGGACGCAATTTATGGGTTGACTAATTTCTAAGATTTTCACATGCAACCTTTTATATTTATTAAAAAATAAATAAATAAATAAATAACAACTCTGATAAAAGGCTTTCATATGTGATTCCTTTGTTCGTTTTTTTCTTCTTCATACAATTCTGAACGTGAAATAACCATGTAAGGAACTGCATTGTGGTTCCAGATGCGATAGATTATGGACTGGGCCAATAGGGCCCCAGACTGCCAGGGGCCTCCAACTGAGCTAGATAAAACTGATAGACAAGTGAAATAATTGAAGAAATCTGAAAAAGAATGCTTTATTGCAGCTTTAATGTTGTCGTGGTACAGTGTTGCAATTTTTATATACATTATGTGTTCATATTGTAGGCTAATTGCAGATTTATTTCTCTTATTTACAGTGTCATTTCTCTTTATTTGGACATTACATCTCACATCTGCAACAAGAGGGAGCTTACAAAGAGAATTGTTTTTTATGGAACTGTACCTGCTATGTTAAAGAGGTTATTGTATTGATATAAACAACAGTAGCAATTAAATAGTGCAGTTATTTATTTATAACTAACAATGGCATAGACTTAAGTTCCAGGGGAAAAAAAGCAATTAGTGACTAATCGTAATTTTTTTTTTTTTTTTTTGTCTGTGCATTTGAGACTGCACTATCTTAGCTTTTTGGCTATGCTATAAAATCAGGGTCTTAAGGGGAGTGAAACCAAGGAGAAAACTTTGCACATTACACGGGCCTGTGGTAGCAGGGTAATTGCTTATCTTTCAGAAACTGAGAGGTGTTAAAGAATTCAAACACTAGGGGTGTAAATTAAAGAAATTGCCATGATTGAGTGACTGTCTTTTGCAGTTCTTCACTCTGGTCTGCCAAGCCTTTTAATCTTTATGCAGAACCCCCAATGCCTAATTACCTTACATACAATATTTTGTTTCTTTATAATAACCTGGACAAAAAAAAAAAGAAAAAAAGTCAAACATTTGTCAAACTCTTTCAAACATAAACTCTTATTTGACAAAAGCACCCAAAATAACAGAAGTCTAAGCTTTCACAAGAATGCTTATGGTAAAATGAGAAACAGTGATGTGATTTTAATTAAAAAGTGCATCAAGCTTTACGCACCCATTTTGCCCGAAGCAATGTAATGAAGAGAATATATTGAGCTGTTTGCATACTAACCCCACAATGTCATAAAAAAATTAATCTGAAAATATCTGAAGTTTGATGTCAACTGATGCTTTCACTTACTGATTAATCCTGACATAGATAGATAGATAGATAGATAGATAGATAGATAGATAGATAGATAGATAGATAGATAGATAGATAGATAGATAGATAGATAGATAGATAGATAGATAGATAGATAGATAGATCAGCAACCACAGGCCTAACAAAGTGTTTAGTGTTTTTTTACTCTATTTAATTTCACATGCCCTTCAAATCTATTTTGTGGTAATTTAAATGGGTGGATTGAGCGTTTTGTATGTTACAAATACAAATATTATTAAGTAAGAGAAGAAACATTTACAATTTAATGCAATTTATACAACAAAGTTGTCTTCTACTTTGGTCAGACTCAGGGTGACTTTGGTTCCCACAGAACCCATGACCAGCACAGCATGACCCCGCGCTGAGATGCACAAGCAGCAAGTAACCCACTACAGCAAGTGACCGAGTGTGAAATGATAAGAAGACAGAGCCGACCTCAACAACACGTCCGAACAAAGACTCTTATGCTTTGTTAAATTCGAGGTGCTGGTTTACTTCATTAGTGGTAATGAAACCAGACAATTTGGCGGTTGGTGTGTTTTGTGTCGTTCACACGAACGAAGCTAAGCAAGCGGTTCCATAGTGTAGTGGTTATCACGTCTGCTTTACACGCAGAAGGTCCTGGGTTCGAGCCCCAGTGGAACCAAGCGTTTTTCGTGTCACAGCTGTAGAGATTTGGTACTTTCAACGAGGTCTTGGCGCCGAAAGAATCGTGGTGTTTCCTGGTGAACTGGTTTCAATTAACAATGTACGCGTTCTGTTCGCTGCGACGCTAATTCTCTGTTATAGCTGAATAAAAAAGGCCGGCGGAACTCTGAGTGCTATAAATAAATCATATTTGTATAATTTGGTAGAAAAATGAGGCAAATTGCAATGTCATTAGCTACACTGTAAATAAAATCATTTGGGTAATGACGGTGACAAGCAACATACTAGCGGCGTGCTAGCGTGAAGTCAAATATAGTGTTTGTGCGACCCCTACTGTTAACTGTAACGCGGACCCGGCATCACACATTTCTGCTTGACTGCTGTTCCAACAAATTCAGTCACCAATTAAAGTAGACTTCAGCAGACTTCATCATTGCCCAGTGCTATACTTATAAGGTCACATGGTGCTGCAACGCCGAGATCTTGTTGATAACCAGGGAAAGGCATTTAACTGTAAAATGTATCCAACAAAACCTATATTTGAATTTTCAACAGAGCAGAGACTTAACGTTTTTTTTTCTTTGTTTTTTTTTTACTAATAATATGTACTTTAAAGTACTATTATGTAGCTTTAATGTACAATTATGTACTGTTTAGGGGTAAATAAGTTATGTAGATGTACCTTTTATCTTTTAGGTTACGTCCCAGTAACACCTCTAAAATATGTTATCAGCTGAAGATCTCTATAAAAAGATAACTGGGGTTAAAAAAGGCTGAAAGAAAAAAAAAGAAAGAAAATTCAATGGTGGTGTATCAAGAGCTCTTTTAATTGCATATGCACATTCTCTTACATTTAATACATTTCTCAATACAATACAAATAATGGCATAACATGAACATGAAACTGATATTCAGTATTTTTAGAACTGAAATTGGGTTTGTTCATATGACATCTTAGTATGCTAGAATGTGCATTCATTTATAGGCTGAATATGATGCTTTGTGTACCATGACAATTTCCAGACCAAAGTTCCAAATGGCAACTAACAAAATCATTTCTGGTAATTGTGAACAGAATATGTTTAGTTCCAGACCTCTTTTATCTCAATAAAATTAACTAGAACACCATTTAAAATAATGTAATATATCACTTTTGGAAAGAGGTTGCTCTAATCCACATTTGTAAACATAACTGTTATGTTGTGATACATTTGTTTATAGTATCAAATTTCCACTCTCCATAATGATGATCAAAATCATTGCTGAACAATAAAAAATTTTTATGCTTCTCATTTGTGGTTTATTGACAAGAAAATGGATGAAATTGTCCTAACTAAACAGATTTACAGAAAACTGATAAATATAGCTTATCATGTCTATGCATTTTCTTGTTTTAATGTCAGGATTGGAGCTGTCCAAGGTTCTGAAGGAACATGTTACATGATTTACAGTGCTAGTAAATAACAAACAAAACAATTAAAATGTTCTTTATGAATATATCTGTAATAAGATCAAATATCTTAATATAAAAAAAAATTATATTGGTCCTGCTGTGCTAGTACTAAGTGAACTGACAAAACAGTATGATGTTACTCAGATGCTAAAATCAATTTACAGTATATCACAAGAACAAGTCAAAATCCGTTTGGTTGCAACACTAAATGTATGCAGTGAGATTCTTTTTTAAATTTCACAAACAATACTTTATAACAGAAAGTTCTTAATCAGTGCAGTGATGCCAGAACTCATTAGATGTTTGCAAGGAAAAGTTCACCCATAAAATAATAAATGGAAATTTTGTTCCAAACCCATTTTCCAAATTACTTTTGTGGAACAAAATACAAGATTTTTTTGGAAAAATGCTCATGCTGTTATTTCAATATAGTGAAAGCGAATAGGGACCAGAAGCTGTCAGACTTCAAGAAGGGCACAGAAGTACCATGAAATCATTATAAAAAGAGTCTGAGTCATGTATCATATTCCAAGTCTTCTGAAGTCATACTTTGAACAATAGCTTTGAATTGACTATCTGTGTGTTTTGTATACTGTACAACGAAAGAAGACCGTTTTTTTTTTATTTTTGAGTGATATATTCCTTTTAAATGATTTCAAATAAAATATGTTAAAATAATTTAATCAAAAGCAGCTAAAAAAAGACACAAATCAAGATATAGTGCAATATGAGAAAAATATTTCTTAATCTGCATGGAGAAAAATCCTGAACTTTACTTAATTAAAGTACGTTTTAATTTGTAATTATAATTAATATTTCAATTTGTATAGAGATTTTGTTATACATACTGTTCTGAAGAAGCTTTACAGACAATAGAAAAGAAAACAAAAGGAAACGAAAAGAAAAATAGTGTCATACAGCCCCCTAGTGAGCATGCTAAGGGCGACAGGGTTGAGAAAAATTCCTCTGCGATGTTTAGGTTGATGTTTAGGTCGGGCCCCCTGCATGCACTGCTGAGCTCTCACTGTGAACCTTTTTTGATTTGTTGTCAAAACAATTGTCAGTGGATATAAAACATTTGTACTGCCACATTGAGTAGCGATTCTCACTCTGCAGAGATATTTACTCTTTTTTTCTTTTAAAGTTATGGGTTATGATGGATGTTTACAGCAATTCTGCATCTGGAGAACATGCGGCATCAAGAAATCTGCTTTCATTCCTTAAAAATCGAACATTGAATTAAGGTGTTAACATAAAATTTTATTTTACTGCGCTGACACCAAAATGTATTAAATAGAACATTCAAAACCTGAATATAGTGGGAAAATGTGGGCTATTTCTTGACTTCACATATTATTCTAAGGAAGAAGATTATTGTAGATTATTGTAGAAATTGTAGATTATTGAATTAATGTTAATGTTGACTAAAGCCCAACCAGGCAGTACATTAACAATAATATATATTATATTAATTAAAAAAAAAAAAGAAGAAAAAAAAAATATATATATATATATATTGTGAGCTTAGTATTTTATTTGAATTATTTATGTGCCTAATAATATGCATTTTTATTTTTATTCACTCTGCATTTTTAATTCTCCTTTTTTGGTTTCTCTTCTCTTGTTCATTGTTTATGCTATATAATCTCGTTCTGCATTGAGTAATGATAAAATATTTCTGACAGAGAGATGCTTTAGCGGTTTAAATGCGGGATAAAAGGCTTCTTCGGACTCTTATTTTGAAACAGCAACGCACCGGTTGTGAAGCGCCATCTTTATTTTTACTACGCGGTCTCTGGCTTCTCATCTGTCTGTGCTGGTCATTTATCGTGTTAGCTGTAATTTTATCATTGAATATATGGCAAATTTAGCAGTTGCTGCGGCAGCTGCAGCCGCCAGAGACCCGGCCGTGGACCGCTCGTTACGCTCGGTTTTCGGTATGTATGAAGAGACTGAGTTAGTTTGTTTCTTGCATCTACTATTCATAAGTTTCATTAACTTAACGTTAGCTGCTAAGCTACACCTCACTCACCTACATTTAGTGACAACTAAAACTGTGGAATAAGATTATGTAACACCTTATGTTACAGTATATATTTTCTAGACTTATAAGTTATTATTAAAACTCGTATTATTTGCAAATTTACATACATGCTCACGAATACACAGTCAATAGGTGTAAAAACTACTGCAGATATGGATGGATTGATACAGTGGTGTAAGTGGTAAAAGTAGCATATCACCAATAAAACAGAACGTGATGAACTTCAAAACAAATGCTGCTACAGTAAACCAGTTTGTAATATGGTTGCTTATTGTTTGTATTTTGGTAACAGTGGGAAACATCCCATACGAGGCCACAGAGGAGCAGCTGAAAGACATCTTCTCAGAGGTTGGACTTGTCGTCAGTTTTAGGTATGCACAATAATGCCTAAAACAACATGCTTTGGTCACTTCAGAGGATTCCTGGTGTTTATCAAGAAAAAAAAACTTCTTGCAGGTTGGTGTATGACAGAGAAACAGGTAAGCCAAAGGGATATGGCTTTTGTGAGTACCAGGATCAGGAGACGGCGCTCAGTGCCATGCGCAACCTGAATGGCAGAGAGTTCAGCGGCAGAGCCCTCCGTGTCGATAACGCTGCTAGTGAGAAAAATAAAGAGGAGCTCAAAAGTAAGTTTTGAACTGAGTTTGAATTTTTGATTTCTAAATCTTGCGTATTAGAAATGTCCATTTTGTTTGAACTGCATGCTTGTTTCCACAGGTTTGGGGACTGGAGCTCCAATTATTGAGTCTCCTTATGGAGACGGCTGCGCACCAGAAGAAGCCCCAGAGTCCATCAGCAGGGCAGTAGCCAGCCTGCCTCCCGAGCAGATGTTTGAGCTAATGAAACAGATGAAGGTGAGGATAGGAAACTGGTCTGTTAAATTTAAGTCTGAAGTTTCAGATCACGAGGATCCAAAATGCATGTAGAAAGCAAGTTACTTAAAGGATTAGTTCACCAAAAAATAAAATTCATCATATATCCACCCTCATGCTGTTCCAGATTCGTGAGATTTTTGAAATGCATATATTTTTAAATGAAACCTGAGAAAATTTTCTGTTCCTCTATTGAAAGTCCATTCATTCAAAACTTAAATATTGCAAACAAAAAAAATAAAATAAAAATGGTAGAAGTCAAACCTTTTGTATCCATGTAGATTAATGGTTATATGTGCATAAAACCTTAAATGACACATTTTCATTAAAAAAGCGATTGTTTTAATTCAGAAGACTTGGATCTAACTGCTTAGGTTCATATGGATTAATTTGATGTTTTTATTAACTTTTGAAAGTTATGGACTTTCAATGGAGCCACAGAAATCTCTCTGATTTTGTTAAAAATATCATTATTTAGAAGATAAACAAGTAATACAGGTGTGAAATGACATGAGGGAGAGTAAATGATGACAGAATATAAAATTTTTCTTCTTTTAATTGCTAGTAATCTTATTTTTTCCAATTATTAGATTTGAAAAAATTGTCAGTTGTGTACATACTTTGATTTTTAAATCATTGTTTGGTATGTTTAGACAGAAAAGAATAAAAAAAAGACATTTTTTCCTTCCTTTTTTTTTAATAGTGGTTTACTGAACAAACTATGGATCTGTCTTTAAATTAAAAAAAAAAAAGTCTATCATTACTGCTGCAACACTCGTACAGCAGTTTATAGTGCTGTTGTAAATGGGGGGGAATATGTGTAAAAATGTGGTTGTTAGATTTATTGTTCTGTTCTTGTTTGTACAGCTATGTGTGCAGAACAGTCCCCAGGAGGCCAGGAACATGCTCCTGCAGAACCCTCAGCTCGCTTATGCCCTGCTGCAGGCTCAGGTGGTCATGAGGATTGTGGACCCTGAAATCGCTCTGGTGAGATCATGGAATGCCTCTGAAGAAACACACTATAGAGAAATGGAAAGTGTCTTAGTACATGAATGGAAAAGACTGAGAACATCCTGTTAACCTCCTTAAATAAGCTTTTTTGCAAATAACAAAGACTGTGACAGTACATTTACATTTACATTTATGCATTTAGCAGACGCTTTTATCCAAAGCGACTTACATTGCATTCAAGTTACAGTGTTTACATTTTATCAGCTCTTGCTTTCCCTGGGAATCGAACCCATGATCTTGGCGTTGCTAGCGCCATGCTCTACTATTTGAGCTACAGGAAAGTAGTTTTTATCCATTTTAAACCATATAAAGATCAAGAGAAAAATCATCTGTTATTCTCATAGAAAATGCTCCACCGTCCAACTGTGGTTCAGCCCATAAACCCAAGTCCTCAGCCTGGACCGGTACCAGTACCTAACCAGCCCCTCCCTCAGCCAAATGTGCCTGTCTCTCAGCCTCAGCCAATGGTCAGTATTACAGCTTTTATCCTTTCCTGAACGCTTGTATCATGAGATGCATTAAATAGTAGTACTTGTTTGTTTTAATACACACTATTCATTAGCTTGCATTTTTAATGCTTTTGAAAAAAGTTTCGTATTCTCACCAAGCATGCATTTATTCCATCAAAAATACAGTAAAACAGTAATGTTGTGAAATATACTTTTATAATGTACCACGGCCGCCCAAAGTGTATATAGACAAATAAAAATTAAAATAGATCATTTTACTAATGTGTATTCTACTTGGAATGTATCCTTGGCAACTTAATAACGGAGAGGCGCTTGTAGCATCACAAACAACGTGAGTTTCAGCCAGAGGATCACATTACATGTTAAGGCTTTTACACAGCGGAAATAAACATGACAACAGCCACTATAGGTTATATAAGATAATAAACACGATTACCATAGGATATTTGTATGTGAGTTTCTTCAGTTGAATACATCTGAAGTGCTAATTTGTGCGGCAATATAAAAAGCTATAAATAGCATATTTTAACAACAGTAAATGACCAAATTCCACATGTGATCGCAAAAGGAAGCTATTACAAACACTAGATGGTGGTTTGAAGTGAGTTCTGAGTAAAAGTGTACTAATAATCTCATAAATTGTCTTATGATGCATGATGCTAATATTAGCTCTAATGCAGCTGCAGAACAGGTCCAAATCTTCTTTATAATGCATTTTGTCATAATTCTTCATGTGCAGTCGCATGTTTTGTTGTATTTGTTTAGAAATGCTTTTGATAATAGTTGGGTAAATGTATACTGGGATTGAAGCGATGTGGCTTGGTAAACATTTCATTGCCAGTATAATGGCTGAATAAAAACAAAAGAATGATGATAAAAGAATAATAAGGATTATGTCTCATACCTGGCGGAAGTGTGAAAGGTGCTGTTTCCTTAAACTACAGGTAAATCCTAGTATTATAAATTTGTGATTAATTATGATTAATCACAGTCCATGACTACTTTTTACATTATGAATATCTTTACTATCATTTGATCAATTCAATGCATCATCACTAAATGGAAGTATTAATTTCTTTAAAAAAATATGATTGACCTCATGTGTTTTATTGTTAGGGGGTTTTAGTCGTCTTGTGCTTTAATAATATTCACAATCTTTGAAAGATTGTGTCTTGTGTCTGAGTTGGGTTCATGGACAGTCAAGCCGTTCTGCTTATTCATAGTGCTAACGAGTAATCTTCTGTTGATCTTCTGACTCACAGCCAGGTATGCATGTGAACGGAGCCCCACAGATGATGCAGCCTCCACAGATGGGAGGTGGAGTACCCGCACCAATGCCAGGACAGGGACCCATGGGACCAACTGGTAAGCTTGGTTGTCCTAGGATTACTTTGATGCTTATGTATGTGTGTGCATAGTTATAACAGTTTACTGTACATTTGGTCTCTCCTTTTACAGGTGGGATGCAACCTCAGATAGGGATCCCTCCTGGAGGCCCTGTGCCCATGGATAGAGGACCAGGTATTCATTTTAGGCATTCAGAATTCTTTGTGTATGATTATATACTTGATATTGCTGTGATTGTTGTTTATATTATATCATATACATTTGTTTCCCATTACACGCATTTGCTTTTTCAGCAAATTTTGAAGTATTTGCTCAGTATTTAGAAGTAGAATTGTTGTTTTATATAATTTGGGACATTCACAGTTATTGTGAGAAAATTAGGATATTACTACATGGTTTCTGTCCACAAGTGAGCAGTATTGGCCAACATGTCTGCTGCACTAACATAGGCTTTTTATGTAGCGATTTCATTTTCATTCAAGGTGCTTTTTTGTTGTTGCATTTTCTCAAACATTTGGTTTAGTCAGTGTTGTTGTGCCAAGATACTCAACCATAAACATTTAGATGGCATATAATTATATATAAACTATAACATTTTTGTACTCATTTTTGTGTATGTGCACTACTGATAAAAATATTTAAACTTTATATTACACACCTTTAGCAATGATGCATTAAATGAATCAAAAGTGCCAGTAAAAGAATCTTGGGAAAAAAATTAAAATCACTTTTCCACAAAACTACTAAGTAGCACCGTTTTCTACTGTGGTAATAATAATAATAATAATAATAATAATAATAACTATTAGTTGAGCACCAAGTCAGCATATTTTAATTATATTTGAAGAATCATGTGACGCTGTAGTCTGGAATAATGGGTGCTGAAAGTTCACAGGAATAAATAACATTGTGTTTTTTTTTTGTTTTGTTTTTTGTAAAAGTTTACAATATTACTGTTTTTACTGTAATTTTTATCAAATAGATTTGAGCTTTGGTGAGCATAAGATACTTTTTCAAAAAAGTTAAATCTTGCCGACCCCAATCTTTTTTGTAAATACTTTTATATAATTTTATATATTGGTATATTGCATTATAGGGCACTTTGATTTCCTAGATATTTGTATCTGCATTAGCCAATTAAAAACCTATATCGACCATTAGCATCAGTACAAGCATCCCTGGGTAATATCAGTAAGTGCTACCATGCGCTGTCTCAGTTCTTTCTCCTGTTCTCTTCACTTAATGCTGACCCAGGAACCCTTCAGGACTCTCCTGTGGGAGCAGCTGGGCAGGCTGCTATCGAGCGGCCTCAAGGTATCATGGGTATAACTCTGGTCTGCTCTGAACAGGCCTGTCAATAGTCTCACCTGCTCATTGTTTTACCCCTACGTGCACCTTTTGTAGTGTACTTCTTAATCCCTGTCTGCCCATCACACTTGAACCATTTGACAGCAGTACATGGAACATCCATCGCGTCAAAGAGAGTGTGTGCAAAATATCACGTAGATGTTTAGCGAGAAAGGTAAAACTGTAAAAGGCACAGTTGACAGCACTAATGTCTGATTAACACATGAATACTGTTGAAACATAGGTGTGTTCTGCTCTGTTGTGTCGCTGAAACAAAAGTGCTTGAGGAGTAAAGACAACACATTGTAAACAGTTTTAACCTTTTATTGAAACATTTCCAAAACCTGAACAATGAAGTCTTGTTGCCTAATGGAATGTGCCATAGAATAGAGCCGAGTATTGATGAGTTTCACTTTGTGAAGATGTTGAAATCCTCATTGTTATCAATGTCACTGTGACAGGTGAAATAATATCCTTTTGTTTGTGAAGTGGAACCTTTTTGTTTCCTCCAGTCTAGTTTCCTTGATGCTTGAGGAATTGACTTGGTGTATCATAACGGTGTCATACCTGCGAAACATGTGCTTGACAATACAACCTCATTATTCATGTTCTTTGATTGAATAAAAGGACGTCCAAGTTTTGAAATGTTTGTGTAATGCACTTTCACACTAGTTTCTTCCATCATTTTGATTCTATAGCCAATTCTTTTTTTTTTGAGTCTTGTCAAAGTGACAAAGCATGCACATTTTTCAAAACCTGTTTTCATGTAAATGTGCTTGCTTTTCGCAGTGCCGATAGTAGACCCACGTGCCCCAATGCGAGGGGCCCCTCAAGGCCCTCCAGGGATCCCACCCAGAGGCCTGCTTGGTGATGGTCCGAACGACCCACGAGGTGGATCATTGGTCAATGTCACTGGAGAAATGGTGGAGCCAGGGTAATGTATACTAACTTTGTTGCAGTGACATGTAGATGATCACAGCTGATCATCGAAAAATATTCACAATAGTCTCATTAGTATTGTCAGGAAGCTTACACTGACTAATCATTTCCTTTATGCAATTGTGATTTATTCCTA
Organism: Acrossocheilus fasciatus; assembly: GCA_036784905.1. Classification (NCBI taxonomy): domain Eukaryota; kingdom Metazoa; phylum Chordata; class Actinopteri; order Cypriniformes; family Cyprinidae; genus Acrossocheilus; species Acrossocheilus fasciatus. The sequence continues at coordinate 12,687,987 of CM071951.1, read as the reverse complement.
TAAAGAAGTCAAAATGTCTGAATAAATGTCTACATTTTTTACTGTTGAAAAGAGTTTAGTTTTTAAATGGTCGGTAATTTCTTTCAAATGTTTTTAAAAGTAGTCTTGTCACCAAGGCTGCATCAAAGATACAGTGAAACTGTAATATTGTGAAATAGTACAATATAAAATAAATGTTCTATTATAGTTAATTGTATATAATTCTTTTATAAAAAGAATTGTTTTAATATATTTTCAAATGTAATTTATTCCTGTGAAGGCAACGCTGTATTTTCAGCAGCCATTACTCCAGTCTTCATTGTTACATAATCCTTCATAAATCATTCTAATATGATGATTTATTGTTCAAGAAACATTTATTATTATTATCAATGATGAAAGTAGTTGTTCTGCTTAAGTATTTTTGAAGATTTTGTGGTACATTTTATTTTTAGGATTATTTGATAAACAAATTGGACAGCATTTATTTGAAATAGAAATCTATTCCAATTTTGATCAGTTTAATTCATCCTTGCTGAATGAAAGTGTTAATTTGTTAGCGAAAGGAAAAATTAAAAAATCTTACATCACCATTGATTTGTTTCTTTTTTTTTAGTTCATAACAAAAACTTTTTATTTTTATTGTTGTTCACTTACAGGCATGGTTACATTGGAGGCCCTCCACAACATCAGGGGCCGCCCATGCATATGGCGCCCCCAGACATGCGTGGCCCTCATGACATGAGAGGAGGACCCATGATGGGAGAACCTAGAGGTCCTATGATGGAGCAGCGGGGTCCGCCTATGGAGGCAAGAGGTACTTATAGATGTGGTTTCACTTTATTTGTTGACTTGGCTTTATTATCTGTATGGACCCTTTTCACAGACTGTGATAATGTGTTTCTGTGTCAATTGAATTGTAAATCCTTCAAGTTTTTTTTTTTTTTTTTTTCTTCCTATTTTCATTTTTCAAAAAGTAGCTTCCCATTCACTGCAATAGAAGTTTATGCAACTACGATGACGTCTGAGAAACCCGGAAATGTGAAAAGGGTCCAATACTGGTTTTACTCCTTTCTGAAGCAACACTCTGTTTGAAGGATTCTCTTAAGTATAAGATTTAAAATATTTTTCTTCCTCAAGGTCGTGATCCAAGAGCTGTTGATGCTCGGGGTCCGATATCTGGCCAGAGGGTTCCTGTGGCTGGTGGAATGCAGGGTCCTCCCCCCCATGGCATGGGACAAAGTGCACCACCAGCAGCGAGACCAGTAAGATTGCAGACTCCTGTCATTGTCTTTTTGGCCTTTCAAACCTTTAAATGTCTAGGACCCCCAAATTTGTTCATCCCGTTGTAAAGGGCCCCCGTTTCTGAAATATGAATATAAAGGCAGCTATCTATTTTCAAGTCTACAGAACCTGTGTTTGAAAAATACTAAATTTGAAAGCAAGTTTGCAGATTTTAAATTATTAACTTTTTTTTATTATTATTATTATTATTATTATTATTTTGTCTTTGGTGCACTATTATAATTAGTGCTGGGCAACGATTCATCTCGAGTAATCGCATCCAAAATAAAAGTATTTGCCTAGTTAAATCCAGGTGGTGACTTTTTCTTTTTCTTTTTTTGGACGGGCAGTGTATACATGTAAATATTTTCAAAATATATACTGTTTGTGTGTCTTTTATATATACATAACAAACATACACAGTACACTCACACACATTATGTACACCACAACTTTTATTTTGGATGCGATTAATCGTTGCCCAGCACTATATATAATATTAGAGAACATTTTCTATTCAATTCAGATTTATTTGTGTAGGACTTTTGACAAATATTGTTCTGAAGCAGCTTTACAGAAAATGTTTTACAAATAATAAATAAATAAAAATAACTTTTAGCAGCTACTAATATGCTGATTTTAGCGCCGATGGGAAGGGAAATTTCTGCGGGTGATTTACTAACAATGCGCAAATTAAAGAACACAGACACTCATTTACGTATCAACCAACGCAATATACCAAGCATAGGCGCAAATAACGAAATAAATAAGCCACAGTACGTTGAAAAGAACCGGAGGCCAAAAAATGCTAGGAGTTTTAAGAAGTTTCGATAGAGCTGGTATTGCGTGACTCCTAGTTGAAAGTCGTCAAAAGTCATCTTTTATTTCCTTAAGCAAATTAAAAATAACATGGCTTGGCAAACGATATGTTTGGATAATGTGTTGTTCTGGCATTCAAAATAAATTAATGTGTGGAAAAAATCCTCTCCCTTCTACCATGCACTCTCTGTTCTCTGCGTTGCCTCCTCCTAGCAACCACAATTGCAGCCATTTCAAGCACAAAATAGTTTAAGACATGCTTTTTTTGGACGTTAAATAATGGCGCAAATGCCAGTAATTTGACGAGCACAAATGTTAGTAAAACGCATTGCGTGATTCATTTGAATACTCTCCTCTCAGAACTTTTGTGTCTGAAAGGGAAACTCCTACAAATGCATATTCATTAAGGTCAAGAGCAAAAATAACTATGTCCATGCCTTTTCAGCGCTAATTCTTCACTGCGAGTCTTTAGTAAAACCTGACAGTACAATTTTAACGCCAAAAGAGGGTTTGCGCTGGCGCAAGCTGTTAGTAAAACTGGCCCTATGTAGCTTGCAGTATTTAATTTAAATGTCTGCATTTTTTAATCCCATTTGTCTTTTAACAGGGTCCTACATCAGATGTGTCATCACAAGACCACGAGAAAGTGAGTGTTTGTTTTTTTTTTTCACTGAAACTAAAACTTCCAATGACGGCTATTTATCATTACATTACATTCCTAAGTTTACTAAAAAAACACATCAGATTTGCATCACTGCATTGTTTCAGTGACCAGATTTTCCAGAATTACTAGAGAACATTTTGACATGTTGATAGGAGTTACCACACTTCAATTTGAATCTTTCAATTGATTTCCGTCTCATAGATAATAATCTATATGCTGTTTTTCCACATTCCCAGGCTGCCTTGATTATGCAGGTCCTGCAGCTGACCCCAGAACAGATTGCCATGCTGCCACCAGAACAGAGACAGAGTATCCTGATACTGAAGGAACAGATTCAGAAGACAGCAGGCGCACCCTGAAGACTCATCATGTGACGTAAGTTCTTTTCTTTCCTTTGCATCCATCCTAAAACAGCCTATTATGATAATTACAGGCTCTGTGACAAAGTGGAACATGGGTTTTCTTAAGCAACAGGGGTTAATTTGGGTCAGTGCAAGTCTGAAAATCTAACTCTACAACTTTGTTATTGCAGGAACATACGCATCCGATCAGACAACCCTCCCCTGGCTGCTTTTGTATTGGTCTGCATCCACATCTGTAACCTTGTTGTTGTTTTTGTTTTATAGTAGTATTTTCTTATTTCAAGTGAGATCAGTTGAATATGAATAGTAGTAGTTCACAATTTACTGCTCATGAAAAAATAAACAACTGGATTTTGAAATAAACAACTGGAATTTTTTTTCAATGCAGAATTTAATTCCTGCCTTCATTTTTTATTTATAAATACAGTTTATAAAATACATGACATAAAATGTATAGTATTAACAGTTTATATCTTGGATAATAAAGTTGGTTTAATTGTTTAAAGGTTACAAAACCCGTGACTAACCATATGTGACATGTTAGATCAGATAAAATGTGTTTTAAAGAAGATCTGTTCCTTTTTCACCTTTAACAAGGAGATGAAATTCCACAATCTTTTTCAGTAACTTCTTGCCATGCTTATTTTACAGCTGTGCACTTGTTTACACAAGGAGGCACTTATAAAAACACATTACATTCAGGTGTTTGTCTGACTTCCTTGATTCTTGGTGATTAATTTCTAACCAGGAACTTGGAAAGCCAAACCTTGAAAAAAACAATGAGTGGACCTTTGACTCACACACGGAATTAGTCCCTTTCAACGATTTGTTCACTTTCCAGGATGAAGGGTGTCATTTTTCCTCATTGTCACAAGTAATGCAGAAACATTTAGATGGAAAGATTTGAGAAATGGCAAATCTGCTGAAGCGCACACTCCCTAGTGCACAGATCCTTCAAGAGAATTCGGTTTCCTGTGAAAATTTCCCTCAGAAGTTCTCTTTGTTGAAGTAAAACTTGGTTTTCCGTGGATCCACGTCAGAGTATTTCACACATTTCTTCTCCAAGTCCTTCGCTAAGGCTTGTGGGCCACATAAGAAAGTTCCAACCACAGACCTGTGCACATTTAAAGTTTAATGTTGGGGTATTTTTGAGTGTCATGTGGGAATCAATAACATCATAAAAAGTTTTTGAAACTTACGACGGGTTCTCTTGCTTAACTTGTTCAAATTCTTTATCCCAGTTCGGTCGGCCATAATGAGTCTTTTGTTTTAGACCGGTGATGATATCTGTATCTTTATCGAAATGCACCATTGCATGGTTTACCTGTAAATGTAAGTTTAGATGTTCTGTGATTAATTCATTACTCCTATTTCAGATTAGGTCAACTTGCTTTTCAGATCACAGTGGGTTTATTGCACGTACGTGACTCTGGTCCCATCCGGTGAGGTAGAGTTTATATGTGAGGAAGTCCCTCATTCCTCGTTCTTCCATTTCTCTCTCAAGGACCTGTAGGAGATCTGCAAACCACTCAAAGGCGTATGTCTCTCTACACAGCCAGTAGAAGTAAATCTAAACACAAAAGTCAGAAATGAATAGGAAACTGAGTTTCAAGGAATCCTGGACTTTATCTAGGACATGAAGGCAACCTTTGTAATATCACAGTAACGACAACAACAAAAGTGATTGTGCTCGACCTTTGCACCCAACTTCCTTATTTCTGTCCAATGTGATCTTACCCTCTTTGTTCGTAGTTTGGGGTCAGAGTCTTTAAACTTGTACCAGATGGACTTCAGGATAGAGGCAAATGGGGTCACTCCAATCCCAGCACCCACCAACATGCTGACCTCATAATCAAATACATCCTCACTCGCAGTTCCAAACGGGCCATCCACAGCCATCCTGAAGCAAAAAATAAAGATTTTCTTGATCTATTACTGCTGCTTCTGTGAGTGATTTTCCATATTTTGAAATATATTTTCTATAAATTGAAATGAAGAACTGCAGCTTGAAGAATACATGAAAAAAATAAAGGTTCCATTAAGATAATCCACAGAACCTTTCCACTAGACAAAAGGCTCTTTATAGTGGAAAAGGTTCTTCAGATTATTAAAATGTTACTCATATTAAGACAAAATGGTTATTCTAAGAACAAACACTTAAAAAGGGGTTGCAGCAATGCCATAAAATAACTTTTAAAAGAGTAATTTTTTCTTAGTTTGCAGAACATTTTAATAATAAAGAACCTTCTGTGGAATCAAAAGATTCCATGGATGTAAAAGGTTCTTCGTGGAACCATAAATGCCAATAAAGAACTTGTATTTCACTGAAAGGTTCTCTGGGAAACCCAAACAGTTCTTCTATGGAACTGCTGTGAAAACCTCCTTTTGGAACCTTTGTTTTTCGAGAATAAATAAAATGGCAAAAAGTACATACGTAGGTCCTTGCCCACCCTCTGGTAGGTTTTCGACCATCTTGATGAGCTTTTCAGTCCAGTCTCCAACTGAGCGGATGTGCACACTAAAGAAGTCCTCTTCCGGGGCTGAGGTCATGGTAAATGGATGCCACTCAAGCTGAGAGATGGCTGGACAATTGAGGAACACATACTGACCGACTTCCATCTTGAATCCAGGCTTCACCAGCTGTAGTTCCAACACCTTGGATGGGCGGATTACAATCTAAAATGCAAGAATGGAAACAGTTTGTCATAACATCATTACAGAACAACTGTACTGGGATTCAAATGAACAATATAGTCCATGAAGGCTCACCTTCCTATAACTGACAGGCTGCATGTAGCGAATGAAACGAAGCAGCCGCTCACATAGATAAATGATCATTGGTCCAATTACCCACATCCAGGTCTGCAACAGAGGATTCAGCAAATTGAAATCAGCAAGCACTCAAATAAATCTATCATAGGCTTGTGTAATTGTAAATGTGACAACTTTTACCTGAGGAAACCCTCCTGCAAACTGCGGAATTGGACATTCAGCAATTTTCCCCCAGTTCTCTGGCTGATCTTCGCAGAAGGAAGTATTGTGAGGTGGACTGGTCTCTTGCTGACTTCGCACAATGCGTCTGGACAGAAACCAATATGCATGTTTTAATTACTCTTAATAATCTACTACAAATCATTTTTTTTTTTTTTTTTAAATTGGGCTTACCCAGTTAATAGATCTTACCCTGCACCGTGGAAAACTAAGCCAGCAAAGAAAATGATGAAAAGGTGATGCGTGTACCAAAAGACCTCAAAATAGCTTCTGCGAATGACTTCCATTGATGAAGTGATCATGAGGATGAGGGCAAGAGTTATGACGACTCCTGTGAGACCCGCAATAGTGGTGAATACGAGAAGCGTTGGAGTCTGGAGTACAAGGAAACAAGATTATAGCAGGCATATCACACCACATAAGCAATACAGTATGGAGCTCAATTGTAAACTACCATTCAAGTTTGTGTAAGATTTTTTATGATAGATTTATTCTGTTTTAATATATTAGAAAAAGTAATTTATTCCTGTGATGCAAAGCTGAATTTACTCCACTCCTCAATGTCACACAATCCTTCAGAAATCATTCTAATATTCTGATTTATTACAGTTGAAAATGGTTTTAACAGCTTAATATTTTTGTAGAAACACAATACTGTTTGAACAACATTTATCTGAAATACAAATCTTTTGTAACATTATACGCGACTTTAATGTCTCTTTTGATCAATTTAATAAAGCCTTGCAGAATAAAAGTATTAATTTAACAACACTCACTGATCCCAAACTTTTGAATGGCAGTGTATATAAAATCAAAATGATAAGAAAATGTGAAAATAAAAACCATTAAAAGTTCAGTGACTCACCGTAGAATTGGAGCGAATGGGATTTAGGTAAGTGGTATTTAATTCATGGGAGTCGCCAAGCATGGACAGATTACCGGCGAGAGGCCCGTATCGACCTTGGAAACTGTTTGTGTACCACTCCGCATTAAGCAAATGAGCAACAGTGTGAACCGCTGCATTAAAGAAAGATTTAATATGGTCAAAATCGGATATCACGTTAACAAAAAATAGGTAAGAACACTTACAGCTTACAACAATTCTATTTATTGTTTGCTCGCAAACATTTTCTATAACTCTGGGGCCAATCCAGGAATGTTTAGCAAATCATTACTCAGAAATGTCATGAAAATTGAAGTTCTGTATGATTTATATAGTCATGCAGACGTCAGGTTGAAGACTCTTCTTCTAACTCATTCTTTTTTTTAGCTTTTTCTCTTAAAAAATCAAAACTTGGTCAATGTTTATCCAGATTTGGCCAGTAAGAATAAGACTATATCTGCAATGCTTGGGTTATCAGAGATAAAATGCTTCGCCTACGGCTTAAATATTTGCTTAAGTATTCTATTGCATCACGGCATGCCGGTGTGAATGTCCACAATAGCTATCGCACATGCCAGTCCTTTCTTGTAGAACATACTGTATCATCAGTTGTAAGCCTAACCTACTTTGATATTCACAACTTCCTGTTAAATTTTCGAAAAACATGTTGTTTACCTGTCATTAGGGCAATCATGTAAGCAACCAACTTGTGGAAAGTCAGATTTTTGTCCAGCTGTTTCCTCATTGTTCGGCCACAGCACTGAAACATGGACAGGAGAGCAAATATATACAAAGAGTTCACATATACTCTCTCAGACACAAAGGCGCAAGTGTGCAGCAACTCACTATTAAGGAGCCTCGGAGCAGAGACAGCAGGTTTCGACACACTGGCAACAGTATCAGCATGCAGTTGAAGTTGAGTACAGCAGCTGGAGCTCTGGCCCAAGGTAATGCAGACTGAAAGAAACAGTATTACATTCACTTTCACTACATTTACTCTACTACATGAAAACTAACTTTGGATGCCATAAAATAAAGCATCTCCTTCCTTATTCTCCTCTTTTGTCTTAACATATTTTTTATTCCATAACTTACCCCTAAAAGTTCACGAGTGTACTCAAATTGTTCTCCCTGATCATAGAATAAGTAGAAGTGGACAAACAGAAAGATGTTGATGCCCATCCACACCACCTACAAATACAGAGACACATCAATATAAGAATAATAGACAAATATGACTTATTTTAACTTATTTTACTAGCGAACCATATTAGGTAATATGAACGAACGTAAATAGTCAGCAAAATAATGTCTCTTACCAAGATGAAGGCGCTGAGCCCTTGGCTGATAATCCAGTTGCCCACCTTCATCCTCTAGAGCTGTATAAACGAATGAACGCTGCTCGCAGATGAGCGCTGTATTTCTCACCTGTCCTGTTCGGCCCCGCCCTCGACTGTCGTCATCGACCAGGAAACGCGCTGGGAAATATGATTTGTTGATGTTGCATCTGTGAAAAAATTCCTGAGAGGAAGCTACTTACCTTAACATGTTTGATGAGGCCGTAAAAAAAGCGCGTCTTAGTATGTTTGACTGGAAGTCATTACATGATTACATGATGGGCTTGGCCGTTTCGACGGTTATATAAATTGTCAACCAATTTTCCCAGTTGAAGTAAAATCGCGCCACTGTGACGTTCATTTAAATTGAATGACAACTAAGCACACGCAAAATAAAATAATAAAAAAAGATTTTGGAACGTATATAATATAAAAAGCACCATTTGTATTATTATTTGTATTAATAATATGAAGTTTATTTATCACATGTATGTATAAATAATATAGAAATAATATAGGGGGGGGGGGGGGGGGTTTGAGCATATTTTCCTGGCAAATTATTGAATTGTAAAAAAAAAAAAAAAAAGTATTTACTGTAGATACGTAAATTGTCTTTTTAACCTCCTAAGATCCAGGAAAAAAGTAGGGGAAAAAAATAGTATTTTTTCCATGTTATTACATTGTTTAGAAAAAAAAAAAATATATATATATATATTTTTTTTTTTTCAAAATTACAGCATGGGACTCAATTAAAAAAATAAAAATAAAAATATATGAATTAAAGTACCAAAAAACAATTCTTTTTTTTTTCTTTTTCTTTTTTTTTTTTGCTTAAATCACCAATACATTTTTAGGTTTCAGGATTTTTTTTTTTAAACCAAACTTTGAATAAAGATTATTCTCAGTTATAACAGAATGATTTGATGTACCATTTTTCTTTATGCAAAATGTGTGTAAAATGACCATAAATGGGTTTTCCCATTATATACAAAGTATCTATAAACGATCTAATTTGCATATTAATGTGTTTTTGAGGCAACATTTAATGAAAAAAGAAGTGTAATAACGGGAGTAATAATTGACAAGATTTTCATAATAATATATAATATTTCATAGGAATATTGAAATATAATTTCTTTCCCTATTCTTTTGTTATGTCTCCCGAAATGCATTAAAAACATGCTTTTAATCCCAGCATCCTCAGCTGAGGACATGTCTGAAAACAACGTCCTGTTTCCTAACAGAAATTCATATTTTGATTTGAAACCCCATAACATTTTCCTGACATGTTGATTTATGACAAACAGTTTAAAAATGAGTCAGATTTAAATGATAATTAAAAAATATTATATTTCCATAAGAAGGGTGTTACATATGATCACTAAATTAACGTCAGCCATTGAAGACTAAGGAGAGGGAGTGGTCAGGGTGAGACATCCAAACGTTTAGTATCTCTGAAAAGCCCTGAATGTATCGTGCTCTGAACAGGACATCCACACTTAAAACTGCCATGTAGAGAAGTTCACTAAAATATAATGTCCTCATATGAGGACACGGGGTCTCAGGAGGTTAATGCCTTTGCTTTGATTTTAAATATGATGTAGGATCTGGAAATGTTTTTCATGTGGTTCATCTTAAAATCTTTATATTAAGAGCCTAACACTTTTGTAAAGGCATGCTTTAGTTCAGAATCATGATTATTAGGCACAATTCAGACATTTATTGCATCTTTATTCATATAACATTATCATTATCCAACTCAGTAGTAAAGAGGCACATAACTCAGGCAAAAATCACACACAAAAATATTTCCATACAAAATAAACAAACAGACATTTCTTTTTGCAATGAAAAAATGAAGGACATTAGTCTATTCAGGCACAAAATTTCACTCACACAATATTAAGGCAAATGAGAGTTCAACTTCCAACATTAAAGAAGGCTCTCCAAATCTAAAGGTTTAAAAAAAAGCACGGGGCTGTTGAAGCAAACTTAAGAAAAGTTCAGAAGGCTCTTTGGCTTGTTGAGTCAAATGTTAGTGCAACTGGTGCCAAAACTTTACCAGTTTCATTTCTCCAAAATTGGCAGGATTCCCACACACCTGGCCCACAGACTAGCCATGCAGCTCTCTACTGAAAGCTGCCTTTGTTAATCATCACAGCATAACTCAACCGGAGGCATTCTTTGGTCTTCAATGGCCAATAAAAAGAAATAGGTCAGCACTCTACAATTAATAAATGATGAGCTACCCTCTCCACACCAACATAATAAGGTTATCGTGCTCTACACCTTCTTTTTGAAGAACAGCTCCAAATGGCATAAAACACAAATTTCCTGAAGCTTTTAGGACCATATAAAATCAATTGTTCCTTCACTAATTACAGTAGCTATAGCATAGTTCATCATCTCAATGTAATACTCCTGAGTCAGGATATGTGCAAATATGCCTCGCATGGCCCCAAACAGCGCTACATTAACAAAACAGCAGATGCTTTTCATGCTGCCTCCATGATATCATCCAAAATATCGGTTTCTCGATCTGTCAGGTGGTTTGTGAGATCAGGAGGTGCATGTTCTTGAGGACCCTGTGCATGGTTTTCCGGTGGCGTTTGCTTTTTCTTCCAGCAGCAAGAGCAACGTAGACAGTCCTCGACATTGTAGTGAAAAAGTCTGCGGCACGGATGGCAGAACTGATGGAAGATCAGCATGAAGATTACAGCCAGGCCGTAGCACACGATAAGTTGCACCACCAGCAGCGGCGTGCATATGTATTCATAGAAGTCTGACTTGAAGTAGTACCACAATATCATGAGGGTCACATTCTCCATGAAGCGCAGGGTGTAGTAGACAGCCAAGCTTCTCCAGCGAGGCTGTTTCTCCACCAGGTCGTGGTCGGCCAGGTCCAGCTGTACGGCTGACCAGCAGAAAATATTGATGCAGGCGTAGAGAAATGTGACCATGCAGAGCACCACGGTGGTACCAAGTTTACTGAAGTTCTTCTCTATGTTCTCAGGCAGTGATGCCTTCCTGGCCCAGAACTCAACCCATGGCTGGAAGAAGAAGATGAACAGGTTGGTCAGGCCTACCAGGACCACCCAGACCGTGAGTGTTGTGCTGAAGAGCACCAAGGTGGTAATCCGTGTGGCGATCTCTAACCCTCGCCAGAGGATCATGCACAGGTAGGCAATAGGCTTCATTCGCACTTTGTAGTCATCGTACTTGATCTGTATGGCCAGAACACTGCAAACTAAAGCTCCGTATACGATCGATATCATGGAAATGATCATCAGGGCAACTGTAAACACAAACAGGACGAGCGTTAGTGTAAAAATATAGAATATAAAAATGTAACACTTTACAATGACTGAGTAATATGAATAAACATTTAGGATTAGTGGCATTATATAATTACTAAAAATGTACTGTTATTTCTGTAGTAAGTTTATGTAATGTGTAACAGGCAGTGTTGGGAAGGTTACTTTGGAAATGTAATAGTTTACAGATTACAAGTTACCCTACTTAAAATGTAATAAGTAGTGTAACGTTTCAATTACTTTATTAAAGTAATGTAACTGATTACATTTGATTACTTTTCTAAATTTCTAATGTTTTCAACTGTTAATCATTTTCAAACGTGTTAACTAGGCAGGGTTAACCTTACAGTAGTATTCAACACTGATTACTGTTAGACTTTCGAAATATTTCATCACTTGAATTAGGATTATAATATTTTAATTTTAAAGGAGACGCTGGATGAAAAATATATTCATTTGCATATAAATGTCTTAGCAGTTTGTGGACACAACCACCCTACAATGATAGAAATTCACTCCTTTTTTTTAATCCCCCAAAAACCTAAACAGTCTCAATTATCAAGCCATTTCGATTTTGGAGTAAATAACCAGCGCTCTCTTCCACCTTCAATACCACGACTGAGGTGAGACCCTTGAGCAAGACACCAAAACCCCGACTTGTGAGCACAAATTCCGAGTATGGGGCACCATACTTGGCCACATGTCACTTCACTTTCACTAAATTAGTTTATGTCTGGCTGCGCAAATCGTTTTACTCCAGACTGTTTTCTGAATGAGGGACAATTCAAGGAAGGTTCTGTTAAAAAAATTAAAACTCCAGGAAGGATCACTTCCAAAGAAGAGAGGGGCGGGGTGAGCAGTGCTCATTAGCATGTAAAGAGATATGCACCGAAACGAGTGTGAACAGAGCTGTTTTTGACAAGGTAAAAAGGGTGTTGTTTTACACGACCACTGAGACCATTTCAAGAAGACCCTAATGAATCATACCACCCTGTGGAAAATGGGCATCCGATGTCCCCTTTGAAGCACAGCCACCACACAATCACATTTACTTTAAAATCATGCTGAGGTTAAATACTGTCACGTCTGTTCCCGTTTAGCTCCGTTTTGCCCTTATTTGGCCAGTTTCCTGTGTTCTCATCATTAGTTAATTATCGTTTAGTCCATTCACCTGAGTTTTATTAATCGTCTCGTTTGCTCCTTTGTTCCATGTCTTTATAAGCCTTCAGTTTCTGTCTAGTCTTTGTCTCGTATTTAATGTCATTCTCAATGGTCTACGTGAGTTGATGTTTACTAAAGATCCCTGTTTGTTTACGCCTTCATCATGAGCCTTATTCCACAACCACGACCGCGTGACAAATACAGATTTAAAAATCACAACAAGAAATAATTTAATAGCTATGATACTGTTTTTGAAATCAAAACTTTGCATAGCTATGACAGGAAACACTGGATCTAACGATGCCTTAGAAAAAAAAAAAAAAGAGTTAAGCTTAAAAAAAATATATAATATAAATATAAGAGTTATCGGGTAAGCATGTTATAAACTTCTGAAACATTGGTGTTTCATATTTGAGACCAGTCAATGCAATTTATGAAAGAAATCAATTAAATCTATACGTGGGAGTGTGTGTGAAAAAACCCCCAGATGTAACCCCCTTTGTATTCCTTCACATTTTCATAAGTAACTTTAATTTAATTACACATTTTTTCTCCGTAACTGTAACTGATTACAATTACTTTTATTTTGTAATTAAATTACGTAATTCTGTTACATGTAACTAGTTACTCCCCAACACTAGTAACAGGCTTGCTGCAATAGTCGGTATTGATGTTATACAGGTGTTAAGCTGCAACACCGGTTACATCACTTGCCCACCGTGGCACCGCCCCCTACCGTCGTTTTGATTTTTTAAAGCCTAGTAATAAAAATAATTTAGTTCAGTTAGAGAACAGACACTGAACGCGGCTGCTCAAGTCAACTTTTATTTCATTTATTATTTATATAAACACACACACATGCATGTATATATTACAATATATTTACATTTGTATATCATTTATATTATATATAAATATTTTATGTATAATTCCAACATATTTTTTTCTGAAATATTTACATGAATGTGTGTATTTATGCATTTATAATAAATTTACAGAGTTCACACACACATATATTCTGTAAACAAAAACCTTTATTTTGGATGCAATTAATCTTTTGACAGCACTAATATATATAGGTTAAGGGACTTTGATGTATTTTGTAATTGATGCTGAATTGCCGCTAATTCGAGTAAAATGCGCAAGGTGCTTTCACAAGCTATTTAAAAGCAAAGAAAAGCGACAAAAAGAGGAAAAAACTCAAACAAACTAAACCCCCTGCCCCACGGTGATACCAGCATACCGGTCATGTAACACATCGATTAACCGGTGGGAAAATTTCCTCACCTTCACAACCCTAATGTGTAACAAGGAAAAATACTTCTAAACTACTTATTAAACTTAGATCGTTAATTTCAGCATTTACCAACACATTATTAAAATCAAATGTTGTATCTGGAAATATTGTATAATGGACCTCAGCTAACAATGTTAACAAGAATAATAAACATTATAACAAATGTAATGCTCATTGTTTGTTAAAAGCAATAGCTCACCCAAAAATGTAAATTAGCTGAAAATTGACTCACTCTCAGGCCATCCATGGTGTAAATGCGCTGAAATCTGATGTGAAATCTGTTCCGATGATCAAAAAAAAAAAAAACTCATTTACACCTTGGATGGCCTGATGGTAAGTACGTTTTCATATAATTTTCATTTTAAGGTAAACTACTCCTTTCATGTTAGTTAACACGTTAACTACCATTGTTTCACGGGATCTTATTGTAAAGTGTTACATTAGGTATCTAGTAAAGAATTCAGACTTACGCCGTGTGGGAAGGACATATTTTTCCTGAATGGTGGCATAGAGCTGTAGAGTGAGCTGTGGAGTGGAGCCTAGGAAGGCCTGGATGACAGCTGTGCGTTTGAAGGCATTGCGGTGGACAGCTAGTTTGCGTTCTGAATGTCCGATCTCACATTCAAAGGCTGGGCCTAAGCCTCTGCCATGCTTTAGCTTGATCTTTCTTGAAATGGTTACATATGGTTCCTCCTTTTTTCCCGCCTGACAGTAAACAACAAGAGCTTCAATGCACCTGAAAGAAAAAAAGGAAATCAAGCAGATATTAAAAAACTGATTTTACTGTTTACAACAGATTACAATGGAGAACATGGCAACTGATTTACAAAATAAAACCAAAAAAGCAATAAAAACGTTTAATTCTAACATGACTGAACAATTTGAGAAAACAAAACAGACTTTCACTACTCATACACGTAGTTTCCACAAGGTGGCAGCAAAATCATAGAGATCAAACCATTTCAAACCAGTTTATCAGCTTGCAGTGCTGAAATATGAGAAGTGTGCAGTCTGTGTGAAAAACTCAAAGCTGTAGTGTTTGCATGTCCTGCATGAGCACAACATTTCACTTTTAATGAATAAAGCATTGCCATTAAGTTGCAATCAAATTGACTTTACCACGAGTGAACATGCTTAACATTATTACAATCACCGAAAACAAGTCAACACTGCTGTGAACTATGCATATGAACAAATATGATTTAATAAAATTATGTATACACTAGTGTTCAAAATGATTTTTAAAGAAATTAATACTTTTATTCAGTAAGGATGCATTTAAATGATCAAATGTCACAGTAAAGGCATTTATAATATATAACAAAAGAACTCTACTTCAAATAAATGCAGCTCTTTTGAAAAAAACAAAACAAAACGCATAATGGTTTAAAAAAATTAGTATCACAATTCTATGGTGCTAATTATTGTTGTAGTATTTAAATATTTAGGTCAGGTAAATTGTAGAAGTTCTATCATTAATTATGAAACATTGGTTTAGTTAGTACAGATAAGTTTTTGCATGCTTTTTTTTTTTGTTGTGCTTTCTGGAACATTCCCATTGTGGGACTAGTCATAAAAGACAAAAATCATCCAACATACACTTCTGAAGTGTTAGATGACTCACTTCTGGTAACTGTTTATGCTGAACTGTCATTAGATCTGTATTATGCATGTACCATGTGATTTTACACATTGAGCTTTTGGCCTGCTGGATGTGTGAACTTTGATTGTAATCTTATTTTTATTTTATGGAACCATTTACGCAATGCTGTCATGTGTTTGTATAAATTCATTGAATGTGGCTCACTAAATATGATCACAAAACATAACAGCTATATTCTTAAAATGATACTTCACCCAAAAATGAAAATTCTGTCATTTGATCATTGATCCAAATCTTATTTTTTGTGTCTGATGGAACATAAAAGCAGCTCTCCATACAACATAAGACAATTGCAAAAACTGTTTGGTTACCAACATTATCAAAATATTATTTTTTTGGATTCCACAGAAGAAAAAAAAAAAAAAATGTTGCACAGGTTTGAAGGTTGTACAGAGGGTAAATCAAAGAGCCCAGAGTTTTGTTTTGTGGGTGAACTATGCATTTCACAGTAATCCACACTAATTGTGTGATTATAATGTGTGAGTTTATTACACTTCTATGTATGTGGTTTGCAGTAGGCACTCCTACTCAACTGCTGCATGTAAAGCATCAGGTGCCAGATCACATGACACTTCAAATCAAACCCTAGCCTTAACTATAAAAGAACATAAATGACTTCCGTTCTTTTTATCACAGCAAATGTGACCTCTTTTGCTGTGAAATGAGAAGGATGCTTTGAGCAAGAATTTCAACACTTGGCTGCACAGCATGCGGAAGAGGCTGCTCCAGTCTGTGTGAGTGGCCATGTTTATTCAAAAACATGTAAATTAAGTCTACAACCCAAACACATTAATGTGTGCGATTGTCAGTGTTCGTTTAACATGACACCATTTTGAGTGCTTGGAAGGTTGTATAAGAAACAGAAAAAGATACTAGTGTTTTGCATGGCTTTTTACTTTCCATCCATCCAGAGCACCTACAAATAATAATAATAATAATAATAATAAAACAAGCTGTTTAAAGCTATCTATGGCATAATATGATGTACAAAGTGTGGTCCACTTGTAGGGGTGTCCCCGATTAAGGATTTTTATAGTCGAATCGGAATTTTCAAATCTTGCTGATAGTCGAATCATATGTTTGTGGGCGGGGCAAAATACATTACCAAGAGTCAAGTCAGACATTCGACTTTAACACACAGGGAAAATGTGTAAAGGACGCCTCACAGATACAAAAATAATGTTTTATGTTTTGATTAAAAGATAGTTAACATTAAATGTCAGCAAAACCCTAAGAATTCATATATATATACATTTTTTTTTACAGTTGTGCTCTCATTATAACGTTATGTAGCCTATATGACATTTATTAATGTTCTGCATTTCTGTTTTGAGCTACGCGCGCTGAAGATGAATGAAGCATTTGATAGCAGGTTTTTAATTTATCATTTATCTCATATAGAATACGCTTCGTTATTTATACAACATAAAGTTAATATTACGACTTATAGGCTATCTGCACAAAATGCCCCAAATGCATGAACGTGTCTGCGCGGCTCTGAATGAACTCTTGTTGTGGACGCGTTGTTCAAGCAACAACGTGCAGAAACATGGTAACTAAACTCTAAACATTATAATAGTGTTTTTGTTATAATGTTATGTATATGACTATGGCTAACTCGGCAATATCAGGTTGTGCTAGTGCTGCTCGCGCTGCGCGCTGACGAGATGTAAGTTACTAACGTTACAATGAAGCGCTTTACCGCAACTCTCCTATACGAGATAAATAATACACGATATAAACAGGCTGAAATGTTTTTGAAATCACTTGTACCCTACCTGATCAAAATATCCAGTCTCACTCTGCCTGTGTCAGTTTGAGTCTTGTTAAAGTTTTAAATCCTTGCCGCCAAAATGCTCCTCTGTCCGTCACGGATTATGGAAAGTGAAACTTAAAATTTATAATAGGGGTGGTTGGATTTATTCACGCACGTTAAAATATTTATCTAAAGCTTATTTATTTTCAGATTCTTATTTATAGAATTATCTTAATAGGCTGTATATTAACTTATTGGGAGAAAACCCTACGTGAAATCAGACATTGAGCACCCCTATATAGCCAAAATGGTATGATCATAACACCCCGCGAATATTCGAATGTGAGATTGGGTGTCGAATCAGGCTCCTCGTCGACTATTCGGGGTCACTCCTAGTCACTTGTAATCTAATAAAGTGAGCGCTGTCTGCCATATTAGAACGCTTGACCTGTGCTGCACAAAGAAACCAGAGCCTGTTATAAGAGCTTGGTAAAATGATTACTAAAGACAGTCTTTGGTTTCTGCACAGCAACTACAGGCCCTGTTATTATATAAGGAGATGATGAAGGTGGCTATTTTGATCTTGATATTTAATACTCACCAATGGCAGATGCTTCTAGCCAAAGCATACAGTGGGATTACTTTCAACTTTTGTGTTTGCAGCCCAAATTTGGTAAACCCTAACAAATGTGAGAACCATGTAGAACTGTATGCCAAATCCAACAGGAAGAAAAAAATTCCCAGAAATCCAGCCACTTCAAAAAGAATCATTCTTCAATAGCTCTTCTCTCAAGAAATACAATAAGATGATTGCTCTATAAACAGGAAGAGCTGAGTTTAGCAAGATAAGACATTTCCTCTTCAAGAGAATGAGTTTATGACACTGTCAGATATTTATAGAGGTGACCCTGACCCCTCATCTTTTCTTACAGTCCACTGACTGCTTACTGATCTCGGCACAGCATACCAAAGAAGGACTTAGTCCACAAATTGGACCTGCACACTGCATTCCATCCTTTTCCTCAATTTTTTTTTGTTGTTGTTTTTTTTTTATGTTCAGACTTGACAGTAAGCAGAGAAATGGATGTGCCATGTCGTCTATAGTGTACACAGTCAATCACAGGTCAGTATTATATAGAAATAAACTTAACTTTGAATTTGTCTTTGAATTACAAGTTGATATGAAGCTATGGCAGATCTGAAGACTAAATCCCAAACCACATCCTATTTCTTTGGTAAGAAATCATAAGCTAATGCATTTTTAATATAAACAGCTTAGCACTTTGGCATGAGATGATTGTAAATATAATTTTTAATTACAAAAACGCAAGAGCTGTACACTGCTGAGAATATAAATCTGTTGTTTACATTAGTCGTGAGATTGACATTGATTTCTGCTGTACAATCAACAGCTTTGAAGATATTTGAATACTGTATGACCACGACCTAGATAGTATCTGTCCTTCTGTAACCTGCCACATATTCCTAGATAACAGTATTAACAGAGTACAATAACTGACGGTAGACTGAGAAATTATGGTCGTTTTGTTTATGTGTGGCGACACACACCCTTAGATTTCAATTCCAACCAATAAGATTGAATCCTGCTGTGATTTTACTTTCACTTATCCCTAAACTACCCAGACTCCACCTTAATAACCTGGAAAACATGTCAATGTTTGCTCAACAAGCCTGAACACATTTTGAAATTTGAAACATGGATGCCAGAAGCAAGGGGAGTACTGTATCTAAAGTATTTTTTGGGAGACACCCAACATTTTCAGTAGTGGTTTGAACTCATTCTTAAGAACACTGATTCATGTAATTTCATAATATACCGTAGAAGCATGTCTAAATAAAGTTCCAGCAGTTGTAGTTTTGTTACGCGTTGTGACTTGACCTATTACTAAGCTTGTCTGGCATTTCGGAATTGGAAACTTCTGGGGGAAAGATCAACAGTACTTAAAAACTGAACTCTCAAAACTGCCATTTACTAGTCAAAAGTGTGAATACACCAACTCATTCTTGATCATTACTTAAGTATTGTGATCCACATAGTAGGATAATAATAGTAAAGTTATCAAATTATAAAATAATACAGATGGGTGGAAATGTAATACTAACCAAAAAACAACAACAACATACTTGAACTGAATCCTGGTTTTAAACATTACTGAAAGAGGTCTAGTTATACTAGGTCCTTTTGGCTGCTTTTCTTTCAGTGGTGAATCACCTCATTCATTAAAAAATTATTGAAAATTTAAAATATACAAAATTAAATTTTGTCAAGAAAAAAAAATACATAGGAACAATTTATATATGTTATTAGTTTGCCCTTTTTTGAACGGTACTATATAAATACACAGCCATTCAGTTTTTAAAAAAAATATATTTTAAAATGTAATTTAATTAATTGTAATTTATGGAAAAGCTGACTTTGTAACAGCCCCTCTAAATAAACATTTGTTATTATACTCAGTGTTGAAAACAGTTGTGCTGCTTAATTTTTTCTAGAAACTGTGATACATTTTATTCAGGATTCTTGATGAATAGAAAATTCTAAATATACATGTTTTAACCGTCACTTTTGATTAATTTTATGCATCCTTGCAGAATAAATGCATTTCTTTCAAAAAAATATAACTGACCCCAAACATTTGAACGCTAGTGTATATAGATACCATATACATATCAGGTTCGAACTACAGTTCCTGTACATACGAGAAAATTACTTATGGGAAGGCCAAATAATAATTTTGTTTTCTTATATATTACTGTTTACATTTTAGCAATTTTAGTAATTATTTGTGACCCTGGACCACAAAACCAGTCATATGTAGCATGGGTATACATGTAGCAATATCCAACAAAGCATTGTATGGGTCAAAATTACAATTTTTTTGGCCAAAAATCATTAGTATATTAAGGAAATATCATGTCCCATGAAGATATTTTGTAAATGTCCAACCGAAAATATCTCAAAACGTAATTTTTGATTAGTAATATGCATTGCCAAGAACTTCATTTGGACCATTTTAAAGGTAATTTTCTCAATATTTAGATTTTTTTTGGACCTTTGGATTCCAGATTTTCAAATAGTTGTATATCAGCCAAAAAATTTCCTATCCTAACAAACCATACGTCAACGGAAAGCTTATTTATCCAGCTGTATAAATCTCAATTCTAAAAAAAATGACCGGTATAACTGGTTTTGTGGTCCAGGGTCACATTTTGTATTTCATAACCATTTGATTAAATTTTAGCTATAGCTGAAAACTACTGCTATTTAATGTCAGTTTCTACTATAACAGCTTACCTCATATAGTGTGACAGCATGAACTCAGAAGACGCTGCCAGGAAAGGTCAATGTGTGTTCAATGGACTATCTTTAATTCTTGGCAGGTGGAAATGTTCAATAGCTTTTTGTATCCCAGATTGAAACTGACTTTTAAAAATAAACATTCACACCACGTGTGGATAAACATGCTGAAGTATGTTGGCCCTTATGTGTTTGTCAATATTGTAGTCATGTGATCATCAAGTGTCAGCTCACTGACGCTCATACCTTATAATGGGCCCCATCTGAAGCAGATGCATGAAGAGCACAAGGGGTCGGTCTCTCCCCAGGTCCCGGTGCACGAATGTCAGCGTGAGCTGGGTCAGAACCGACGGAACCAGCATGAATGTAATAGTCAGCCCCATCCACACGACGTCGTCGGACTTATGGTACATGCTGGTGAGCACCGAAGCACATATGAACTCCGCGCAGTACAGGACGGTGGTCCACAGCACGCTGAAGGGTGGATGGACTTTTCCGTGGTTGATCACCATCACGACGCCGTTTTCGGCGGACTGCTGCGCCACCACCTCCGTGATGTCATGCTCGGTCGGCTTGTTGTTTTCCATCTTCTATCGTTACTTCTCGTGCTCTTTATATGGCTCGATCCGCGCAGCGTTCATGCCATTGTTTGTGAAAAGTCATCGTCGGTGATTCGGATCTCAAATCAACCGTCTGCGTGGAGCATTTATGTCAACTCGGCTCACATGCACACTGCCACATATGCAGTTCTGTGAAGGAAAGTCACATAAGTATATAGTATGAAGTGATCTTGTGTGTTTTGAAGTATGTTACGTACCCATCTAGACATCACGATGCCGCCAACGTCGATCAATTAAACCGTTTCCATTTCGCAAACAGACTTTCAACGGAATTGTCTCCGATCAGAAAGCCAGGTGTGTCCAGTGACTGAAAGCCTGCACTGTCTCTGGCTGCCCTGCTGGAGTCCCCCGGGTCCTAGTGCACAGCGGATGTGGTGCTTCACTAAAGTTGATTCAAGATTTGTGAACCATTTTTGCACTGCATTGGTAGATCTGTTTTATATTCCATATCTCCTTTTCACTGCAACTGAATGAGAGGGCAAACTGATGGCAGCAAATAAGAAATGTGAATTTAATTCCTATAAAGATGGCAGTATCCTTGAGGCCTTAATGTAAGCATTTTTGGTTGTCTGTTGATTTGCATGAAATGCAAGGTCAGAGGACAGCAGAGAGGATTTGAAAAAGATTTATGGACAAAGAGCTTATAACAAAAGAAGAACACAGTACAAATATAGCCAGTTGTAACTCAGTGAAATTAACTTGCTTAGCTAAGCTAAGGCCACAACACTGTCAGAAATGTATTATGTTGTATTTATGTATTTTTTTACATTTAGAAGTCCATATTTTCATTTTAACCTCATAAAACACACTTGGAAAAATATGTAATTAATAATATACAGTATTTTGCTTGTCTTGTGTCTTAATGATTTGGGTTTTTTTTGATCACCAGAGCACAGATGATCATCAGTTAACATCTGATGCTTTTCAAAAATGTAAGTATCCATTGTTTTTTTTAAAATATATATATATATATATATATATATATATATATATATATATATATATATATATATATATATATAACCTGTTATACAAGTAATAGACACTCTTTTTCTGTAATGTTCTTTAGTAATCATGCTAATACAAGTTCAACTGTTCCTGAAACACAAGATAAAAATATATAAAGCTTGAATGCGTTGATTTTTGCTTAAACCATAGTGCAAGTAATGATTGCTTTTGTACGTTCAGTTGTTCATGAGAAAACAGCTTTAACTTTGCATCTGTCCAACTCTACATATTACATTTGTACAGTCAAGGACGCATTACTTACCTGGCCAAAGGGTCTATGATCGCAGAGGCCTTGAATTGACAGTCCCACTGTGCCCTGACACCCAGAATCAAACTACTGCAGATGTGAAACTGATACACAGACTAACACTGCTTGAATTTGTAGCTGTGAACATTAGCAATGAATTTAGAAATTAGAAATATTATCTCCTTATTGCAGCTTTGATGTTTTATACAAGTCGTGATATATTGGTGTTGCTTTTGAAATGCATTACACATCTGGTGTGTTTATTCTCACAATTGCTGCTATGTACTTGTGCCTTTACTTAGACATTACAATTCAAGAGAGACCCTCCAAAGCATCTGGTGTCCCAGGGGCCTCACATGGCCATAAACCACCCTTGTAAATACTCGCATTGCAAACAGCCATTGCCTATGGCAGCCACATAGTAAAACACTAACAATGGCTATTTGAAAGCACCTGCGTATTATTTTTAATTTGATTTTTTTCAAATCTAATTTTCAGTATAGAGATTTAGCATGTCAGTTGAATATCTTTACTACATGAGATGCACACAGTAGTGCTGTTGCTGTTGCTCTGCATTCCCACCCCCACAGACTCATTGTCCCAAACTGAACTAACCATGATCAGAAAACAAATGCATATGGCCTTCTCTGTCAGCTCTCAAATGCCTAGTGAATCATAGGATAATGCAGTGATTAGTAAAATACATGAGCTTGTGGAATTCTTGGATCTTAAATAATGTGGTATGTGCAGTTGTCCAGCCTGTGATTAATGGAATCGGGTTCACTGTAAATGAGCCGCTGTAAGGACAGGCAACATGGTCACTGAGCTGTTTCCATTTGTGTCATGGCCAGCTGACAGGGGGTTGTGCCTGCACTCAAGGCTCCACATGAGTTTAGTCAGCAGATGAAGTAAGCGCCTGCCAATAATTACTTAATCAGATCAGACTAGAGAGGAGTAAAGAGGATGTTGCTTTTGTTTTGCTATGGAAGTTGCTTCACATCCGGGTTTAAGTGGAAGAAACTACCTTCAGTAATTTGATATTTCAGAGAATCACTCGAATTGATAGATGTGGATGCACACCTTTTTTGAAGATCTAAATAAAGATTATTGGAGTATGAGAAAATACCATTTCAGTCTTTCTACTTTCAAAATGAATGTTATTTGCTGTTTCTTTGTAATTATTTGTGAAATTTACTTGCAATTTCTGAGTGAAAACTTGTTTCACCACCAAATTTGTTTTTTGTGTAGATCCTGAAATGACTGAACAGAAAAACAAATGTCTTGAATTGGACCTCTGGTGGTCAGAAGTATGTCATGCACCTCAGGAAACTCGATGCTGCAGCTTATCAGACCCTCCCAGTGACTCTGTCACATGTGAACGTGTTTTCGACTGTAATTCTAAAATTCTTGGAAAATGAAAAGTAGCACATAAAACAGGAAGTGATCAGTGCAGATAATCTTTTCTAACGCCTATGTCACATATTTGTTTATTCAAATGTAGTTGATTTAGATATAGGTTGAGATTCAGCGCAGTTTGTGTACTGCTCTTAGAACAACCTTTGACTTGGAATCTTGTGACAGAGACAGATGCAGACTTTGATGTGGGTTGAGCCCGAAACTGCATGTTATTATCATAATTACAGCCTACCTGACATGAATTATAGTCATAGTAAAGATCGTCATGGTGAGGTCACTGAAGTTGGTCTGAAATTGACTGTGTTATGCAGTGATGCTGTTAAAATTCCTGTAAAATGTATAATTGAGCATATACAATGGCTCCAAAAATTTGCTACACTTAAAATATCAAACCAAGTGGCTTTCATTTTAAAAAAATTGTTAATGTGATGAAAACATTGACTAAAATGAATTGACCAAAAATGACAATGGAATGAGTTGGAATAACTTCACAAAAGTGAAGTTAGTTGGTTTCATTTCTTTGCAAATGCCACTTGGTTTGATATTTTATGTAATGCAAAGACATTTAAATAATTTTTGAATACTGTGTGCTTGTAAAACAAAATGTAAAAAAAAATTCAGGCTAAAAGCCCATTCACACCAATAAAAGTAACTATAAACATAACTATAACAATATTTATATTGGTGTCCACCCCAACTCACAATATTACTGTGTTTATTATAAGTGAGCGCAGCTGATAAATGCTTAAGCTCTTTAAAGTCGGGTGGATTCTAATTGGCTGTCAATATTTTTTTTATCATTCATCAACAGGGGGGAAAAAAATCATTCTGGAAGTGATTCCATTGATTGTTCCTTTGTGTAGCTATCATTATAACTCTGGAATGAATTCAAATTTTATAGTTGTCATTATCGTCCTTGGTGTGAATGGGCCTTAACAAGCACTAGTTTTCTGAAGTGTTAAAACCAGCATGAAACGAAAGTTGAGATTGTCTTTTCTTCCCTATTGTGACATATTCGACTTCTTAAAACAGAAAAAATGTAGGGCGGAACTAGATTTTGTCCATCAGGATTTAATTGGATCGTTGTTGTCTGCTAATTGCTGTGATCTCATATGAATGACAGGTAGCTGGACAGGATGAATTATTGGCCAGCTCTTGTGTTGTCGATACACTCGTCATCACAGAAGCGATGTTACAAGGAGAAGAGAAAGTTAATGTTTTTGATTAAAGATTAAGAGATCCCATAAATGAAAAAAAAAAATAGTGATGTGCACGGATAAATAAGTTACAATACTGCAATATTCCATAAAAATGTTGATTTTAACCCTGTGAATATATTACCCAACTTTTGGGTTAAACATTTAATTTACAAATTTAACCCAACAGTTGGGTTAGTCCATATTTTACCCAAAGTTGGGTTGAAACAACCCAGAATTTTTTAGAGTGTAGGCAGAAGCAGTAGTCTTCTGAAGATGGAGATTTCAGAAGCACGTACAAGTGAGCCTGCGTCACTTGAATTATTTATCTGCAAGTGGTGAGTAAACAACAGGATGACGGCACACTATGCTGCTCCACACAGTAATACGCATTAGGCTGAGTAGTAGATCAAATATTTCTCATTTACCTCAAAGCAGATGTCTATGAACTTTTCATATAACTAAAATCTAAGTATTTGTTAGGATGTTTACATATATTTAGCTTATATTAACCTGGCAGATGTCTACATTTAGCCCAGTTAAACCCTGCAGAATGGCAGCCGTCACCTGTCTCCTATATGATTGGTTGTAAGGATGTGATGGCTTTCCTACTAAGCTCCTCCCACATGAGGTGACAGGATTAGAGGAATAAGTAGAGCCTGATTAGTTTTTAGCAGACTTGTGCAAAATGTCTCTGGAGAGTCAAACAAAAACGCATGGAGTCTGACATACTACTGTGAGTAATATATATATATATATATATATATATATATATATATATATATATATATATTTTTTTTTTTTATTGACTGTACATGAACTTTATATATGTGATGTGCTGTATTATGTCTCTGCATATGTCTGTATACTCATTAATGCTGTTTATGATCACGTGTGATTGTGCAGAGAAGTGCACTGAATTATAGTGGTCTCAAAACACTCTTAAATTGAGTTTTTTGGTCCTATAAACAGTTTAAAGTCTGTATTTATAATCCACACTAACATGTTGATGTCTTGTATCCCTAGTCAAATATGCAGTTTAAAACTTAAAACAGTTGTAGCATCCTTAATTATGTGTAAGGTGTCAGTTGGGAAGTTTTGTTATGTAGAAAAATGTTTAAAATTATTTTATATTTACAAACATAGAGAGTGTTTGAACAGTGGGCTACAGCAGCGCATGCTGCTTGCATAAAGGGGTCATGTGTTCAAAACGAGAACAGTGTAATTGACTCAGACTACACTTTAAAGGCTTATGGGACTGAACAGATGTACAGTCATGGACGAAGTACTAAAATTGCAAACCTTCCTACAACTCGGACACCTGTGAATGTAATTAGATTACTGTGTGTCTGCACTGGACAGGCAGCTGCTATTGAATATGAGCAGGTTATTTTGCCATGGAAGAGCTTATTCTGCTATTTGGCTAAAAAACAAAACCTAATCAGCTCTTTTGCAGTGTTTTGATCTCTTAAAGCCGTGACAATGTAGGCTAAATGCTGCAAAATGTTGGCTTATGCTGATTCTTAAGTAAAGAAGGCTAGAGGTTTTGTTTTGTTTTTTTATTGTAACATGAAGTGTTTACTTTTTTTGCTGTTTATTATACACTTTTATTTGGCTGTAAATTTAAGAGCTTTTTTTTTGTTTGGCTGTTTTGTCTTGTTTTGTTTGTTTGTTTGTTTTGGGGGGGTGTAAAATGAAACGTCTATAAAATAAAATGTTAAAAAATATATTTAAAATATTTTTAATAGTGCTGGGCAACGATTAATCGCGATTAATCGTTGCCCAGCACTAATTTTTGAGTATTTAAACATATATCTTTTTTTTAAAATAATAAAGTACATTTTAAAATGTAAATAAAATACTTAAATATAAATATTTACTTATTTGCCTCTTTCTCAAAACTAATATTTTGTATTTGCTTTTCAAGCATTATAGGTATTAAGAGGATGGTGTGGGTGTCAGAAATTCTAATGAATCTACTAATGAATCCTTAATGCTTAAGGTTAATTCCTGTGCGAGACACAACAGCTGAGGTTTACATGTATTCTAAAGCCATGATGATCGAGTATTCCCGTTGTCTGCTCTCAGGTATGAGTTAAGGAGACGATGGTGCTCTCCCTGGTGCTCTCCTCCTCAGGTCAACATGTTCAACCTCATGAGCAATTGCTGCAGCTGGGTCTCCAAATTCCAGCAACCACTGAGGTACCTGTCAGCCAAGCAAATCCTATACAATTCTATATGATTTTTAATAGGGGTCAGCCTATTATCAACAAATGCCATATATTAAATAACCCTGTTTGAAAATTTTCTAGGAAGATCACGGTTCTAGTGGTTGGTTTGGACAAGGCTGGAAAAACATCATGTGTCAGAGGGATGTTGAGAGGTAATTTAGGTAATTTTAATAAATGTTAAAGTACATCAGTGAGAGATTTGCTAAATTGACTGCATTTTGCTGAGTTTTAATGTCATGTAACTTTATTCAGTGCCCCCTGGAGATGTAGGTCCCACTCACGGATGTGTCCGCACTGAATTAAGGGTGGAGAACTACTTGGTTAACATGCTGGATATGGGAGGGGCTCCTGAGGTTCGGGGGTCCTGGAGAGAACATTACGGTGAAGCTCACGGCATCATCTTTGTGATGGATTCCAGTGACCGACAACGAATGAAAGAGGTCAAAGAAGCTCTGGTGGACTTACTGAAGCATCCAAGAGTAGCAGGAAAACCTCTTCTTGTGTAAGATACCCCTGTTTACAACTACATCATCTTCATCAACTACATATATCAGTTTATTATTATAAATCATATAATATTATTTAAATGATTTTCTTTGACAATGCTCCAAACTATTCAGTTTTTAAAATCAGTATAAAATTCAGGTCAAAATATCAGTACTGTCCTTCAGTGTGTCTAATAGGCAACTATAAGAATTTTGCCTGCAATCCAGCTTATTTTGGACATCTCTATCTATATCTCATAACAGGCTGGCAAATAAACAGGACAAAATGAATGCACTGCTGGGAAATGAGCTCATTGAAATTCTGTCTCTAGAGAGGCTGGTCAACCAGAGTCGTTCCCTTTGCCACATTGTGAGTACTTTGATACAACTGTGATGTATTCAAAACATAAGATAAACCTCCAGAGTAAAGGAGCTGACAATATGCCATGTTAACGTTTATGGCAACATTCTGACCGGTTACCAGTAGCTTTATTACAGTGCATTTTAAGCAGTTTGTTCTTAATCTACAGGAGCCATGTTCTGCCTCAATGGACCTGCGTCGTTGGTCAGACAGAAAAACTCTGCGAGGTCTCAGATGGCTACTGCGAGCCGTGTGCCTGGACTACCCTGACCTCTGTGCCCGTGTGATGAGAGATGGGAGGCGACCATTAGGGCCAGAAGAAAAAGAAAGGAGAGGAAAAATAGAGAAGAGCCGGAACAAAGCTAAAGAGGAAAAGTAAGGGATGCGTTTTATATAAGATAATATGTATTTAAACTACCGTTCTAAAGTTTGGGACCAGTACGATTTTTAAATGTTTGATAAAGAAGTCTCTTATGCTCACCAAGGCTACATTTATTTGATACAGTTAAACGGTAATATTATGAAATATTATTGCACTTTAAAATAACTGTTTTTGATTTAATAATTATTTAAAATATAATTCTTGTGATGGTGTAAGGATGCTCTCGCTAGTCCAAACAACGGAATCCAGCGGCCTGGTACATAGCATGGAACATATTAAATACCCTCCACACTACGGGCTGACCTGGCTACAAATCGTCCTAACTCATTTGCAACTTTCCCTTAAACACTACCAGAACAAAAGGGCCATAAACATTCTCTGCCCCAAAACAGATTAGATCTTTGTATGGGGGATGAGAAACCTCAGTAGGAGCTGTTCTCGTGCTCCAAATGGTCACACCTGTAGAGGAATGTTTATCAGATTTTGAAAGGAGACCGCCCGCAACAGAAGCACAGAGTTAACTGAAGTTTTCAATATTTCTCATAATACAAGTGACTACTGTGAAATTGAGACCATTTTACCAATTGCACAGAAACCTTTAAAATGATACCAAACATGAAAGGGTAAAGATCATTAATTCTTAAGATACAGTAAATATTTTGTGTAAGAGTAGCAACTTGGGTTCTTGGCATTTCTTTGTCAACTTTCAGTGACCAGTACCATGAGCCCAGGGGGGAAGGATGGGTGAATGGACCGATGATCAAATGGTCTTTCTCTCAGATCTTCTTGTCTGATTAGAGAGTTTATTGTCTTGCGTCATGACATTTGCGTTGTAAGAGTTTCTGGGTGTTTGGCTTCACAAAGAGATCGAAGCCGGATTGGAGAGTTTATTGTTTTGTGGCTTGACATTTGCATTGTAAGAGTTCCTAAGTTTTGGCTTCAGAATTAATTATATAAGGAATTAAATTCACTCCTTGCAATGACAAAGCTGAATTTTTATCAGTCATTATTTACAATGGTTTTTATTGTCACACGATCCTTAAGAATTCAGTCTGATATGCTGATTTGGTGTTCAAGAAACTTTTATTTTTTTATCAATTCTGAAAACAGTTGTGCTGCTGTTTTACATTATACAGTATATAATCTACAACCCGAATTCCGGAAATGTTGGGACGTTTTTTTTTTTTTATTATTTGAATAAAATGAAAACTAAAAGACTTTCAAATCACATGAGCCAATATTTTATTCACAATAGAGCATAGATAACATAACAAATGTTTAAACTGAGAAATTTTACAATTTTATGCACAAAATGAGCTCATTTCAAATTTGATGCCTACTACAGGTCTCAAAATAGTTGGGACGGGGGCATGTTTACCATGATGTAGCATCTCCTCTTCTTTTCAAACAGTTTGAAGACGTCTGGGCATCGAGGTTACGAGTTTCTGGAGTTTTGGTGTTGGAATTTGGTCCCATTCTTGCCTGATATAGGTTTTCAGCTGCTGAAGAGTTTGTGGTCGTCTTTAACATATTTTTTGTTTAATGATACGCCAAATGTTCTCTATAGGTGAAAGATCTGGACTACAGGCAGGCAAATTCAGCACCCGGACTCCTCTACTACGAAGCCATGCTGTTGTAATATCTGCAGTATGTGGTTTTGCATTGTCCTGCTGAAATACACGTCTTCTGGAGGGGAGCATATGTTGCTCTAAAACCTTTATGTACACCTTTCAGCATTCATAGTGCCTTCCAAAACATGCAAGCTGCCCATACCGTATGCTCTTATGCACCCCCATATGATCAGAGATGCTGGCTTTTGACCTGAACGCTGAAATCACGCTGGAAGTTCTCCCTCCTCTTTAGCTCGGAGGACACGGCGTCCGTGATTTCCAACAAGAACGTCAAATTTGGACTCGTCTGACCATTGAACACTTTTCCATTTTGAAACTGTCCATTTTAAATTAGCCTTGGCCCACAGGACATGACGGCGATACTGGACCATGTTCACATATGGCTTCCTTTCTGCATGATAGAGCTTTAGTTGGCATCTGCCGATGGCACGGCGGATTATGTTTACCGACAGTGGTTTCTGGAAGTATTCCTGGGCCCATTTAGTAATATCGATGACAGAATCATCCTGATGAGTGATGCAGTGTCGTCTGAGGGCCCGAAGACCACGGGCATCCAACAAAGGTCTTCAGCCTTGTCCCTTACGCA
This sequence comes from Acrossocheilus fasciatus, assembly GCA_036784905.1. Taxonomy (NCBI): domain Eukaryota; kingdom Metazoa; phylum Chordata; class Actinopteri; order Cypriniformes; family Cyprinidae; genus Acrossocheilus; species Acrossocheilus fasciatus. Next base: position 12,656,995 of record CM071951.1, on the reverse strand, counting down.
CAGAGATTTCTCCAGTTTCTCTGAATCTTTTGATGATGTTATGCACTGTAGATGATGAGATTTGCAAAGCCTTTAAAAAAACGACGTTCCTCAACGTCAAATTGCAAAGTATTCCACAATCTTTTTATGCACTCTTTCACAGGTTGGAGAGCCTCTGCCCATCTTTACTTCTGAGAGACTCTGCCTCTCTAAAACATCCCTTTTATAGCTAATAATGTTACAGACCTGATGTCAATTATCTTAATTAGTTGCTAGATGTTCTCCCAGCTGAATCTTTTCAAAATTTCTTGCTTTTTCAGCCCTTTGTTGCCACCATGCCAACTTTTTTGAGACCTGTAGCAGGCATCAAATTTGAAATGAGCTCATTTAGTGCAAAAAAGTGTAAAATTTCTCAGTTTAAACATTTGTTATGTTCTCTATGCTCTATTGTGAATAAAATATTGGCTCATGTCTTTTAGTTTTCATTTTAAGTCCCAACATTTCCGGAATTTGGTTTGTATTATAAATAAGAATAGAAAAAATTCTAACTGGCCCAAACGTTTGAACATTTGCATTCATCATATTATCTAATTTGTATATAAGATTTATGCAACTCATCTTGTCTTGCAGAACACGTACAAGCAAAACTGATATCCGTCAAGAACAGCACAATGAAACTGCAAGGAAAAATGGGTCTCTGCAACCAATCAAAGATATTCTAAATAAGGTAAAACATCTTTATCATGGATTTTTTAACAAAACTGTACTGTTGTTTAATTGACTTCACTTATTGATTTACCCTTTGGCATTGTAGGAGAACTCTTTAAAAAAGAAACTAAGCAAAAAGAAGAAGGTGAAGGTTAAAATTAAGAAGGGGAGTCCAAGCAGAGGAGTAAATGAAGACGAGGTGGAGGAGACAGAAGGAAATGAAGCAGAACAGGACCACAACAGCCAGAAAGATAAAGCCAGCAGTGCATTACTGCCTCCCAAACGAAGGAAAATTAAACGCAAAGCCAAAGTAAAAGAGGAGAACTCAGGTTTACCGGAGTCCCCCAACAGCGAGGTCTCCAGACCCTCTAGAGGTATTGAAACTTTAGTGTCATTAAAACTGAAATACTGCATCCTATTTCCTTTCATGCTTTTAAACTATTATTCACAGGAAAAGAGGAAAGAATGAGAAAAAAGAAGACAGTTAAAGTAAAACGAAAGAACAAGATAAACACAGAGGAAGTTCCAGCAACTTACGCACAGCCTGTTGATCTTTCAACTACTTTCGGTAAGGATCAGTGACCTCTGTAACACTATCCATTTTGATCATGACTGCTCTTGGGGTAAATTTAGGCATTGTGGGAGGAATTTTATAATTAAACTTTATATTTATTGGAAATCATTTTTCTACATTGATATTAAAACAATAAAAGAAACCAAAACATTTGCTGAACACAGACAGCCCTGATCTGTAGAAAAGTAGACTAATTTAAAACATTTAATTTGCCTGTTTCCTAATAGACCTTTACCGAAAAGCAATTTTAGCTCTCAAAGCCCGACAGGAACAGGACATGGCTTCAGGATAGTAATGAAAAAGAAGAATGAAGATCTATGAAGAGACGGATGGATGGATGGATGACATGCTGTGAACCACTTATCGACGTCTTTTACTCAAACAGAAGTCTGCTATCAATGTCTGCAAACCGAAGTTACAGTTTTGTAATGGCTAGACTGTCATTGTCAATACCGTTTGTAAAGACTTTCTGAGGCAATTTTCATACAAATGTGTATGCTTTGTATTGTAATTCTATTAAGATATTATTGAGAAACAGTTGAGAAGGAATTAGCCTATACTAAAAATGGGACATCTATTCAAAAAGGTCTATCCTGAAAAAAGTCCTAAAAGATTTTTGTATTATAACTTACATAACCTAAGACAGTATGAATCAGTCTGATAGATAATCAAGATGGTTTATCATGAAATATATTGTGTCCATTGTATTTATCCTTTAATCTGTTTTTACAGAAGATGCCTACCTTTTTTTTGTGTGTGAAATTTTATTAATTTTTACATTTAAAAAAAAAAATATATATATAAATCCGTTTCTTTTTAGCCAATTTATACTTTTTATTTATTTATTTATTTATTGGTGTGTGATGGTTTTATATGGAGATAAATTTGCATGATGGCATAGGCTACCTATTGCTCAAAATGATTGTCCCTGATGTTTTTCAACCAAATAAATGAACAAAATCCTGATCAAAACACTGGGTTATTGTAATATATTATTCAACACTTAGTTTTGAATAAGAGCTTTTCTTAACCAGGTAACGCTGTTAACCTGAAGGCTAACTGAAAAACAAAGGGAAATATTTAATTTGCCCATTTGTACCGCAGGTAATTTAATGCCTTTGTATTTTTAAATAATTACTAATAAGCTAGCGATTTTCTTTCAGGAACCAAATAGGCCTAGTTGTCCAAAGAAACGGAATACTTTCGTTAACAATGGTTTGGAACTACAAAGCGAAAAAAACAAACAAAAAAACCTCGCTGTTTCTGAACATCTCGCGAACATGCAAGTTGAGGTCTCTTTATTAATAAGTCTGCTGAGGCCTCCTAGTGTTGAGAAGCACTGCTTGCTAGTTGCACTGCAGTTGCGTACTATTGGCTTTACCGCGGCGCCCTCTAATGGTGCTCCCTAATACTGAAGCGGGGTGACATGCAGCCATATTTGACTGTATTCATCAAGCCCTTCCCCCCTTCAGCATCTTCAGCAGGACAGTGAAGAAAGCTGGAGCGGGACAACGGATGCCAATCGAAAGGAGACTTTACCGAAGATGGCCTCGCCAAGAACCATAACCATTGTCGCCCTTTCCTTTGCACTGGGTCTGTTTTTCGTGTTCATGGGTACAATTAAACTCACACCAAGGTTAAGCAAAGATGCCTATAGTGAAATGGTAAGTGATCGTCGCTTAGCAGCATCCAAATGAAGCTTCAGCTGGAGGCAACCGGCTTTGTTTTAGAAGGGGGTGCGAAAGTAACTGGCTGTTTATGCATTTTTCTATAAAATGTCCGCTAGTGCTGTCGCTGCTTGCTTGTGGAATTTAATTTTCATTCTTTGTATTGGATGTGTCGGTGAATATAAGACAAACTTCATTTAATTCCATCCATAATCTTAAATATAAAACAGACCAAATTAAAATCCTGATTATGAGTCGAATTATGTAAGACAATTGAACATAATTAGAGCAGCTGAACAGCGCATTCTATGCACAGCCGCAACATTGTTTCATTACCGCATAAATAGGTCAATTATGACATCACAATGCGCATCATCTGTATGATAAACAGAAGAAACGCTCTCAGATATGACGTGTGGTGATTATTTTGCGATAGCGTTCTAAAACAATCCTTTTAAAGCAGCTCATGATAAAGCAATGGCGCCGCTTTCCAGCAAATTCTATCTTCCATCTGCAGGTGCAGCAGCTGCTGTGCTGATGACATAGACACATTCAGATCTCAGAGTATATATAATAATGTAATAATAAATTACAGTACAATTCAATGCAATACTGTTGGGTCAATATGAGCATTAAAATAATACAAAATAAAAATATATCAAGCATTTGCATCTATCTATCTATCTATCTATCTATCTATCTATCTATCTATCTATCTATCTATCTATCTATCTATCTGTCTATCATATGCTTTCATCTGTTTTCCAGTGCACATAAGAACACATGTAACTATATTATATGTATTCATGTTAAATATTCTTGACAAAAATATGAATTTTAATGTTTCTGTTCCCTTTCCAGAAAAGGGCGTACAAGAGTTATGCAAAGGCTCTTCCAGCATTGAAAAAAATTGGCGTTTCTTCTGTACTTCTACGCAAGATTATTGGTACTCTTGAGGTGGGATGTGGAATTGTTCTGACCCTTGTGCCAGGGAGACCAAAAGACGTGGCCAACTTTATTCTGCTACTGGTCATGCTAGCCGTGCTTTTCTTCCACCAGCTGGTTGGAGATCCTCTGAAACGCTATGCTCATGCCCTGGTGTTTGGTATTTTGCTGACGTGTCGGTTGCTCATTGCTCGTCAGGGTGAGGACCGGCCTGAGAGGGAGGAAAGACGAGAAGAGCAGATCACTGCCCAGGAAAAGAACAAAGTCAAAGTTTCTTAGCTCCACAATTTCATAAAGAGCGCCTGGCAGAAGATCTGTTTCTCTGGATAGTAGAGAAGGTGCTCGGAAAAAAAAGACAGTAGTCCCAAAAGGTGATTTATGTCCCACAGCTACATATCAGCCGCCTGAACACCAGATCTTATGTTACCTTTACCTCATGTCTCACCTGTAAACTTCTTATTTAAAATACAAATATTCAATTTGGACAATCACCATTGTGGCAACTGTTTTGGCTGTGGTTTTGCAACAAAAGATTAAACTAATGTTATTCCCTGCTGTATTTATTGTTATTATTATTTTGGCCCTGCACTGAACAATATCCAAAATGCCACTTTTAAGATTATACTGTGATACAGGTTTCTTCAAATGTCAACTGTTTTTTTTTTATGGTTTACTTACTTTTGAACTACTGTCGATGAGTACTATATAAAACCGGTTGTGTTTACATTGATATTGATTTTTTTATTATTAAAAAATGCTGTACATCATTTGTTAAAATGTTCGAGGCAGATGGTAGCTTTTCTGTTGCCTCAAAATCTGTTACAACCATCAAAACTGAAAACATAACAGCAGTTTGTTCAGATACATGTAAGTTCTGCATAACATTATTCTTTTTTAATTTGCATATAATATTTCTTTGTTTATCAAATTTGATTTTCTAGTTTGTCTCAAAACACACTTAAATAAAAATCGTATCCTTGGATTCTTCTTATGGTTGCTTTCTCCTTTTGAGTCATAGAACTACCACATTGTTTTACTCTTTTTATTACTAAAATGTATAATTTTTTTTATATATATACTGTATTTTCTTTAGATCAATTTGTTCCTTTATACTGTTTCTGAAAATCCAGCACTGCTCATTTGAGGTGTCTTACTAATTTTACATACTAAGTTCAGGTTATGCATCACTACTTGTGAACTGAAGAGATGAATCAGGTGTGTTAAATAAGTGATACATTCTAAATGCACAGTGCTGGAAGGAGTATAATTGAGAAACTTGTCTGATATGTTTAGATGTATACTGATAATTTGCTGTTTGTAACTGTGTAAAAATACCTAACATAGAACATGGCCTGTGTCTAAACCTTAACCAGAATGCCCAGCTAGTTCATGAACTGAATTGTGCATTCTTAGTTTACACAGAATGGGTCATATTACACTTTTGACAGTGAGGGAAAAACTGATGTTTGTGCATGCAGATGATGACAATAAAACCTCTATGCAGTTTATCATGGAGTTTGGTGACAGTATTAAAAACACATCTTGTGATTTTTATGTCTTGCTCACTTTTTATTAAATAGATTTGAATATGAATAGAATATGTTTCCATCAGCACATTCTTGTCCAAAACAGACTGTAAATCAACCCTATTGATTTATTTATGCTAATACTGTAAATCTCGCAGCATATGCTATTTAGTATATTTAAGCTCAATGCAATGTAAACAAAAATAATTTTCCTTGCAAAAAATAATTTTCAGTTCACCAAAAGAAATATTTAAAGTGTACATGTATGATATTTTTTTACAACCCGAATTCCAGAAATGTTTGGAAGTTTTTTAAATTTGAATAAAATTAAAACTAAAAAGGAATTTCAAAATCACATGAGCCAATATTTTATTTCACAATAGAACATAGATAGCAAATATTTAACCTGAGAAATTTTACAATTTTATGCACAAAATGAGCTACAGGTCTCAAAATACTTGGGATAGGGGCATGTTTACCATGGTGTAGCATCTCCTCTTTTGAAGACGTCTGGGCATCGAGGTTATGAGTTTATGGAGTTTTGGTGTTGGAATTTGGTCCCATTCTTGCCTGATATAGGTTTCCAGCTGCTGAGGAGTTTGTGGTAGTCTTTGATGTATTTTTCTTTTAATGATGCGGCAGATGTTCTCTATAGGTGAAAGATCTGGACTGTAGGCAGGCCAATTCAGCACCCAGACTCTTCTACTACGAAGCCATGCTGTTGTAATATACAAAGCCTTCCCTGAAATAGACGTCGTCTGGAGGGGAGCATATGTTGCTCTAAAACCATTAAATACCTTTCAGCATTCATAGTACCATCTAAAACATGCAAGCTGCCCATACCGTATGCACTTATGCACCCTCATACCATCAGAGATGCTGGCTTTTGAACTGAATGCTGATGACACGCTGGAAGGTCTCCCTCCTCTTCAGCCCGGAGGACACGGTGTCTGTGATTTCCAACAAGAATGTCAAATTTGGACTTGTCTGACCATAGATCACTTTTCCACTTTGTAACAGTCCATTTTCAATAAGCCTTGGCCCACAGGACATGACGGCGATACTGGACCATGTTCACATATGGCTTCCTTTTTGCATGATAGAGCTTTATTTGGTATCTGCAGATGGCACGGCGGATTGTGTTTAGCAGTGGTTTCTGGAAGTATTCCTGGGCCCATTTAGTAATGTCAATGACAGAATCATGCTGATGAGTGATGCAGTGTCGTCTGAGGGCCCGAAGATGACGGGCATCCAACAAATGTCTTCGGCCTTGTCCCTTATGCACTTAGAGTTCTTCAGTTTCTCTGAATCTTTTGATGATGTTATGCACTGTAGAGGATGAGATTTGCAAAGCCTTTGCAATTTGATGTTGAGGAACGTCGTTTTTAAAGTATTGCACAATCTTTTTATGCACTCTTTCACAGATTGGAGAGCCTCTGCCCATCTTTACTTCTGAGAGACTCTCCCTTCTTCTTCTTGTTGCTTAAAGGTCGCAGACTTATAAGTGTATTACCGCCACCTATCTCTCAAAGGGACCATTGACACTCCATCTACAATCTCCTGATTAACCTACCAACCCACATTCAAACACCTTGATTCTTGCACCTGCGTAGGGTCTTCATAGAGCTTCATCCGGTGCTGTGTGTTCAGCTGACTCTGCTGCCTTCTTGTTGCTTAATGGTGGATCGTAGACTTATAAGTGCATTACTTCCACCTATCTCTCAAATGGACCATTGACACTCTATCTACAATCTCCTGATTAACCGATTCTTGCACCCACTTAGAGTCTTCATAAGCGCTTCATCTGGTGCTGCGTGTTCAGCTCCTCCATCTACCCTCAGCCCTCTTAAGCAGGATTTGTGAAAAAACACCACCACCACCACCAACAAAAAAAACCCACTTATACTGGCTTGTTCCAACCAGTTCTTCCCAAATACTGTAACAATAATGATTTAATGTTTTTTCCTGGATTTAATAAATTCTTAATCGTGAACTGCTCACCCTTATTCTCTAGTTCATCCTTCAACTCATTTCTTTCAGCAGTATATTTCCTACAGTACATTATAACATGTTCAGCTGTTTCATTAACGTAACATACCTCCCATAGCCCTGTTGAATGTTTACTTATTAAATGCATTGTACTGTTCAACCTTGTATGCCCCAATCGCAACCTTGTAATCATGTTCTCCTCAGTTCTGCTCTAACCTGATATTCTTCCCTTATGTCCCAATACTGCTGCCATAATTTCCAAATATTCATTTTGATAATTGATTTAATTTCTTACCTAAGAGGAATCTGAATATCAAAAGAGACTCGAAGACATCCCTTTTTTATAGCTAATCATCATGTTACAGACATGTCAATTAACTTAATTAGTTGCTAGATGTTCTCCCAGCTGAATCTTTTCAAATTTTCTTGCTTTTTCAGCCCTTTGTTGCCCCTGTGCCAACTTTTTTGTGACCTGTAGCAGACATCAAATTTGAAATGAGCTCATTTAGTGGATAAAAGTGTAAAATTATTGGCTCATGTGATTTGAAAGTCTTTTAGTTTTCATTTTATTCAAATTAAAAAAACGTCACAACATTTCCGGAATTCTGCATGGATCATAGTATCAATTAACACACGTATCACTGAGCCCTTTGTTTCTTTTACAGTTCATACCATTTAATACCAACCAATCTATTTATCAAATATAGTCAACTCAGTATCTTAATGTCTCAGAATTTGGTCTGATAGTCCGCTGTTAGAAAGGATATTTTAATTAATTTTCAACTGCTTTGCCCACCCCAGTCCAGTAGGTGGCAGACAAGCACTATTTTTTTTCCAACCACCATAAATTATCACATGAAGTAGAAGAGCGGCTCAGTCAGTAGTTTATTTATTTATTTATTTATTATGCATCATCAGAACAATGCAACGAGAAACATTCAGATGTAAATGAAAAATAGAAAAGATAAGCAACATTAATGAAACAGTGCCAGAGGACAGTAACAAAATATAATGGACTAACTAAATAACTAACTAAATAAAGAGTGGCTCAGTAGTGCTCTGAGTAGTAGCCTACCAGTGATACCTTAAGTTGGATATAATAATAATAATAATAATAATAATAATGCACAGTTTTTTATGTTTTAAGAACGATAAGTGCAAATTACGAATTCAATGGAAAAATAAAAAATAAAATGAATTCTGAAACACAACCATATGTTATTAACATCTTTGTTGCAGTAAAGCTATTCCGCTTTCAGTTCATGGCGCTAGTGGCAGTACAGGAAGTGATGCAGTGCGCATGTCCAAACGGTCGCGGCAGATTTGGCGTTTGGTTTGAATGGGTTACTTCAGCGACCGAGACAAACACGCGAGAGAGAGCACATAATAATATAATGTAGCGAAAAAATGGCCGAATTATCTAACCTGGCGGGGTTAGGCTCCGAGCCGTCCGGAGAAATAGACTCCTCCGTCTCCTCTGCGAGCAACAGAAGTTTGCGTTTGGTAGAAAAAGAAAAGAGAAAAGGCGAGGCGGATCCCTTCGGTCTCGCGGTGAAGTATTTGTCTCAGGGTAAGTTCAGCATAACACATTATAGAAACGTATTACAAAAACTATTTTAGAGGGTTACAGTTTAATTGTAGGAATGTTTTTATTTAGTTAATTGTTCCTTTAGTTCTTTTGTTTTTGTTCCTTTAGTAACTCCGATATTGACTCTGGACGACTTCAAGTCTGTTAGGTCTTTTGTTTATCTGAGGGAGGGTGTCGACATCAGATACTATATCACATCTAAGTGTCATAATATCTGTATTCATGTGTTTTTGTATGTTCCAGTGGAAGCTGGCACAGTAGTCAGAGGGAATGATGAGCTGGAGAGGAATATGGTGGTGGTGGAGACAGTGGCTCTCAGTAAGGGTCTTCCTCCGGAGGTCATCACAGTGCTACTGGACTTGGCTTTAAGCCTCAATGCAGGTAATATAATTAGGGGATGCACAGATTTCTTCAGCTGTATTTGTTTACATTTATAACATGAGCTGGAATTCATCATGAGAAACATTATAGCAATTAGATCACAATCAAACATATCAGCTGTTGCACATCCTCATTCTGCTGAGTGCATTGTGTGGAATATGGCACAGATGATTAAAATCAATTTATCCAACAGGAACTGGGAACTGTACCAGGGTGCTGAAGTTTCTCATACCTGCCACAGTGGTGCAGCAGGAGGCCATTGTAAAGGGAGTGTCGTGGCTGTGTGTAGGAAAAATGCCAATGAATGCACAGGTAAGGGCTGTCGATTGTATCTGGACATTGGTATCAAATACTTCATAGGTATCAAAATTAGAGTCAGAAGTGAAAATTAATCCATTTTCTAAATACATGTTATAAATCTTGAAAGATTCATCCATATATGTTCTTTATTACTTTTTTCCTTTGTTTAATTTTTTAAAATAAGCTCTTTTTAAAACTGAATTATGTAAATAAAAAATCATGTCTCTGTCTAATGGTGGAATGACAGACTTCTCTCTGTTTATATATTTAGGACTTTGACAGTTATTTAGTCCCTCTTTAAACCCACCTCTGCAGGCTTGATTTAATCTGAATCAATTTTTTTAATGCATCGCCCACATCTCTAAATCCAATCAAAACCCGATGCATAGAACCAAGTCCTTGTCTTGTATTTTTTCTTTTTTGATAATCTGTTATACTGTAAATGTATGTCACAATATGGAAGAACAAAATCTGTCACTGCTTCTGTTTCATTGCGATTTTTAAACATTTGGTTCATATCTTTTCTTTTAAGGTTCTCTTTGTCCGCTGGGTACTCACTGTTTTTGACCTGATTGACTGCAAAGATGACCTGAGATCTATTTATGGCTTCATTTTCAGCTTTGTGACAGAAGAAAATCTGGTTAGTTGTGCTTTTGCAAAGTTTACTTTTTTTTCTAATTTAGAATATGTCCATGATGTAAATCTACTGGCATATGTTTTATAATGGCATTAAAAATGTTTTTCATTTTAATTTACTAGGCTAATTCTTTTCTTCCAGTGCCCTTTTATTTGCCACTTGTTGTACCTTTTAACCATGCGGGAACATGGTGAGTTGTTGACTAAGTGGTTTAATTTTTTTCTCTGTAAATCCTGTAATTGTACATGATGTTATTTTCTTGTTCTGATTTTTTTATTATTATTTTTTTTCACACTTCCATAGTTCATCCGTACAGGGTCAGGAAACTGTTGGATATTCAGGCCAAAATGGTAAAGATTATATTAAAATAAACACTTCAGTATCCTTTATCATAAATGTAGATTAACTGTAGTGGTAGAGAATGTTTCTTGTAATTTGCTGCGTTTCATATGACAAGTACATTGTGTTTCTCCCTTTTTCCTATTAGGGTAGACAACCATTTCTCACGCAACTTCTAGCACTCTACAAAGTTTTCCGACCAGACCTAGTGACGCTCTCTCTTCCATCAAGAGTGAGGGTTAGTGTATCTGTTACTGTTTTTTCCAGCAGAGCTTTGTTCTTCTGCCAGGTGTTTCAGACTCTTAGACTGCAATTTTTTGTTTTTCAGACTGGATTCAAGAATCACAATTCCACCTGGAAAGTGGCTCTTAGTGCTGTGCAGAGGAAAAACAAGGGTGCCATTTTAGTTGACCAGAGCCTCAGCCTGGATGTGAAAGAGAAGCCATCCTCCAGAAAGCGGGTAAGATGTGATCTTTGTAATACTGTAAACAGCTTTAGAGAACACTGACTTGTCAACTAAAGGTTGTTACACACACCACAAATTTTAACATATTTTAAAACACTAGACTTGCCTGAAAGCTGGGCATTATACACTAAATGATGCAGGCAGTATCACATGCTACCAGACTTTCAAATTGGTCCAAACACAGTGCACTTTGCCAGGAGACCAATGACCAAATTTGGATGTACTTCATTCACCATGCTGTTATGTTGTTCCTGTTACGTGACTCACCAGTGCTAGGTGCATCGTTTCACAATGCAGTTCACAAATTCTCTCCTGTGGCCTCGTGGGAAAGTAAACTTCAGAATTTTGTAAGAAATAGTAGGTAATTTGGGTACTTTTCACCTACTGGTTTAAAGTGAAACTGAAGTGATGTTTGGCCAAGTATGGAATTTGTACTCTGTATTTAATCCATCCAAATGCACACTCACAGTAGTGAACACACATACACACCGTGAATACACACCTGTAGCAGTGGGCAGCCATATTGCTGTGGCACCCGGGGAGCAGTTAGGGGTATGGTGCCTTGCTCAAGGGTCTCACCTCAGTCTGATGTTGAGTGCTGGTTATTCACTCCCCCACTTACAATCCCTGCAGAACCTGAGACTCGAACCCGCAACCTTTGGGTTACAAGTCTGACTCTAACCATTAGGCCACAACTGCCCTATGAACATACTATTTTCACATACTGTTTTTTCACTACAACATATTATGGAAGTAGGCATGTTCACATGCAACTTATGTTTTAAAATTGACACTAGCTGACTTTTGGCAACTAGTGTTGACTCCTCCAGACTGGAAATTGGGGCAGAAAACTGGCCTTGTATATTCCAGTCTTAAATATGCAGGTTCTGAAATTATATGAATGGGGACAAAAAGAAAATGTCAGTTTATCTATAAACTGAATGTGTCTAATGTCCATAGAAACTACATCACCTAGCGATACCTCCCTTGAGCTCGGCATTCGACAGCAACTCCAACAAGAAGGTGCTTCGCCTGCAGGAGCTTTGTTCCTTCAAAGAGCTACTGGAGAACATTCACAATATAGAGGTAATGCACATGTCTTTTTCTTGACTTGCAATAAAATAGGATATTGATTTCTTGGCGCTTTAAATCCAAAATGCCATATTGCATAATATTCATCAAATCTACACAGATCTGCACTACTCTGGTTTGGCCACTTGGTGGAGCTAAGCCTTCACAAGACTGATCAGTGAGCATGTCATCAAGTCTGCCACCTCATTCATATTACAGCAGAAACTTTCACAGTAGTCAAATTTCTCAGATGTAAAATTAAATCTTAGACTTTTGAAGTCCCATATCAACACTGCTGTGTCTGTAAGTACTAAACAATATATTACACTCTCAATTGGCAAGTCATAAAATATTTACAGATCGGAACCACTGACCTGATAAGCCTTATTTAAACTCTTTAATGGTCTGCAGACACTTATGCTTTATTCTGTTTCACAAAATACTTCACAAAATGAATATCGTCATAGTGTTTCTGCACCAATTTTTAGGGTGATTTTGCAGTCTGCAATAGGAAAGGATTGAGAAAGAAGCTGGTAGAGTCAGTCATGTGGAAAAACAGTTCAGTTGTGGCCATGGGGAAAGATCATTGATTCTTTCTCACTGTGGCAACCCCATCATTAGAATCCGTCATTTCTCAGATGAATGATACATTTGCTTGTTAATTACAGAAAGACTCAGCCATGTCCGTTGTCAATCTGTCACTTAGTTTTATTTATTTATTATTAGTTGAAGTCCCATATTGTGAGGCAGCTGCTTGTAGACTGACACAAATTACAGTTTTTGAAAAGAGTGAGAATGTAGAATGGTGGAATGTGTTTCATCTAAACTGTTGTACTAAACTGTCAGTTTCAGTTCAGGTCTCGAAGGAGCCAGAAGTATGACTGAATTGGTTTATTTGCCTCCAGCTGTTTTGACAGCTCTTGGTTATGATATACTGTCTCTGTGTTGTGGTGTGTAGATGCACGTTGTATAGCATATTGCAGCTTAATGTTGAAGTCATAACTTGTTTTCAGCTGCCTGCCCAGATGGGTTCGCTTCTGGGATCAGCTCTGGCTCTGCACTACCTGGACTGTGTACAGGATGAATCTGCCTTTCTGCGCCTTAACTTTTGGCTTGGACACTCACTGCAAGAGGGTATATTTTCCATGTCATAATACCAAACCTTTTCAGGCTTATCTGAAGTTCTCTAGTACCTCCCTGCCTTTATAGTTCCCATTCAAATTCCAGTTCAGTACCATAATGCAGTTTATTTTTGTATGTTCTGGGCAGAGTTTTTGCTGTGTCCTGCGGATGGGAGTTCTGACAACACTTCTGAAGCCTGCCGCTTCCTGAGCACCATCCTCTTTTCACAGCAGTTCCTTCAGGTACGACCAAGCAACAGAAGACAAGTGTTACCCAATAGAAAAGTAACCTTGGCAGCCTTAAGGTTGGATGTTTATTCCACAAACCCCAGGACACCTATCAATAATTTTTGTTCTACCTTGCTTTCTTTCTCTTCTGCGTTCCTGATTGATCTCCCCACTTGTAATATCCCATGTTGACAGGGTTTGTATTTGTACGTTGTTCTCAGGAGGGATTCTCCAGCACGGAGAGTTTTCTTTATAAGTTTCTGAGTGTGTGGGACGGCTGTCTACTCCGGCCGCAGATTCTGGATCTTCTCAGTGACATCCCCTTGATGCCAAGCTTCTGTGAGTGTCCCAATTACCTCTGCTGCAACCAGAGGAATTCAAGAAAAAACATCTCTGCTCTCGCAACTTTTTGCAATTGCTGATTTAGTGACTCTTTCTTTTTGTGAAATGCATGTAGCATTCTAAAAGATAAATAGTCCTTACCTCTAATGATAATGGCATTTCTATATTGTTTATTGATCAGATAAAATTTTTCTTTTCTTCCTTTATAGACATGCATAAACTTCTCTTTGAGCCACTGAAGCAACTTTATTTTACATCCACAGTATTTTTCAAGGTTTGTGTGTAATTGTTGTTTTCTTCCTTTCTATATGTTTGTATCGAGTACGAGCATGACCGCGTGAGCCAGGTTGTCAATGATTGCTTAAATCGTTCAGACATAAGTGAATTACTCTTTCTACACAAAGCCGAGGCATCTTTACACTTCCTGGGATGCTATTTGAGTGGTGTTGTGATTAAGCTCACAGCAGTTGAAAGCAGGATTAGATTTTTTTTTTTCGCTCTTATCTGAATGTGCCTTTTCACATGGTCCTCCTCACAGTGTAGTGTCATCGAGTGTCTGAATAGCATGCTGGTGAAGTGGCTGACATGGCATTCCGTCAGCGCATCGGAGGGTGGTTTGGACATCAGTCTTAACAGCAACAGCACCATGTGAGTATACCAAAAATATGAAATAAAAACAGTATTTAGTTAGTTATCAACAAATTTTCAAAACCCATTTCAAAAATAAACAACTTTAATTTTTGCTGATGTAACCAAGACTGTGTAGGCAGAGAAAATTGGATTAACCAATAATAATATAGCCAAAAATGCTTAAATACTTATTCTTATCAAATCCTGATAAAACCCCAGCATTGTTTCCAGCCGAACAGTCTTGGAAACATGTTGCTTTCTAGTATTTAAATAACTTGCAAATGTTGTTGTCTTTAATGTGACTTGCACTTTACCTAGTCCTCTGAGTTTTTAATGACTCTGTCAAAAACTCACTGTCTTGGAAAACATTGCAGAAATAATCTGAAGAAATGGGACCACACTCCAGTGATTGTACTCTTTAAAAGTCTTGCCTGAGGTTTACCACTGCAGATTTCTTTATATTTTATATTTAAAAGAGATCAATGAACTGCTCCTGTGGTCGGGCTCCGTCTGAACCTCGTTTACCCTAAAAGTGTTCTGTGGAACGGTGTGTAATGAAGTGCGGTGGATTTTTTTTTTGTTTCCCCTTGCCTGTCGTGTATTGCTTCTCTCTCGCTGCTGATTTGGTTATTTTTTTTTATTACATTACTGAAGGTGCACAGCTGAAGGAGAAATTATGATCAAGGGCAAAACCCTGTTTGACTGCTCCAGTGTGCCATGCATCAGTGCGATACACCCATTATTCCTTTTTTCGCTTTGGGTCTCTGTGCTGTGCGAATTGTGTGGGTGCCAAGCATAGTACAAAGACACATCTGGTGTGTACTAGGTGTGATTTAAAGCTGATTTATTTTGTATGTTCTGCAAGGAAAACTCGTTTGTCACATGTTATTTTGTGTATGCTTTCAAAGAAGTGAGTGAAAAGAATAATGCACTCCTCTTCCTAGGACTATGACCTTGTCTGGCTTCATGGACTCAGTTATGGAGCTGGTTCGCTTTGTGGGACTGCTGGCATCTGAGGGACTTCGTCTGGAGAACTGCCATGTTCTGTTGCTCAACCAGACACTTGCTTTCTATGAGACGGTACACTCAGCTATGATTAACTTAATTAACATGAAGATCTTGGCAAAGTGACATCAACCAAAGTTCCATCCTGAGTTTTACGAAGATTTATGTGCTGATTTTCATCTAGTAGATTTAGTGCAACAAACCCTGCTGTTAATGTTTTTGTGCTAATGCAGACATTTTTTTTCTCGTCATGTCTAGGTGTGTGACATGTTTTTGAAGTACAGTTTGCCTCTGATCATCATGCCTCCGGCTGGGGTTTTCTATCCAGCTCTCTTTGCCACAGACTCTGTCAGCGTGGATAGGCTTGGCTACATCATGTACAGGTACTATATGTGACCTATAATAACAGGGCTTAAAGTTTTCCGGCACCATGCTGGATCTCCGGCGTGTGGGGTTTGGCAGCGTAAAAAAAGATAGTCACATTTAAAAAAACTTGTTAATCTCATGTTCGAGTTCATGAGTTTGCCTACCAATGGTGTGAGAGGAACACAGCTTTCACTCTCAAACAAACTAACATTACTAGCCATCAGAAGTTTTTGCTCTTATAAACACGAGACGCGCATAATAGCAGAGGAATGGAAAAGAAGCGGATGCGTCTCGAGCGCGTGACGCATTGAAAAGTGAGGCACGATGGTCAAAGGTGTCTATCTAGCGCCATATTTACATAGAAAAGCTATTAAAAAAGCAGTAGAGCTTTGTAAACAGCTCAAAATAATTCCGTCATCTCCATAAAAGCTATATCTTTGCCAGAAGAAATTTACCGGTAGTTTTGAAAAGGATTTTAATTTACCAGTAAAGGCTGTATGTGTGAAAGGGGCTAAACTTCCTCTGCATATGCGGTGAGTTTACGTTCATCTGGGGAAAACTGTGCGTTATCTCAGTAGATTTGTAACGTAAATCATTTATAAACCTTATAAATATTTGTAATTATACGACTGATTGTACATCGCGATTTCAAAATAAAAGTTTCTGACTTTGCATGTGGCCAAACATTAAAATTAAATGGATTTAAACGTTGTTAAATCAAGGAAAATCATTTTCAAATGTTGTTTGTTTGTTCGCCAAATAAAGTGCCAATAAAGTGTATGTGTCCAACCCCTGCAACCCCCCAACCCTCGGAAAAAACGTCAGGCTCTGGATTTTTTTTTGCTTTAACCCCTGTAATAAGCTTTATGAGTGATTTTATCACTCTGGTCAATCCTAGAGATTTTCTGCTTGAGATGTTAGCCTGGCCATGCTAGATTAAGGGTATCTTCTGGAACATTTGGGTGAATGACCTGGGTGAGGGTAAGTTCCTCTTCATCGCATGTGCAGTTCCCATGGCAGGGGGACACCTGTGTGCTGCTGGCTAAACTGAGGGCAACAGCCTGAACCCTTCAAATGCATTAAATTGTCATGGCATGATGCCTGTAAGCAATAGATGAAATGAAGTATGAAGATCCTTTCATCTGCTTCGGCACGCAAACCTTTCAGAGCGTCTGTGAAGGCCTAAAGGGATAGGTTCACTCAAATCAAAAGTCTGCCATTTATACACTATCGTGCCAATATGGAAAAATATCTAAGCTATGGCTTTCCATATATTGAAAGTTGATGGGGATTTATAGTGCCAAGCTCCAAAAAAAGACAAAGAAGCACAAAAGTCATATGAGAAGTTGTGTTAGGAACAGACCAAAATTTTTGCCCACTTGTTTGCTAGGGTTTTATTTTAAGTGTATTACTATTGTTGGCTTAAACGTGCTGAGGGAAGAGTCAAACTGAAAAATTCATATTCTCAAATAAATTTACAAACCAGAATATTCATTCTTTTTTTAAATCTACCAACATTAATTTCACAATTGCATTGTATATCTTAATTATTTAATGTCTTTTTTTTTTTTTTTAAATAGAACATATATTATACTAGAATTATGTTAGCTTAATTAATAAAATCCTGTTGTTATATATATATTTTTTTTCTCAGATACCGGAAGAATCTGACCTTGGCTAAGAAACAAGAGCAGCAGAGAGAGGTAATGAGGAAACTGTCATAAAACGAACACATAGCAAAGTCATGAAAAGCCAACTGTGTGTATGCAAGAGGTTTTGTGTCTGAATAATTTACTCATAATGGGTAAATTAGAAAGACCTTCAAGCTGTGCTTTTAAGAATTTACAATGAAACTCCTGGAGGCTATTGCTGTAATCCTCACCTTACCAGCTGGGGATGAAAAGAGAAATGGAGTCTTCTTGATTGAATCCCAGTGAGACAAAGCATGGCACTGGCATTGCAGTGAATAAAATGGCCGAATAATTTGATCACAGCATTGCACTTTTTGTCATTTAAAATATATGGGCGAAGGTTTTTATTAACTCACAAGGTGATTCTTGTCTTGTTCAGTAACCCATTAGATCCCTTTAGTGGCACCAAGGCGTTGTTTTACCCACAAGCACTGGAATTTGAATTGACACTTTTTATTGAGCTGAAAATGTCTTGACAGGTGTTGACTTATTTAGTTTCATGTTTAATATTTTCTCACATTCCAGCAAACATTCCACATTAGCAGAAACACATACAAGGAGTTTAATCGGAACCTTCAAGCCATGGTGAACTCCATGTGGAACTCCTGGTGGTGCATCCCTGGTTCAGACATTGAGATTGACAAGGATCTTATAGCTCTGAGCAAAGTGGCAGAACCCTGGTGCCGTTTCGATCTCATCCACCACCCGGCACTTTTCAGCTATGCCATCGAATTTCATCAGAGGGTGAGTGAGATTCTCACACTAGTGACATTTAAAAGCACGAGAGTTTGTAATCGTACAGTGATGCTGGACTGTCATCTCATTTGTGTGCTCAGCTGCGCAAGCTAATTAGATGATTATATTACATCAAGTGTAAAGCCTTGTGTCACTACTGGGGACAGCGCAGCCTCCCCTTTTCACTAATAACTATAGGAACGGACAAGGAGATAAATGTGGTATTAATGTATCTTTTATAGAGGATCCATTAATACAGAATCACATTTTATTATTCATGGAAGCTATGTGAGACTGGAGTTTTCATCATCTTTAATAATACAAGTACCTTTTTTGGTCCGACTGTAACATTCAGCAGTGTACTACTGAGATTTAGAGCAAAGGGAGAACAATGAATATTTATGTGTTCTCTTTATCAGTGTTGGCCGGAGAGGAAGAATGTGGATCTCGGTTCTATAAAGGTACTAACGTTATATCATCTCCTTTTTATTAAAAACTACTTAATTCAGGTCAACATGAGAACATGTTGTTGCTCAGTCATATTCTGTTGCAATATTCTACACAGAAACTCTTCTTTTCATGTTTGCAGACCGGGAAGTACTGGAACTGGTATATGGAGTTTCTCTTTAATCAAGGCTTTGATGGCCTCAACAACTTTATTCGAACCAACACTGGGCACGGCTCCACGTTGAGTAGTCAAGACGACGGGCAGCCCAAGAGTCAGCCTTGATGCTGGCAAAAAGTCCAGGTGTCAGGGGTGTTCATAAAACATGTGTATATATTTTATATTCATCCTCCGTAAGAGGGCAGAAAGGAACCACTTGCATAACTGTAAATACTAAATGTACATTACAAGCCATTTTGTTACTTTCCAGTCTTTTCTAGTGTTGTGTATATTTTTAGCCCTTTTTTGCTTTTTATCTTTTGTGCACAGAAAACAGAACTAAAACATTGTGATAAATCTCTAATATTTGAAAAAATAAAAGACTGCTTTTACTGCCATCTAAAAAACAAAATCCCATTATTTATAACATTTAAAACTGATGGTCAAAGATTGATTAATAGTATGATATTTGACTGATATATTGTTATTTTAAGAGTAATTCACACAACAGTTCTGTTTTTAATATTTCAAAACCTATGGTTGTACTGATAAATCTATCATTTAAAAAAATGAATTGTTTAAAATGCTTATGCTTATTGAATTTAGCATGCATAATTAGCCATTTTTAATAGGTTGGTTTGCTCAAAGACCTCAAAGTAGATTTAATGTGATCTGGATGCAAAGGATAAACGTTCTGCCCTTCACTAAATCAAACCCTATAAAGACTGCTTCTTTAAAAATCAATAAAGACCATTATTTTCCCTCAGAAACACTGTAAGCATCCCCGAGGTAACTTGGTCCAAGTGCATCCTAGGAAAGAAATCTCAGCATCAAGGCAGTGTGAGCAAAGCTCCACGGCTTTACGTTTTACAGCCCGTCTCATAAATGTGAGCGCCCTCAACTCTGCATGGCACGTCTTCGTGTTTATGAAGGGCTCTGGAGATGCCTCGCGACGATGTGTCCCCTTCTCCGGTCCGAGCTATTTTCAGCGCGAGCGCGTCACGATGCCGTCCAGCAAACTTCATCTGGAGTGAATGAAGAATACGCGCACACCTCCGGGATTACAGCTCATGCGTTATCATGAATTGAGGCAGGTGTACAACTTAAAACGATGAATTCTGCGAGCGCAAAACTACGCGATCTACCTTTCTCGGCTGATGTCCTTGCTCATGTATGAGAGATTATTCGTTCATCGCCGCCTGCCCGATCATCACTTCTCTACTCTCATCCCGCAGCTTTCCTCTTTTCATCTGAGCGTCCGTGTAAAATGGAAATCTGAAGTGCTCCACTTTCGCAGTTTCTCACCTTTCAAAGAAAAAGGTAGGACTTTATTTGCTGTAGTTGACAAGTGTGCCATGACGATGGTTAGAACCGTTACATTCCCGCGAAGCCTTTAGTTTCAGTTTAGAGACGCGAGATAAATCAAGCTTGTGATGTCCTTTATTATTAATGCAAACTCCTCGATCGGTGGCTTATAGAAAGGCCTGATGTGAAATGCCTTTCTTGTGTAACCGGTTAACACGTGAAGCCAGTGTAGCAGGTCTTGTGGTTTATCATCTTGTCCGATGCTCTATTAAGAAAAATATCTCGGAAGTGTCGCTTAAATGATGACCGTCATCTGCCGGTGACTTTATGAGCTGATTTAAGAGCGTCTATGTAACCTGTAGGTACGGGAATCGTAAAGAATTAAGGGTTCTAGTTCCGATTCGTATCGATTCCTCTTTCACTAGCTGTTCTTTTAGTACTTTGGAGGGAGAAATATTCATAGGGGAAAAGAAATGCAATTCTTATTGCATTGCCCTCAGCAGTCGGTTAGCATATGAGATCATTTCAGATAGTAACAGTACAGGTCTAATTTATCAGGAAAAATACAGTTCTTGCAAAGTGTTTACGTAGTTTTTATTAATGAGAGAAGAATACAATCCAGTGGTTGGAAGGGACTGTCTGTTAAATGGAATTGTTAGTTTTTTCATTTTTAATGAAATGTCGCATATTATAACAGTAGGCCTACATCTCGTGTATTTTTATTAAATCGAACGACTTTAAAGTAGCCTACAACATAGGGATTATTTAAGTAGGCCTAATTCTGTAAATGAGTCGGATTATATCAATAACCTCTCTGACAGATTCTCAAGAGTTTGCTGATTTGCCAAAATGAACGTGTAGTCTATCAGTCATTCATGAATCTACAGCAAGAGATATGTTTTGATTCACTAAAAGAACCCACTCATAAGATTAATTCTTTCGAGCAGCACTGGTCGTTGATTATAATAATATGTAGAATCCTTATTAATAGTAGTGCAGAAAACACTAGTCTGGAAAGTCACGTAGTATTTTAATTTAATTACGCTTTGTTTTTTATTTGGTAGGAATAAACGGCGTATGATTCATTCGTTGATCCAACAAGGAATGACTCGTTTGGAAATCAGACGACACTGGTGGCACTGTATGTTTTTGACTCCACTTAAAAGAACCGATTCATATGAATCATTCCTTTTTTTAATCAGTTCTAAATAAGAACACAGTTCACAAACTTTTGATATATTTTTGTCGTTCACGTCGTCTGGAAATGTTTCTAGCTCTATCTCTTTGTTTTTATTGTGTAATTAGTAGAATTCAGTCCCTCCTCTCTTCTTTCCAGTGCTGCGCATTTTAAAAATGAAATGTGTCTGGGTTTTGACATTTGCCTCCGAATCACGTTCATAAATTTTCAATGTTGTGGCAGAGTAGTGTAATATGAGGTTGAAGCTTCTTTAAAAGCACTATTGTGACTTGTGCTTTGATGTTCTTTGAAACGCCGACAGCCTTTGGAGCTGGTGGCAGTTCATGCTGAACAGCCACAAAAAGAGGAAACGTAATAAGTGTCTATCCCTATCTGAGTGTTAGATAGACAGCGATCCTGCTGAAATGATCAAGAGTCATCACTGTGAGTTATCAGCTCATCCTCTTTGTTAGTCACATGAGTCATTCAGAGTTTATGCCACTGTCACAGTCCTCCTCCCCTTTTCGTACCCCTGTCCTTTTTCTTTTTTAGATCATGTAAGTTCACCCTTTCCCTTGCTGTCATATTCAAAGTTAGAACACAAGAAACCTGGAAATATCAGGGAATTTTAAATTTGTGATTTCTAGGCCTAGGAAAAGAGTCGTCAAAGTCTTTGCTATAGTGAATGTAGATTTCTCTGGTTCTGCTCTGCATGGAAGCTTAGAAAGGATTTTTATACACAAGTAATCTTAGATTTTAAGGATTGGTCCCTGACTTAACAATTGAAAATCTTCTTCTGAAATCTCTATGAAAGATACTAATCATGAATGACTGAAAATGGAAATTCTTTTGTCTCAGACTTCGAGAACCATGAATTTTCAATCATTTTGTGTAATCTGAAAATACATTTATCAATCATTCAACATTTATTCCTTCGTCACAATCCTCTTTCTTTGTTCTTCCCCCAATCATGCATGTCCATTCCCTTGCTTGCAGTCGTCATTGTGAATATGTGATGAACAGCGAGTGTTGTGAGATGACACAGTTTTGAATGCACTTTGAAATGTGTTTTGACAAGAACATTTATTGGTGCAGTGCGTGCCACTACACCTCTGAATTGTAACTCATTTTCTTGGTGATTTGTTTTCCCTCTGCACATCATCAGCATGTACTTTTGGACTACATTATTTATTTGCTCAGACGGCGCCTTGTACACAGAGAACTACCAGGGGAAGTTTACCTTGTTTTTTTGTTTTGCCTCATTTAGAGGAGTGATCTAAAAATGTCAGGAGTTATGGCGACACAGATTCGGCAAGAGAGAAACCATTCTTGAGCGTGTTCAAAGTTCGGTTTGAAGGTTCTGTGTGCCATAATTCAATACGTTTTAAGATCAGTGCTTGCAATGCAGAAAAGAATAGTTACGGGACTAGAACAAAACCCTGACTAGAATGTTTGATGTGTATCAATAAGACCGTGATAAACAAATCTGTGTAGTTTCTTCTGGTCTTGCACGTTCCTCAGGTACGGACCATATTATGTTGGTTATATAAATTTGTAATCTTGTTTATCTCCATTCTGGCTTTTGATGTTTTCGCCGGCAATCCCACGGCCTCAGTTTGCCTTAGTCGTGATCGGATATATATATAAACCAGGAGTCAGGGGAAAAGGCAAATACAGCTCTGAGCCCATAGAGTTGAAAAGCGGAGTCACGTCCTCGGTCATCACAATCACTCTTGACTGGCAGCAGCCTCACCGGTGGCCTCTTCCCCAACTATGTTGGAATAAAGCATTTTAGTGCTGTGAGAAACGTCTTGGTAATGGAACGTGTCGGTAGAGTTGCGCCTTTGATGAGCGTCTCTCTGTGCTTTCCTCTGGCCTTGAGACACATCCTTCTCTCTGGTCGTGAAAAACAGGCCAATCACCCCCCTGTTCCCTTCCATCATCCATGTGCTGAGTTGAAAGAAAGGATGAGCAGACAGAAAGAGGCGCAAAGAATGAGGATAGAAAAGCAATTTGCTAACTCCATAAATCCAGCCACCTAGGGTACCTGACCCCAGAGATAGAAGCAGGAGGCCATTATTTAAACTCGGGTAACCAATGCTCTCCTATTAACATTGAAAGGGCCAGTGTCTGCTGGTTGTCTGCTGTGGCACATTTATGTGTTTTATTTACTGCCTTGTACCGCATGGCCTCATGCGCAGGGCTCCCGAAAACCAGCTCAGACTGAAACTCAGAAGGCGCCCTTAATATGGATTGATAAGGGGACTCTATGTTTGTCTCCAAGAGCTGCAGCAGGATGTTAAATTAAAATAAAGGTAATGCCCAAAGCCTGTTCTCTGTTGTTTGAAATTGTTATGTGTGTGTTGGTTGGAGAAGGAAATAGATGCAAAACAAAAAAAAATAAAGCACATTTTGTGGGGGTGGTGTGGTGTAGTGGGTAACGCTCTGGGCTAGTGACCAGAAGTATGTTGAGTCGATGCTCGCGTGGTGCATATACCATGAGTTATCACTGCTGAACCTCATATAATACTATTGGAATTCACTTTGGATAAAAGCATCTGCTAATGAACTATTTATTTTTAATGTACTATAAAAATGTTTGGGGTCTGTAAGCTGTTAAGTCACTTTACGCTCACCAAGGCTGCAATTATTTATGGGAAAAAATGGTGTAACATGACCCTTCAGAAATCATTCTCTTAAGCTGGTATGGTGCTCAAAAATATTTCTTGCTTAATATCTTTGTTGAAACTGATAAATTTTTTTTCAAGATTATTTGAATAGAAAGATCAAAAGAGCAGCATTTATTTGAAATTCAAATCTTGTCTAACAATGTAAAAGTATTTACTACTACTAAAAGTGATTTTAGTTAATATTTATTATAATAAAACGTAATAAATTAAAAGTATTGATTTTCAATTAATTACTTGCAATTCATATTTATAAAATGACCAATCATTTACTAAAGATTGTCTTTAAAAATCTAATGATGTTATTTTTTTTCTGAGGAACCCAGATGTAGTTATGGTGGATTGGCCAGACAGCTCATTTCCACAACCAGAAAGTGAATGGTGACCACAGTTGACAAACAAGATTTTTAATTTACATTACATTTACAGTATATTTAATAATTTAGCAGATGCTTTTATCCAAAGCAATTTACAAATGAGGAGCAATCAATGACTTGAAAATGATAAAGGCAATCAAACCAATGAGAGAGCAACAATATATAAGTGCTTTGACAAATAAACAAAAAGTAGATAGAAAAGAAATGGAATCAATAGAGCTAGTGTTAGAGGGTCAAGGTTTTTTAATAATAAATAAAAAAAGAAAGTAGACAGACTAGAAATAGAATAAAGAGTAGTGCTATTTTTCGAGGTTAGATTTTGTGTGAATAATGACTCACACGAAGCTGTTGTATGGTTTCAGAAGATTTGAAATATAGTGCACAAGTCATATGGATCACTTTTATTATGCTTTTATGGTGCTTTTTGAAGCTTGACACCCGCTGCTCCCCATCTACTTATATTGCATGGAAAAGAGCAGGTCAGACATTATGCTAAACTGCTTTTTTGATGTTCCACAGGAGAAATATTGTTGTGCTGGTTTGGAATGACTTAATAGTGAGTAAACAATCTCAAAAAGTCCCTTTAAAGTGGAAGTGAAGCAGCCAGTCAAGTTTGCATTATTTAGTAAAGTGATTTCCACTTTAATCCCAAAATATATAACAAACATGATTAATAAAACCATTTTAAAGAAAAAAAGGATGTTTTATTATAGCTTTTAGAGCAAGGGCACCACCATCTTGCAGTACCACCGCTTGTGACGTCACAGGGTTGGTTCACTCCGTTGGCCAGTTAAGTAATATATAAGTATTTCTTTACTTTTTGTACACACGCTTGTTTAAATGGAGGAAGACGAACTTGAAAGGACTGTTGCGTAGGGTTGCAAAAAGTTCCAGTAAATTTTGGAAACTTTCTAGAATTTTTTTGGAATCTTCTTGGGATTTTTGGAATGTTTCTGGAAATTTACCACCCCTTTGCAACCCTACTGTTGAGCCCAATTGAGCCGATACGGCGAGGGGACCAAGCACTGCCGTTACGGGTGGAAGAAGTTGTGAATCTGCTCTGGTTTGGGGTGAAGAGCGGGTCAGAAACAAATGACGTTTACGTGGATACTCATCAAAACAGCCATTAACATAATATACTTTGCATTGGCTTAAACAGGCAAGAAAACGGACTCAATTTGGTACTCGCGTGCAGTCCGAGCCGAGCGCTTTTTGCGTGTGTGTGTGTGTGTGTGCAAAGAAACTCTGTCACAGCGTGCGAGTACCACATTGAAATCTTTTTTTTGTGCTGACTCGCAATTTAAATGGCTTAAAACAGTTTAATTTTTAAACTGACAAGGCTTAAAACGAGAATGATAAAGCAACCCTAGCCCGATCATTCAGAGAGGCGATTAGTTAAAACACTGCATTCTCCTAACAGCAGGTAGACATTCGCAGGTTTTACATACTAATGATCGAGCCAGTGTAATTCAAATATGTCTGAAAGTTCTGACATGACATAAGGTGCCACATGAACGATACTGTATGAAGCATTGTTTGTTTACATCACGTTGCACCTCACGCTATGAAAAACGATTTTTGGGATATAACTTTGTGAAATAGGCCTAGATAATGTGATATAGATATTTATGTTGACTATTCATCCAAATTATGGTGAAAACCAAAATGTTGATGTGTTCAAAAAATAAAGAAATGCCTATATTACTTAACTGGCCAATGGAGCGAACCAACCCCGTGACGTCACAAGCAGTGGTACTGCAAGATGGTGGTGCCCTTACTCTACTCTAAAAACTATAACATCCTTTTTTCTTTTAAAATGGTTTCATTAATCATGTTTGTTATATATAGATATATATATATCACTTTACTAAATAATGCAAACTTGACTGGCTGCTTCACTTCCACTTTAAGACTAGTACTCCTTCCAAAAAAAGCAGATATTCCGATGTCCTTTGAGCACAAAGTCTTGTTTTTCTTTCAAATAAAAGAGGGACCTTCACTGAACTCATAAGTCATTTAAGGACAAAGTTGAATAAAGGGTGAGTAAGTGTTCGATGGGGTGACTGCACTTGAATCCTGGTCACTCTTTCTCTTTTATCTGCCCACTTGTTTATGGAGTGAGACACCACTGTCTCAGTATTACAGATGTGTGCTCTGAAAAGATATCAGGCATCCAGCAAAGTCTATCAGCCTGACGCTTCGATGGCTGAGTGAGAAATGGCAGTATTTCTTCATCCCTGTCATCTGTAGGTACGTTGATGAATGTACCTTTGGTCTCCTGTTTTGTCAGACACGCTGACACGCCGAGGGAGATTAGACGAGAATGCAATGTAACCTCTTTAAATAAGTATTTATAGTTTCTCTTTTTTTTTTTTTAACACTGACAAAGGACAGATGCAATATGGAACAGATAGTAGTAACAATGAGGATGCTGACTCAGGTGTTGTTGGCTGTTGTGATTTAACCAACTTTTAATTGCTCAGTTACATTAAAATTTAAAACGTTATGAGTAGACCGTTTTTGGGCAGTAATTTGTACATTATGATTGTAATTTCTCTCTTTCCATTTGAGCTTCTGTGTAAAGCTTTGCTTAATACATGATGCCATATGCGGTGTTTTGTTGTTATTTATATGCTACTATAATATTTAATTTTTTTTAAATTTTCATTTAATATCTTTTTCAGTTTCATTAAAAAAAATACTTCTACATAGCTTTAATTTTTAACAAATGGAACCATATTTTAAAGCATTAACACAATTAGGTTTAACCTTGTCATCTAGCGCTTATATACTATTTTATTACAAGTATTGTAAACAATTTTTAAGAGTTTTAGTTAACAAAAACAACACTGGCCAAATGCCATGCATCTTTTTTTTTATTTTATTTTTTTTATTCTGCTAACTCATATGTAACCCTGGACCACAAAACCAGTCTTAAGTGTCAATTTTTCAAAATTGAGATTTATACATGCTGAATAAATAAGCTTTCCATTGATGTATGGTTTGTTAGGAGCTGACAATATTTGGCCGAGATACAACTATATGAAAATCTGGAATCTGAGGGTGCAAAAAAAATATAAATTTTGTCCAAATGAAGTTCTTAGCAATGCATATTACTAATCAAAAATTAAGTTTTGATATATTTATGGTAAGAAATTTACAAAATATCTTCATGGAACATGATCTTTATTTAATATCCTAATGATTTTTGGCATAAAAGAAAAATCGATCATTTTGACCCATACAATGTATTTTTGGCTATTGCTACAAATATACCCAGTGACTTAAGACTGGTTTTGTGATCCAGGGTCCGCAGGGTTGCTGGTAAATGAGTCGTATTTAGTGGAGTCCCAAAATATAGTGATTCAAAGCTATAGAATAAAGTTTCTTGGTTTTCTGATGAGTTCATCACCTTATATATACAGAGCTACTTTTATATCACCACAAACACCCAATTATGCATCAGTGGTTGAGAAAATGGCATTAGACTGGCATTGGAGGGGCTTTTAGAGCTGGTTTATCAGAGATTGCAGCACTCTCCTCCCTTACACTACTGCGTGATATTGTTACAGACTGTGACTCAAACTGGTACCATGACTTGCAATCAATAACATTAGTGCATTAGAGCGGACTGCTGCAGTGCATTCCTTTTAATTTGTCTTAATGGTTCCATGCATTTAGCAAATTTCTTTGTTTGACCGTCTCTGCATGTTTTCATTTATCTCCCCCCCCCCCCCCCCCCCGGAAGCACAGTAGCTACCATTTAAACACACTGGTCTTAACAGCAGTATTTAAATGGGTGTGAATGTTTTCAAATGGCCAGTCCAAAAAGTATTGTGTAAGCTAATGCGTGCTAATTGTAGTCATCAGCAAATGTGAATGTAATTGCCTTGTTTTTGCTTTGTATTCAGGTCAAGGGGCACTGATCTTTTTTGGTTGTGTGCACAGGTAAAAACTGATTTGTTGAGCTCTTTTTTGCGTTTGGATTGTGAGAAAATAAGGTAAATATAGGCCTAATAATAGCTTTTGGTAGTGTGACTTACCACAGTGTAAAAAATTGTGTGTTTGTGGTAACAAGAAAATGTAGACACTCTAATGTATAACACAAACAAGCTTTTAGATATGTTTAAAGAGAGTTTAAATGAAAATTTGCTCGCCCCCAGGCCATCCAAGATGTATTGTTTGTTAATCGGAGTAGATTTGGCCAAATCAATACCAATTCGATGCTCTGCAGTGAATGGGTGCCGTCAGAATGACAGTCTAAACAGCTGATAAAAACATCCCAATAATTCACACGACTCCAGTCCATCAATAAACATCTTGTGAAGCAAAAAGCTGTGCATCCTCTTATTATGATACATTTCTCAAAATCTGCTCTGATGAAGAAACAAACTCATTAGACATCAAGCATTAACAATCATTCCTATATAGCTGATATTTAAAGATCAAGTTTAAATAACATATCAAAGATTCGTGCTTGATTTTACTTTCATGAGTGGTAAAAACTTTCTTTGGCAACTGTCAAGTGCTCAATCCCTTTTCCACTCCAGTCAATCATGATTTCTGTGAATAGGTTTGTGATTGAAATGTACCAATCAAAAGTGGAATTCATAATGAGGAAGTATACAGAACATGCAGCTGCTTCAGAAACAGAGTTAAAAAGACTATTTTCAAAGCCATTGGGTGCATTTTCCCCAAAGAAATGTTGTTTGGGCTCAAGATGGAATGATAGAATGCAAAAAAACGATAGCTTAATTGATGAAATATATAATGGGTCCTGAAAAAAGATGCTTTAGAGACCTGGAATAAACAGTGGCTTTCAGTCAGAGCTCAGTTTGGTAATATCGGTGCAGGACTTTTCTCGGGTCAATACAGGAGGGAGGATATTGTTTATCAAAGCCAGGCATTCTATGTCCACAGGCCTAACGTCGCTTTATGATTTATCAAGCTGAAAAGGTCAGTCCGCCTCACTGTAATTAATTCTGTCTTATTTTATTTGGAGTCTGCATTGGAGAATGTTCTTCATTAGTGGCATGTGTCATTACATTGTTTAGTTTCTCGGCTGGAATGGGAGGGGAGAGGCGGCATTCATTAAAAGGGAATGGTTTCATATAATTTGCTATCAAGATGTTGTTCATTCTTTGATTTGGAGGACAGATAGACCTCTACAGGCGTGAAGTTATTCTTTCTTCTCTAATTAGCATGTACGAAACCTGTTGTTCAGAGGCAACTCGCCAGCCAGCATCTCAAAGCTGGCAGTGTCCTCCGCATCAGTTGAGACAGCATGTGAAAGCAAGCATCGTTTTGAGAATTAATGCATAAGTGTATTTAGTTGTACTGTTTTAATTCAGCTGTGACTCTTTACAGCACTTGATCTTTATTACAAAAATTACAATTTATTACCGTTACAAGAAACTGAGGGCAAAATATTTTCGTTTTGCCTACAGCATCTGTTTTTGTCTTTGTTATTGTTGGGTTATTAATGCAGTCCATTTGTTTGCTGTCTCTCTAGGGTGCTGTGATACTTAAAAGACTGTTCAAATTGTTCCTCAATATTTTATATAAAATTTCATCTCTGTACTGCAGTATTAAAGACACAAAAGGGGAATGAATTATAGCTGCAGGTGAAATTTGACTCATTGAAATATTTGGCAGATGAAGATACTGAATTTTCTGTACTGAATTTAAACTGTTGTCATTATTATTATTATTATTATTGTAAATAAGATAAAGAATTCATTATTATTAGTTAACGCTAATACACTTAATATTATTCTTAGTTACTATTATTATATTTTATTTTTAAAACATAATACTGATGATATTAAGCAGGTAAGCATTAACTCTTAATTTTTCTCTTCTAAAACTATTATAAAATAATAATAAATATTATCATCATCATCACATTTTTATTGCATTTTTTAACAAAAATATTAATAATACAATAGTGTAAGCATTAACTAAAGATCAATAATAAGCATATCAACAACTTTTCATTTTGTTATTATATTTTTAATAATAATAAATATCATCATCATCAGTTATTACTTTTTTATTGCATTTTTTCTTTTACAATTTAATTTTTTAAAATTATTTTATTTTTATTCAACCTTTTCATTCACTTTATCCTTACAGCTAAAATAGATCAGATTAAAATATGATTTTGTTACATGTTAACAGTTGTTGTCAGCTGCTCATTTATCATCTCTCTCATCATTTTCTGGTGTTTGAGAGCACTGATGACTGTTAAATGTTTTTTATGTTCCTATGGAAACTGTGAAGTCTCAAAGGTCCAAACGTATTCCTCCTGCTAATCTAACTGTCTGACAAATTATAAGATTGTTATCTTTCCAGATAGCGTTCTTGTTAAACCTTTTGTATCTAAAGGGGCACGACAATTTGACCTTCTCCCTCATCCATCCTAAAGTTTTCAATTCTAAACAGCCTGCAAGCTGTTCAACAGACCAGGTCCAAAATGATTCAGCTGTGTGATTATGTCAAAGCATGACCTTTTTTTTGCTGGATTGGCTTTGACCTTTCTGGACGTCCACGGACGATCGAGGACAGTTTAAAACCAGGCACTTCAATGACACGTGATAAAGCCGTCCTCTTCCCCACCAGTTTCTCACCCAATACCTGATCTAACACCGTGGAGGTCACAGCGCTAATGGCACGAAGGGCGGGCTGTGTTTTCCACAGCCTGTGGCGCTCCAGAGAGGCCGGAGATTTGAAACAATCTGCTGCCTCCTGTCTGCTGAGACACTGGCATAAGTAAGGGGGCAGGAAGTATATGCTAATCATGCCTTATCCTCTTTATTTTTAGAGCTGATCTCCTCTGAGTGCTCTCTCTCTCTCTCTCTCTCCCTCTCCTGATCTGTTTCGATGAGGAATACGATGACTCACAGGAAGGCAAATGAATGTTAACCTGGCACAAAACTACACTAGGCATGAGCTATACGAGATGTGTTTTCCCTCCAGAGGACAAACACTGATTTGTAGCGTCCTCTATGAAAGGCTAAAACATCAATTCTTAGGGCAGCAGGCAAAGTGTCTCTAATGTAGTGTTAGGATGCCTTTGTCTGTTACATGATTCAATTAAACAGTATTAAGTTACTTGCGCTAACCAGGTCTTACTGCTGAGCTGCTACAGGCAAAAATTGTCTGCACACATTTGATCTGCTTTAATGTTCGTTCACATTGTGTATTTCTTTTTATAGCCCATTTAATATATAGCAGTGACATTAAACATGCCATTTTTATGAAGACGGTCTTCGCTTGGGCTTCACATCTGTGACAGAGGTGTCAGATTTAAGAATGCCGCAGTTGTATAATCCACTCACTGTAATCTTGTTAAAGCTGGCACAGTATTTGAGCTGTAGGCAAATTGATGACAGTTCCTCTTGAAATGATTGTCTTGGATTGAATTAACAATAACCAGTAGTCCACATTAGATGACATTCTTTTTTCCTGACTTAAATTTAGTCATAGTTTGATTATTCACTGCTGCAAAATGATTTGGTTATTTGAACAAAGTACCAGCCGCCTAATCGTCATTAGAACTGGAATAGTTATCAGTTCTGTCTCTTTAACCAATGCTTGACGGTGTTAATTAGATTCAGAACCGGTTGGTAAGTGCACTAAATGAATATTTATGAGGAGAGAATTCATTAACTAAGCCTTGGCAAACATCATCTACATGATTCACTCTGTGCGATTGACCGTCGACATTGTTCTCATTCCAACTGTCAGATAAAATTGACAGCGTCGGCATACTAAACCTGCATGGAGAGACTCTCTCCAAGATAATCAAGCCCCAATCACAATTATTCCAGTAAGTTCAATATCCATTACATTTCCTCGTCTGTTATTATCGCCTTGCCTCTTCAAGCAGATCTGATCATCATCTGATTTTGTGTGTAACAGTTTTCCCAGTTCATTGAAGTTTTATTTGCTCTTTCGTGGCCTTCCAGCTTGACATCCTCAGTTTTTGATCTGAATTTAAATGCAAATGACTCTCATAAATGACATGTTTCCCCATGGGAGTTGGTTTTATCGGTGGATTGACACCGGGGCTTCTGATGCTTAAGCTGTAATGGATGGCAGGAATGTTGGTGCCAAAGCACTACCTTCAATAATACCTCAATGTTTGTTCACAGCAGGAATTTTTTTGATGTTAGAATGGCTGGCTTGTTCCCGTACTGCATTCCCTCAGCTCCCATCACATCAGTTTTTGATGGAGCCTCAACATCAAAAGTTATCTTCAAAATACAGGCCGTCAGCAGCATATCCAATGCCTTTCTTACGGTAATACTTTATATAGAGACTTAACAGAGCTTGTTCCATGTAACTCTCAAATGCAGACCAGATTTAGATTTTTAGCGTGTGTGTGTGTTCATGTGTGGTTGCTGTTTGACTCTAAAGGACTTGTATTGGTAATTTAGCCTGAGTATTTGTAACTGGCCAGGTGTGCACGAGAGGTATTGAATCTTCAGTGCTGGCAGGAAGAGAGTTTAGAGACTTGGAACTTCCTCCAAATACCAGCTCACAGGAGACCCTGAACTGTATTATTAATGAATGTCCTTAGATGTACTCAGAGGACCAGCTTCAACTGGTTTTTGTGGAATCTTTGGTTTGGGGGGAACCTGTGCTATGGTTTAATTGAGCAATATTCATTAAGCAAGGTTTAGTGAAACGTGCTCAGTTGAATAAATAAAGGCCTTTAACCAAATAATAGTAAGTCATTAACCTCAAATGCCTCTTTTACCTTCATTTATTCTGCTTTGATGCATTCGGTGATATTGTCACAGATCAGCTCAATTAAATTTAGCATTTTGTATTTCAATTAGTATGCGTGGACGGCCTTTATTATCTTTGAGTGTGCTGATTAGTATGGACGTAAATGTGACTGATGAACAGGTGCAGTCTAATAATCAACCCAACACAAAGGCTTCGAAATTACCAATATGCCCCTAGCTAAGCGTAATGAATTAAACACAATCCATAGCTTCCAGACACAGTTTATCATTTTTTTTACCCTGCTATTGTCTGTCTCTGTCTGAAAATCCATTTTATACAATCCAAAATGTGATTGAATTGGCTGAAATGAATTCCTGCTCCGTTAACAAAGGGGTGTTTATGACTGCTATGAGATCGTCCTCCAGTTATATTTTCACATATACACTAATTAAGAATTAAGAGATGTCTATTATGCTCACCAAAACCGCATTTATTTGATCAATGCAATATTATGCTGTTTATTTATTTTACAATTTAAAATAACTGTTTTCTGCATAAATACATTTTTAATTCTAATTTATTCCTGTGGTGGCAAGGCTTAATTTTCAGTGTCACATGATTCTTCAGAAATCATTCCGATATACAGATTTAATACTCTATTATCATCAATTATTATTGGTGCCCAATTATTATTATTTTTTTTAAAAGATATTTTTTTGGAATTTTCACCTTTTATCATGATAAGACAGATCAGAATAAATAAAATAATTACAAAAAATACGAATTATTTCAAACTTCTGATCGGTAATGTAAATGTGACATTTGCTGGTTAAGGCACTACACTTCACATCAGAGTCATTAAAGTCATTAAGGACTAGACTTGAAGGCATCCTATGTATTTTGGCAACCTGATACTGCTGATACAGTTTATCCTGTTAATCGATCTGTAACGGACTGTAGTCTCTCACCATCGAAATCCTGAATGATTTATGTCAAAAGAGCCACATCTGGATCACTGAAGTGCCTCTGTAATTGCAACGTCAGTGATCACAGATATCAAGGCAAGCGGTATCGATCGAACGCTGTCAAGCAAACGCGTCAGTCCTCAAACCGAGGTCAGTTCGATATCTGACTAATAAGAGCTCGGGCTCTGGACTATGTGAAGGGTGATAGGATGAAAAGAGGCGAGCGAAGCCCATTTGTCTTTTTTTTTTTTACCCCATTAGACGCATGATTCCAAACAACACTGACCCGTGTTTGACTTGCTCATACCCAACCATAGACACACATAATTGTTAAGTTTTGATATGGTTGACATATTTCTAAAGGGGGTTGCTGGTGGTTTTGCTTGCCCTTTATCAAGACCCTGTGGTGATGCACAGGAACCAGAGAGGAGGATGTGTGGTAAACAGCTCTCCCTCAGAGTCTTCTATTCTCTGCTCGGTGAGTAATGAGTCCTCAGGCCCTGTTGGCTAATTAAACCTGACATCACACCACAATTTGCTCTCCCTGACTGCTTCCTGCTGGCCTCCATGAACTCACTAGCCACTTTTCACATAGAATCAGCTAATTGTACATCTACTGTAAGAAAAAATGGCATAGCCTGTTACGGAGTATACAGTACTTTAGTGAACTCTAAATGGTGCATGTTAAGACACTTTGAAGTACAAATATGTGTACTAAGATTTTTTTATTTTAAAGATCGCAGTAATTTGTACAAGAAAATACTATTTCAGTCTTTCTATTCTCTGTAATTATAATATAAAATAATAATTTACTAGGAAGTTCTTAAACTAAATGCTACACTTCCTACACATTTGAGGACTACAGATCCTCAAATCTGGCTCGTGAGATCCACTTTCCTGCAGAGTTTAGCTCTAACCGTAATCAAACACACCTGAGCATGCTAATCAGAGTCTTCAGGATCATTAGAAAATCACAGGTAGGTGAGTTTGATCAGGGTTGAAGCTAAACTCCGCAGGAAAGTGGGTCTCTCGAGCCAGATTTGAGGATCACTGCTTTAGATATTAATGTGTGTCTTTTTAAGAGTAGTTCACTGAAAAAATGAAA
The DNA here is from genome assembly GCA_036784905.1 of Acrossocheilus fasciatus. Taxonomy (NCBI): domain Eukaryota; kingdom Metazoa; phylum Chordata; class Actinopteri; order Cypriniformes; family Cyprinidae; genus Acrossocheilus; species Acrossocheilus fasciatus. The sequence continues at coordinate 12,621,751 of CM071951.1, read as the reverse complement.
ATTTTGTCGTCATTACAGGCCTAGATGATTTTCTTCTGTAGAACACTTCCGTGAAAGTCATTGGAGACCATTTTTTTGGAATTTTTATGTGGACAAAACCACTTGAAATGTTCCTTAATATGTTGTCTTTTATTCTGTAGAAGACCGTAAAGGCACCGATTATACTCACACCAGTGTTCTTTTTTGTTAATCGCTTAGGGGTAAGAAGAAGTTTGAAATACTTTTGCAATGATATATGGTTAGCGAACATCCCAACGCTGCCCAGAATGCCTAGAAAGACGGATGAATATGTAAATATGTGCTATGCATTTTCCTCTCAGTAACTAAACAGACACTCAACAAAAATTACAGCCTTGAGAAAGCATCAGATCATAGGGATGTGTTTGTTATGTTTACATCAACTCTGCAATTTGACACTCCTGTCAAGTCACGTCACATTTATTTATATAGTGCTTTATAGAACAGATTGCTTTAAAGCAAGCAGCTTTCATCTCATCAAAGAGGGCAGAGCTGCAGGCATACCTTCCTATTACGTAATTACCACAAGCCAATGGTAGTTTGAAGGAGTTTACCAGCTGGAGCGAATTTTCTGCGAAGTTTGCTTTGGCAGCTGTTTTGAACTCCAAACAAACTTCATTTTGAACCGGGGACTACTTTCAGGCGCTGCGTAATATCACTACGCCTGCTGCGGCCATGTTACGGCAGCAAAGTTCCTTGATTATTACGCCGGAATGAGAGTAGTTCCTAATCATATCAGCCTAGAAAATCGCAACTTTTCATTTTCCGCCGATCTTAGTACACGATATAACTACAGAAGAGTCAAGTATTAAATATGACAAATATCGAAACTCTTTGATCGTTTTTAAACGCGATGCTACTGGTCTAATAGGATTCAATGATCTATGCTAAGCTATGCTAAAAGTGCTCTCGCCAGACCCGGAGATCGGCTGAATGGATTCAAAAACGGTAAAACTCAACTTATTAACTCTGGGGGAGTTGGAGAATGAGCCTATTTCCAAAAAAAGTGGAGTGTTCCTTTAAAGTATACCGGGCATTTAGGTGAATAAATGATTACATTGAGTTTTGGGTTGAACTATGCCCAAGGTTGCCAGGTTTTCACAACAAAACCCGCTCAATTGCTACTCAAATCTAGCCCAATGGCATTTCAAAGAGGGTCCCCTGGTAAAAATCGTGTTCCGGTGGGTAAAATATACATTTTTTGGAGAGGTTCCCCTGGTAAAATTTGCATTGCAGGGGCTAAATATCACATATTTGGGGTCGCTTCAATCCGCGGCAACAGTGTTAAAGTAGCCCAATTGACTTGGCAACCTTGACTATACCTTTAAGGTGCCAATATGTGCACCCTTTATGGGTAGATAAGATCCAAAGATCTAGTTCTGTGGGAACTTTCCCACAACAAGCTGTTGTACTGCCCCTGATATCACAAGTACATCACGGAGACGTCTGTTTGACGTCTGCATTTACATCTGCAAGACGTATTTTTTAGAGCGTTTGCTCATCTGCAATATGTCTATAGGACGTTTCCTATCAGATGTCAAATAGATGTCTATTAGATGTCTTTAAGATGTTTATGATTTAGAACGTATGTAAAACTGACATCTTACAGACGTCTGTCAGATGTTTGTACAAAGCAGATGCTTTTCAGATCAAGTGATCTTTAACAGACATCTTGCATATGTACCAAGATACAATTTTGTTCAGACACTGTGTGAGGATGTAGTTAGTTTCATTAAGCCACACATTAACTAAAGATTATGATGTTTGTCTGAGCATGATGAAAAGTGACCAGTCAGAGCCAGTCTTTTTTTTTTCTTTACCTGTCATTTATCCATATGATTTTGCAACACGGAAGTCATTTTCTTTGAATAAGCAAGACTTTATCTTTATTAGCCAAAAAGAATAACTAAGTGCAGTAAACATTAAATCTATTTGCTCTATAAACCAGTGTGTTTATGGCTACAATAATAAAATACTATGAGAAGAAATTCCAGTTTGCAATATTAAGCAGCATAATGCTTTTGTACAGCTAAAATAAACAGAAGTGGGTAACTCTGGAAGCCTTGCAGATTCAAGTTACAAACAGCTTCTCCCACTCTGAGGTTAAAAAATATGGCTTATACGAAGTAGTGGATTCAATTCTGTTTGTAAATATCAAGTTTTTTTGCTACTATGTCTCTCAGGCACCACTTTTTTTTAAAGATTTGCTTTCACTAACCTGGCAAATGGAGGCAAATCCGGAATAGTTATTTCTTATAAACTTAAGCATAGGACCAGCCAATCTGGTGGGAACTACAGATTTCAGCCAGCTCTTTTTTGTGTGTTATATGCATCCAGACGGTCAGTAAACACACTGTGGGTGGTCTGTGGGTGAGCCGGCTGAGGCTGAGACTAGGATGAAGTCTGAGTGCAGAATCTTAGTCTTGCTCACGGAATAGGAGCAGATTTCGGTGTGTTTGGGTTTTCCTTTCTCCATAGACGTAGATTTGTGGGTCCGCGTGCTCTGACTTTAGTTTATGCGATTTCTCCACAGCAGGAGGTGTGCGCCGTGTGTGGCTGAAGCTCCATGACTCCTTTGGGGGAGATGTGTTTTGTGAAGAGTCGTGCTAAGCTCTTGTGTGATACTCTCTTGTTGATTCGTGCTTTGTTGTCATCAAAGCATGTTGTCATTGCTTGTTCCTTTATGAAGCTTGAGGGTGCGAATCTGGTTTCATTATTGAGGGGGATCTGTGCGTGCTCTCGGGCTGCTTTCCCTCTTTTCTTCGGGAGGTCTTCATGTGTCAGATCTACCTGAATTGCTTTACTTGTTTCAGGTGAAGCGTGACTGGGAGAATTTGAGTTTTATCTGGCAATGCTTTGACAGCCAAGCAGGAAAGAGGAGGACAGACTTAATACGGATTGCAGTCAGCAACCAACACGTCAGCTGTACAAATGCAGACATGTGCATGTGCTTTTACATACACTCGTTGGTAACATTTTACAATAAGGTTCAGTGGTCCTGTTGTATAATAATAATAATAATAATGTTATGAGGGTACAATGTACTATTGTGTTCATGTGTTTGTTTATTTATATGCCAGTATTTTTTTTTTATTTAAACTTGTGTAGCCAATAAGTGCATTGTATCAAAATTACTAATTTAAATGCTAGTGCGTGGCAGTTAAGTAAACTTAATATAAAGTGGTTCTCTTTTGGTTAATAATAATAATATCTCCATATACTAATAAATTCAAGTTGCATGAATTCACATTGTATTATGTTCAGTCCATGGCATTTCATATTATCAGTTTCCATAGAAGCTAATTTTATTTTGCACCATTTTATTAAACTGTAAGCCCCTTAAAATGATAGAACAGGACTTAGTCAATCAATGTTAAATACTCATTGTTTATAGTCAGAAAACTTAAATATTATTATTGTTAACATGAGACTAGTTTGCTAGAATATTCAGTTTTCTCATTAACTTTTAACTTCGCATGATTATATATCGCTGTTAAAGCTTGTAAACCTGGTCTTAACCTGACACAAAAGTACAGATCAAATACTATATATGTATATATATATATATATATATATATTTAAACAGGAATACATTTTAGTAATTTAGCCAAATATGAGCTTCACTGTTCAGTCTGTTTACTTCCATTTAAAAGTCCCTCACTGTAACACTAGAATTTGCCTTTTAAAAGAACAAGGGAAAAGTCGAAAGTATTTTCCGTGGTAATTGTTATTGTGTATTGAATGCTGTCAATTGTATTGAACCTGGAACATTCCTTTAACGCAGCACTCAGAGACATGGCCATTGGAAAATATCGATCTAAACAAAGGATCCACATTGGTTTTCTCTGACAAATGGGTTTATTAAGATGCTCTGTGCTTGCCAGCATTTACGAGTCCATTAAACAGCATATACTCGTAATGGCATATCATATTCATCTATTTTACTGTCAAATTAAGACAAAAACTGTGCCCTTTGAAGTGAGTCCTTGATAAACAATGCAAATGTTAATTGCTGTGGCCTCATATCCTGAAAGATTTTGTTTTACTCGGGGTAATCTGGTGTGGTCACACACCAGTGAAGGTAGCGGTGGTTTGTTAAAGCAATAAGACGTTACATTGCAGTAATAGAATTTTATTTAATATTCTGTAGTGCAGAATTCAATTTTGCAGTCACACATGCATTGTATATTTTAATAGCTTTGAAGTAGGAACATGTAGACTAGGTTACAGAGTCAGACTGACCCATTTAATAAAACAGTTCTTTTAAAAAGTTATTTGTCCAGCAATGCAATCCATTTTAATAGAAAATTTCAGTATTTAAAGGTCTTCAAAGTGTTAAAGGTACTTTCTCTTTTGGTGAAAAAGAAGTTCTGCAAGTATTTTAACAGCAGGGGTTGGAAAGCTTGAAAAAGCAATCCACATATTATCTTTTAGAAAGTTTATAAAACTTTAAACTCTAGCTGCGATACTGGCTGTGACCTCCATAATGCAGTTTGCCAGTCCAATACTAATCAATACTGAGAGAACAAAGCAAATTAAAAAAATATTATTTATTTACAGGAACACTTTTTTTTTTTATTTTTTTTTTGAGGAGTCATCACTCAGCCCAAGAGCACTAGGTGAAAAAAAAATACCTTAAGAAAGTTAGACCTTAGTATGTCAGAAGAAATAGGGGGAAACTTCACCCAGCCTGTAGAAATCAAAGTGAGAAGGCTTCATTCATTTTAGATGAAAGATAAACTATAATGACAGGAATATATATATATATTTATATATGTACACACACACATATAATTTCAGTAACTTACCAAAAATACTGTGGCTGCTCATGTGCATCACGCCTTTGAGGTCTTGTGTGCACCTGAAGGTTTTGGAGCAGGTGTTGCTTTTTGATCAAGGAATGAGTTTAGAGAGTAAGGCACTCCCTCTGCATGTGTGTGATAAGTGCATACTGCTGGAAATGAGATAGAAAGGGCCATAAATTGGATGCATATGGAGAGAGAAGGAGAATGATAGATGGAAGTGTGCATGTGCATTAGTATGCTTCTGAATGACGTGCTTTTGAGGAATAATCCTGCACACTGTTGTGATGGTCATCTCCTAAAGGAATATTCCAAGTTAAGCTAAATGCACAGTATTTGAGGCATAATGTTGATTCATTTCCACTTGCACCCTACTTAAAACAAATAAAAACAGCATAATCGTAACAAAAATAATAGTTTGCAATGACAGTATTGCTAAAACCCTAAAAAGAGGTTTACAACTCAGTTTTAACTGAAGAATTAATGTAAGTTGTTTTATATATAATAAGCTTCATATTTCTGTTTTGGCTGAAAAAAAATTGCCCCCCCCCCCCCCCCCCCCTTTTTTGTGGTAATCAACATTATGCCACAAATGCTATCGACTGAGTTTAACTTGTATTGAATCCAGCATCTCTTCCTTTTTGAATCCATTTAAGCAATTCCTTTTTCTTGCAGTTCTCCTAGTGGAAATTGTATTCAGCACTTTTTTTTGGCATTTCGAGGCAAAAATAGAACATTTTAAATGGAAGTAAATGGTTTTAATTACATCTCATCATTTTAAATACAAGGGAGTATTTTAATTAGAGAAGGCGTCTCGTGCTCTTCTCTTTCCAGGGGGAGTGCTCTCTGTAACACCAAAGCAATTTCTTCCCACTCTGCCTCCATTTCTCATCCCCAAAACGTTTTTCTGAGTGCAGTGAAATTAATGCAGGGTGGAAATGTTGGTGGGGTTTTAATAAGATGGGCAGAAGGTTCTGCATAGGCCCTGAAAACACCACAACACGCTTTTAAGATTACTTGAAATGTTCTAAGTACATTTTCCCCATTCTTTTGCTTCCAGAAATACTTTGTATCCGCTCTCTTTTTGCTCTTGCCTGAAGTTAAAATAAGTTTTTGCAGCTCAGTTATTAAGCGCAACCAAAATGATGGGCAGTTGACAGATTTGTGAGCGAGAGAGACAGCCTTTGAGAGTGTGTCTGGCGGTGACTGGAGGAAGACCCCTTCACTTATTTCCTGTGATGTACTGTAAGATTTACAGGCTTTATTGGTCTTTGATTTGAGGTATAGGCTTTTATCAAATATTGATGCCATTCCTTAGCAATCTTAAATTGGATTTATGATTAAGAATGGCAAAGTTATCACCATCTGTCCTCAGAAAGTGACATTTAATACTGAAATCCTTTTGCTGCTGATTGGGAAACGATGATTGCTAGGATTAATTAATTACTCTGTAGTATGTAAGGGTGGAAAGTAAGATGAGACGTTCCAGCTGCCAGAATTGTTCTGTAATTGCTTTTGTGGCTCTTATTCTCCAGCTCCAGAGAAGAGAGTTTAGAAAGAGAAAGAAAAATCAGAATGCATTGCTCCTAAATGGCTCCTTGAAAATTTTGGCCTGTATACTGTATGTCTACGAACATATACTGTGTTCATAAGCTGACAGAATACAGTTAATGGTTTTGTTTTAGACTCCTAAATATGGTTACGTTTACACACACAGTTCACTTAATGTTGAGAATAAGTACATAATAATGTCATCAATCATTCTATATCTGTAATTGTATGATGTAAACTGCTGAGGTGGAAAAAAATCAAAATAAAGTGAGGAAAAAAATTATATCTTGTTGGATACAGTCATTTCTTTAAAAAAATACATAAATAAATACTAGTCCTGGTTAACGATTAATCGTGATTAATCGCATCCAAAATAAAGGTTTTTGTTTATATAATATATGTGTGTGTGTGTACTGTGTATGTTTATTATATATTTATATATATAAGACACACACATGCAGCACATATTTTGAAAATATTAACATATATTCAAATAATTTATATTATATATAAACATATTTAATATATAAACATAACATGGTTTTCTTAAATATATACAGGCATGTGTGTGTATTTATATATACATAATAAATATACACAGTACACACACATACATTATGTACACAAAAACTTTTATTTAGGATGCGATTAATCATTACCTAGCACTAGTTTAAAAAAAAAAAAAAAAATTAAGAAATGACTGTATCCAACAAGAGATATATATATTTTTTCCTAACTTTATTTTGATTTTCTCCACCTCAGCAGTTTACACCATACAATTACAGATATAGAATGATTGATGACATGAATACGTACTTATTCTCAACAAGATATAATTTTAAAATAATATGCCGTGCCCAACTGTGAGTTTCCCAATTATAGTGTTTTTTTTATTTTTTATAATTGTTATTTTCAGACAGTTGTAAACTCACAAATAGCAGCAATTTTAAAGTATGTAAACCAGATTACAGTAACAGTGTTGTACTACTTGGATTTTCCATTAGAAAAATAAACTTTATAAATTTTATCACTTTTTTTAAGTGAAAGAACTAAATACTGTGTTTCTATAATTGCTTTTGATTGGCATTAAAAAAAGCATTATTCACATTTTGATGTGCTCAGCATGTCGGAAAATAAGTTTCTGTTCTTTGAATATCTGATGATTGCTCTTTAAAGGACAAGCTGTCCTTGTGATAATTCAGGCTTCCCATGTTCCCTTACTGTGTGCTCACACCATGGTGTCTTTTACTCTGTAGGCAGTGCACTCAATGCCCTCTTGCTGTGAAAACAGGCTATTTGAAAGGATGCCTGTGTGATGTGCTCTTGTATTCCTCTTTGCTCTGCAGACGAACAGTCTGTCTCTATATAAAGCAGAACGATGCACAGACCGCCTCACATGGGCGGCACTCTCACTTGACCTGCACACCCTCGACTCAATCAGAAAATTCATGAGCCTTGTCCACTCCATCAAAAACTATTAGGGCAACACTCCAGCGGCTAATGGCCTGTCATCATTGTCACTGGCTACACTAAGTCACTCATCTATAGAAAAAAAAAATCATATCTAAAGTGAAATTACAGAGTGAATTCGCTGTCTAGAGCACTTGCAATTTACAGAAATAGAAAAGAATTGGCCAGCTGGGCTTGTGCTTAATATGATACATCTGCTAATCGAGAGTGGCTTTTGTTAAAGCACATCTGAAACCTTTGAATTGTTATTCACTAAAATCCCCAGTGGAGAGAACCGCTGACCCTATACTGTGGCGTAAGTGGAAGAGTTAGCTTGACCTTGAAAGCTGTTTTCAGTTAAACGGCCAATGGAAATGTGTGTCTGAATGTCAGATTTCTGCACATAAGGGCGGCAGCAGCCGTGGGTGTCGGACTGAATGAGACAGAACTACAGCTGAGTCTGTGAGTGGGAGACGGGCTGCTAATGTGCTGGACGGATGGTTTCAGCACGATTGAGCAGCTTGTGATTCCCACATGACTGTGGTGACCACTGCCCTTCTCCCTTTGGGGGGAGCAAAAATGTTTTTTTTATGCATTGGTTTTATATCAATATATTTAAAAATGTAATTTATTCTTGTCATACCAAAGCTGAATTTTCAGCAGCCATTACTCCGGTTTTTAGTGTCACGTGATCCTTCAGAATCATTCTAATATGATGATCTGGTGCTCAAGAAACATTTCCTATTGTCAAAAAAGTACAACTTAAAAATTGTACTCAAGTATTAAAAAACTGGAAGTACTTTTTTTTTCCCTTGACAGACAAACAGAAGATTGGTTAAAGGGAGAAAACGAAACAAAATGCAATGGCAGAGGTCAAACTCGTGTATCTAGTGCAACATTAACAATTAAAATGCAGCACAGCAGAACACACACACACACACACACACACACAGACACACACACACACACACACACACAGACACAGACACAGACACAGACATATGCCATTAGATTTTTCAATAAATAAATTCTAACCCCACACTTTACATTATATATTGTATCTGATAATGTAATTATCTATTTATATAAAAGCATAACATTTTTATTATATATTGTATTGTTTTAAAATAAAAAATATTTATTTTTAATATTTATATATTTTTGTCAATAAATGAACAAATAAATAAATAAATAAATAATGAAATCTAATAATTATCTATATTTATATTAATGTATTATATTTGATTTATTGTATTGTATTTTGAAATATTTCATATATGTTTAATATTTAGCATTTATTAATGCCCTATATGTTTCTAGTAAACTCTTATTTTTTCAATATAAGGTTATATGAGCATAACATATAATGATAATAAAAAGTGCAAAAAGTTAACAGTAAATAAAATGTTGCTCATTGTCTTTGTAGGCTCCATGCAGAGCTGTAAAGGTCTATAATGGTAATTTAATATCAGATTATATAACCCATGACTGTGTTTAAAATGGATTAGATAAACAAATGGCAGGATGTTTGTGCAGAAGCGGTTGTTCTCAAGCCAATCAGTCTCTGTGTCTCCAAATGAGCCATCGGGTGGAAAGATGGTTCACAGTTAGTGCATCATGCAGCTGCCCTGGAGACAGATCAACTTCATAATTGAATGCCCTCTCCTACAGCTCCCACGTTGGACTCCAGGGTTGGAGGTCTGCCGCCGTGCGATTGCAGTTTACTCTCTGCTTCGCCTCTCGTTTTGACAGAGATACCCAATAATGTACTGCATCTATAAGAAAGTCTTAATTAGAGGTGGTCTCCTCCCCTCACAGAGATGAGAAACTTCAATGAGGTGATTTACGCAAACCTTGACTCGGTAATCCATTTCATTTTCCCTCACATTAAGTTTTAAATGCTGAAACACTCTGAGCCGTGTCATTTTATTTGTCAATAAAGGCTCAGAGCAGCAGAGACAGATGAAGGCCTGAGGCGGTGGGATGTTGTTTTGAACGAACGGCCTGCAGTTGGAACAATTTCGTGCTGCATATTTCAGTTTCTCTGTTTACTGAAGATGATTATGCACCTCACATGTTCAAACAGAGTCAATTACTGTTTTCACTTGGCATGCTGTCATATTAATTTGAGTCTCTAAATACAGTGCTCATAATGGGGTCATCTGAACCAAGCGATTTGAACTGTTCGGCGGAGAATGAGTCACCCGCTAGAATGAGAAAGAGCCTTCTCTTGTTCTCGTGTTGTTTTACTGGGGTTGAGGAGGGAGAGAGAGGGGAACTGGCTCGAAGGCAAGTGGCATTCTTCCTCTTCTCCAGGCATTGTTTGTGGTTTGGGATTTCAAAGTGTTTTATCGGCACAAGGCAAAGCGCTTGTGTGAAATTTGCTGTGCGGACTGTGGGATTGGAGGTGGAAAAGCTGCATTCTTCTTAGATATGTGTGGCTAAAGGGCGTGAGTTTCCACCAGCTTTGACTCACAAGCAATGTATTTCTTTATTTCAAAGAAAAAGCCAATTGATTTGAATCATAAGGGGCTTCAGTCCCATTTATAAGAGAAGTCTTTGAAGTGAGAAATTTCATGTAAAGTACATAAAGGACTGTTCACTTTCCATTTCTGTCGATTTAATTAGAAGCTCATAATGTATTCTTGAAATGTTTGTCACTCTAAATGCACAGGAATACCGAGTGTATGTGTGTATATATATATATTTATATATATATATATATATATATATAATACACTCTGTATTCCTGTGCATTTAGAGTAGATAAATTTTGGATCTATTTGAAATAGAAAACTTTACATTGTTATTTACTTAGCATTATAAGTCTCTTTACTGTCACATTTAATCAATTTATGTCCTATAAAAAGAAAAGTATATAAAGAAATTCTTACTGACCCACAAAAAATTTAAATGTTATGCATATTTATACATATAATACAGTATAATGTAGTGTATGTATATCTAAATAAATATTTATGGCCAATATATAACATTTTCTCAGTTTACTCTATTTAGCTTTAATGGGTATGCCAAAAGGTATTTTATTTTATTTATTTTATTTTAACCCTACTTACAGCAGTGTTGCTGTCTGCAGCCTTATGGCTTGAAAGAGTTTGGGATTGTAAGTAAGGCAATTTGAGTAGGAGCAGGTTCAGAGATTGTCAAGCTGAAAGACTTTAGACAAATGGATATCAAGTGGACATGGAGTCGAGGTCTTAGCAGGTGACAGGTAGGAAAACCCTGCCAACCTTGTTCTCTTCGGGAGACTGATGACTGGACACTTGAGAAAGTGCAAAAGTGCCTAAGTCTCCAGAACTTTGGGGAAAAAATAGTGTTTGGAGTGCACTACTTCTCCAATCTCTGATCACATGCTTTAGATTTATAAGGACTACTGAAATCAGCGACGTGAATGAGATGATTTCTCCTCTGGCTTTTGTCTGATGTTTGATCACATCATCTTCATTCTTTTGTGCGGTTCTATTGAAGATGATGTGTGAAGGTTTTTTCTTCCTTTGCTGTCCTTTGAGGTGTCATCAAGGCATCTTGTTTTTTTTGTTTTTTTACCTCCCCCTTGCAGGAATCTGAATAAATGATTCGGTATCTCAAATCCAATATCAGATGCTGTATGTCAACAACTACAGAGAGTCTCTGTTCCTTCACTATTACTTTGTAGGGTTGCGTCTTAAAATCAATACCTAGATTGAATTAGCTTTCTTGTTTTTTAACCTTTGAATTGTATTGCTCAAAGTGAATCCCATCCAGCTCTGAATATCATTAATCAAGGAATAGTTCACACAGCAAAGTTCACTCATGTTGTTCCAAACTTGTACATTTATTTATCTATTTATTTTTTGATTGGAAATTTTAAATAATATTCAAAGGATTTTTTTATTTTCCATACTACAACAGTTCATATTGACCATCATAAAAATGGAATAAACATACAACTATACTGTATAAACTACTATTATGTGGCAAAGAATTGTGTGAAGATTCTTCCAAATGTGTCCTGTTTTGTCCTACAGATGAAATACCAAACAACATGTTGGTTTGCGACATGACGGTGAGTAAATTATCTCATAATGTGCATTTTTGTTTGAATTTATGACACTGATGAGCAAGTGATGCAATGTTAAATTTCTCCAAATCTGACCTGATGAAGCAACCAACTTATTTATATATTGGATGTTCTGTAGGTGAATACATTCTCAGCAAATTGTAATTTTTGGGTGAAGTATTCCTTTAAATGTCACTTCAGTAGAATCATTTTGGAGGCTGCTTTTCAATAGGCCCATCAAGATCATATCTTGATATCAAGATCACAGCTTGTCAGTAAACAGCGGCTCTGTGTAGTAAATGCTGAAAATCACGCATGTGATGGAAATTTACCACTGATTACAGAACCGGCTTTACTGACAAGATGCGCATTACAGTTTTTTACAATCGCTGTGACATTTTTTTCCAATACTTCTAACAATTTTCCTAAACTCTTAAAGGAACACTCCACTTTTTTTGGAAATAGGCTCATTCTCCAACTCCCCCAGAGTTAATAAGTTGAGTTTTACCGTTTTTAAATCCATTCAGCCGATCTCCGGATCTGGCGATAGCACTTTTAGCATAGCTTAGCATAGATCATTGAATCCTATTAGACCAGTAGCATCGCGTTCAAAAACGATCAAAGAGTTTCGATAGTTTTCCTATTTAATAGTCGATAGTTTTTGAACGCGATGCTTCTGGTCTAATAGGATTCAATGATCTATGCTAAGCTATGCTAAAAGTGCTATCGCCAGATCCGGAGATCGGCTGAATGGATTCAAAAACGGTAAAACTCAACTTATTAACTCTGGGGGAGTTGGAGAATGAGCCTATTTCCAAAAAAAGTGGAGTGTTCCTTTAACGCACCAACACACCTACAACACACAATTGACAAAACAGTTAATTTCATGTTCAAAATCACACACTGCAAACTAAACTCTAACACTAATTTTCAAAATACAATACAATACAATACACTAACACAATACACTACATCTATCTAAACACTGCAAACATGTCTCAAAATCAAATTATTATTCCAAAACACTAACACATGTTCTCTTCCAACAGGAACATTTAGTCGATCATAGCACAATATCATAAAAACACTAACATCAAATGGAATTACAGAAACTGTATTATTTTAGGTGTCAGGTCTGACCTTACAGTAATACAGTATATTGCATTGATCATAGATTGTGTTTTACACTACAGTTTGTTTTTCTTTTTGGGTTTAGTAAATGCATGTATTTTGTCTTATTGCTGCAGAAATTCAATACAAAATTTGAATGACCCATCTCAGGGTAGAAAAAGAGACTGAGACAGAATTGCTGCAGTAAAGGCTTTATTTGCAACAGGCCATTAGAAAAACAAAAAAGAAAACAAGAATGCATGAAAACAAAAGATATGCAATATTCTGTCATTTATTATGAATGCATGAAAACAAAAGATATGTAATATTCTGTCATTTATTATGTGAAAGTACAAAATATACAAACAGAAAAAGCCACAGAAGAATTATAAATAATCTGCCTGGCCTTCTGCATTTGGCCACATGTTCTCATCCATATCACACCTGATATCTTCTCTGGCAAGGCTTCTTGGGAAGAATCTTTTGGTATGCCTTATCCTTCCTGGTATTGTTCAGCTGTGATGTCTTGGCATTCAGCATCCATTGCATCCTGGAGGGACTTTTGACCCTGTGGACGGTGGTCAAAAACCTTCCATCTCCAGGCTCAGGAAAACTCCTCAATGGGGTTGAGGAAAGGGGAGTAAGGGGCAAGGAAAGGAAAGGATTGTGAATATGAACAGCTGTTCACTTTGACTTTAGCCTATAAGTTAGTTTTAGAACATGATGTTATCTGTTCCGATATACAGTGTGAAAGCGTTTGAAAATTTGGCAGTAAAATTACATTGTTTTGGTCTTGGTTGAGCTTGTGTGTAAAAGAAGTTCAAGCATTTTAAATTTGTGTTAACTGTATGCATTTTGTGTCAAAGCAACAAGAAATGTGTTAATTGTATAGCCTACACAGACTGATGTTGTGCTAACTGTTAAGAATTTAGAAAAATTGTCATAGCGATTGTAAAAAACTGCAAATATTGCGATTATATCGTGCAGCCCTAGTCCAGACCTCCAGTTCCATGTAATACTGCCATTTCAGGGAAATCAGGGTAAATACTTACAATGGAGTGGATTTGGAGCAGGATTTTCTTTGTGGACAAAGACATCTTCATGACACCTGTGCCACTGGATGTGATGAGGCAGAGCTCACTGTAGATTTCGAGGAGAGGAGGTGTGATATAAGTTGCATGTGTCTTGTTTGCAGTTGTGCCTATATTCTGACATGAGTGGGAATAGACTTATAGGAGAGAGACATTCTTTGTGTATTTGTTCGAAAAACATCGAAAAAGCTTGTTTGCACAGTGTTCTCGGTTACAAGGAAAATATTAAATTCGATTCACAGTACAAGTCTACAGCAAACAGAGGATTTCAATAGTGCAAGAGCAGTGTACCCTATCCATGCTATGCAGGATGCAATAACATATTGATACGCAATGGAGATATATACAAATAAACTTGTAAAATATAACTCATTAGTAATAAATGAGTGGAGCCATTCTGTAGTACTAAATGACAGAAGGATGTTTTACAAGTGCAGTTTGTTTTTGAAGAGCAGTGGAGTTTTAACCTCCAAAAGCTTTTTAAGGTACTGCTGAAGTCTCTTTAGTCTGTTGAATGGTGGGATGTAGCCATGACTACTAAGATTCTGATTAATTTATTCTACCATAATAAATGGATATGCGTGTGATTGCAACAGATCTTTTTTTTTAAAGCCATGACAAAGAATCAACTAGTTTTCATTAATATCCACTGTGGGAAATTGTCTTGGACTCACCATGGAAACTGCTGAAGAACACTGTAATCATATGTTTTAGTACATGTGATGTTTGATTTGTGAATGTTAGTGACCTTTTCCTCTAGAACTCATCTCACTAATGCGTCAGAGCTAAAAGCCTGACTCATACTAACTCCCAAACCTAACATTACTTTCTACCTTGTGATATTTTTTAACAGGACTCAACAAATCTGTAAGAGTTTGACTGATTTCGTTTTTTTTTTATTGATTGATTGATTGATTTCACCCCTTGTTTGAGGTGCCTTCAATATGTCATGCCTTCATTTCACTCTTCCAGGATTGTTTGCAGGAAATTGTGCCATTTGTGTGCTGTGGACATACTTTTGACTTACTCCTGTACCTTAAAAAGATTTAGAACCATATTTAAAGAACTGAATTTCATAATATTTACAATTACATTAGCATGGTCAAGCTGTAACTTTTTTATTAAACAGATAAAATATTTTTCTTGGCTCGAAACACAAAAAAATTGGCTGTAAATAATGTGGCATAGTGCTGTAATACTTGCTAGTTAAGAGCATTATTAGCCATTTTTGCGCTGACCTTCAACCCTGAAACGTTTTGAATGTAGCGAGGTTGGCACAAAACATGTTTTGTAAAAGAAATGTCATGCAATACAAATATTTTTGTTAAATTAAAATGTGTTTCCTTTCAAGGCACACAAAACTGAGTCATGCTACTAGAATTTTTTATAGTTACCAATTAGTTAGCTATTCCAGTTATATTAAGTATTTGAATACCATGTGTCGGGGCTTAAATTTGTAGCACTTAAATAAATATTTAGTATTGGACTAATTCTTAGTATTAAGAATTAATAAGTACATTCCCCTATGGTGCTCCTGTATTTCTACAGCATTAACAGCCCTGTTATTATTTTGCCTGAGGTGGAAAAATATGATTTCTTGAAAGTTCAGGCAAGAGATTTTCAGAAAAAAATGAAACAGTTTCTTGGAAATTATTTTTCATCAGTATTGGATAAGGCATAATGCACAGTCATCCAGTCGGTATTGCAATATAAACCCAAGAGGGTGATCTGCAAAGCAGAGGAGTCTTGTGATTTGATTTCAAAATGTAGCGATTGACTCATCAGAATCAAAGAAAAAGTAGCCTATTCGAGAGGTAATAAGCATAAGTAATAGACCCTCTGTTCCTATTACTTTTAAAGTATTACATGTGTTCAATTACATTATTGAAATATTTTTATTTTCCCTTTTACTTGCTGGTACATGTGAGTTTAAGTAAGGAATTCAGTTTTGCTGTTTTAAGACATCAGCTCATCATGAGAGAAGCTGGGCCATGTGTGCTGTCATATGGTCCAAAGCCTCCAGATGGATGAGGACAGACCAAACGTACCCCTTAACTTCCTTTCTAGCAAAAAAACACTATCTAAACATAGATGATTTATGGCTTCTTCAGTGCAGTTATATAGCACTCCAGGCTTTGATTTCCACCCAGTTTTTAATCTGAGATCTGAGATCATATTATAGGATAAGATACTGTACTTATTTGCTAAACAAGATGTAATATGTAATGCAATAACTTTGATTATACAAGACCTTGACTTGATTCCTATCGGAGAGCAATCCTGTTTATATGGAAGCCATCTGAGCATAATTCAACTGACACTTAAGATGCACTTTTTATAGTTTATCCATACCTACTGTTTGGGTTATGTTTACGCTTAATTATTTATCAAAGGATTTGGCCATGGCCTCCCTCCTAGAGTCTCCCCTTTTAACAAACATATCAGTTTCCCACATGTGTTGATATGGTTTGTTGTTTATCTCCCAAAAGGCATTATTGACTAGTCCTAGATCAATATCACCCAGAATATGAGCATGATGTATTCCCATCGACCTGAAAGAAAGAACAATCTCACAGAGTCGACCAAAACTCCATTAGGGAAAAAGAAAGTGTGATTACAGGCCTGATAATGGGGCTGTATACACATTGAAGTGCATCACTCTCCCCATATCTATTGGCGGCATGAGTTTGGATGTGGAAAGTAGCGGCCATCAGCCTCACTGTTCCATCAAGACCATCACAGCACAAATCCACAGAGGGACTGAGACCAATAAAAGCTGTTTTTTTTCCTGCCGGAACGATGCTGATGGGCTCTTTCTGCGGTGAGACGTGAAGAAATGTACAGCTCTGAGATGTGCCTCTACTTAATGGGGGGAACTTGGAAGCACTTGCAGTTATGCTATAACATTTTTTTGACTCAGAATGTGCAATCAGCACATGGCAGAAATATGCAAATAAAGTAACTGTGCACCATTCCTTGAATATTCAAATTAAGTTTGACGCGTATGAAATTGCAAAAGGATCTGTAGTGCATACTGTTTTAAGACACGTTAATTTTATTGTAGAGCGGCGACAATTAAATAAAATGTCATTTGCGTTATTGGTGTCACCAAGGAGCTTTTTAATGCTGTTGAAATCGTATTAAACACCCATGTTTGTGGTAACCAGATTCCAAGATGTAACATCTTAAGTTTTAATAGCATGAAGCAGCATCATAATTATACTATAAAGCCCATAAACATTCACAATTGAGTTTCATAGCTTTCAGATGGGGGATATCAACATGACCGGATTGATTATTGTCCTCTGCTATGCTCCGTTTGGTGTCGATGATGGAGAAGATGGCCTATCGTACCATTATCCTCTCCAATATAGTTATGGAGACATCAGAGCTTGTAAAGGTTGAGCAAATCTGGGATGATAAAGCTAGTCCTCTAATCTTTCATATAATCTTTCATTACCCGGCTCCGCTGAGCTTTTCATGTTTTTCTCTTTGTGCGTGCAGTGTAGCGTAGCCGCATGGGTACACTGGAGCTCGGTGTAAATCTATATCCTGCCAAGCTGGATCCAGGCTGTGGGAAAAGTGTGCATAAGTCGAGGGGGGTCACACCTCGGGCTCCTCTACTTACTTAACCCCCTCTGGTGAGGCTCCATTTCTGCGTGCAAAACATGAATTAATCACTTTCTGCATTGTGTGTGTGCAGTGGAGGAGGTCATGAAGACATTGCCTTGAAGAAGCCTTTTAAAGACTAAAGGGAGGTGGATTTGAGCGTAGCTGAGTCAATAAAGTTCCTTGGTGTTAATAGGTCATTCTCTTTTAGCTTATGTGAGATGGGTAATGATGGCTTCATAGTTTTGTGAAACTTTTTTGCATTAAAACATATGTGAGAGTAATGTGGGTGTATATAAATGCAGCAGTACTGAATGTATATACTTTTGTTTTGTTCAAATCTTGGTCAACTGGTGCAAACACAAACTAATGTGGGTTGCTTGTTGTTGTGCAGCAGTACTGAGGCGGCTAGCTTGACTGCAGAGGTCTCACAGTGCTAAATATGCACATATTTTATTTTCTCTGGCAACTGATAACAAAGAAATAACATGCCTCCTGAAAATGAACTTGGAATGGAGGAAGCAGCCAGACCGAGAGGGAATACTCCACCATTATTTTCAGAGACCTTAGGCATAAGACTGATTCAGAAAAACACTTTTGGCACCATAAATAGCTTAGACTTTTTGCTAAATGTCATTCTCTCCCAGTTTAGAATGTAAAATGATGCATTGACACATTAACGACACCTTTGTAATCAAAAACAGTACAGGACCTCTGTGCCATACTATCCTAATCTATTCTCTCTGCCCGGAATGTTCTTGTTTCCACCATGTTTCAATTCATTAGCTGCTTAAGCTTTTGATGAATTGATTCCAGTATGCCGATGGCTAGTTGAAATAAAGCGAACAAGCGAGACTACAGAGTGAACGGGAAGTCTCAGGTTTGTTGTAATGAGTAAGACGGCCATTGAGTGTATTAGTACGTTGAAAATTCCCCTCTGTTAGGAGCAGCCTCCTCTGACAAAGACAGGAAATGAGTGTCTAAGAGGTTGTGCGGTGATTAAGTGTGGATCGTGGAGAGCTGCCTCGCTCTGCTGAGAGGCAGATGGTAACCTTGGGGACGCTGACGCGGCTTTGTGTAAGTGAGAGTGGCAGGAGGCACTTCTCGAGCTGCACTGCCTGTTCCACCAAGCTACCTCTATCTTCCTCTCGGTTTTTTATTTTTCTGTTTCTGTATGTCTGTTTCACTGACATAAATGCACACTAGCCTGTCTGTGTTTCTCTCAGCGGCTGGCTGATGGGAGAGCACATTACGTGTTCTTACTGCGTGGTTCTTTAATTGCATTGCCCTCTGCTAGGGTCTATATACTATATATTTTCTGCAAATAGACTGACATCCAATAGATCCATTCAGGGGAAAGTTGTACGTCACCTATAAGTAACAACCATTGCTTAATTATTTTCTTTCGCATTCAAGGTGTAAAGTATAAGCCTGGCTTCCTATAAAACCTGGTGTGTGACAATCTACACTATAAATAAAGCTGATGTGATTTGACCCACCATCAAAAAGCATTTCATGCTCCTGAAGCCATGTTGAAGTTTATCTGAATGAACGCTCCCAATTTCTAGCGACAAAATGGTTCATTATCAGGGCGCAAAGGGAATGACAGAGGAGCTAACACGGTGAATGATGGATTAGCTTGTGTGGTAAATACACTTCAGCATGGTGTCCTACTTAAAGTGACAAGCACTCTGTTTGTGTGGTTCGTGACTAAATGCTGTTGGTCCTTTGCGACACGGTTTGGTGCAGGGAGGTACACAGTCTGAGTGTTTTTCACTGTAGTTATTCGCTTTCTGTCATACTGTCTCCATCTCTTCCACCTTCTCTAAGTTTCACTTCCAGGCCACCTGAGACTTCTTGTTGGTGAGAATGTGCAGACGGGCTTTAAAACGCTCTTGATTCAGCCGGCTGAGTGCTCACGGATGGAGTGTAGGCGAACAGGACATTTTGGAGTCCTTAAGTTATCTTCCCTCAAGAATTTTGTGTTTTATCTTTACAGGGATGCTTTGCTCAAAAATAGTACAAAAATGGTGTCATTTACTCACCCTCATATACTTCCAAACTCGTATGCCTTCATTTCCTCTGTGAAACACAAAAGAAGATATTTTAAAGAACGGGGCCCAATGTTGGGTCACACTTTATATTAGCTGGCCTTAATTACTATGTACTTACATCAAAAAATAAGTACAATGTACTTATTGTGTTCATATTGTATTGCAAAACACTTCTGCTGCTATTGAGGTGGGATATGGGTGAGGTTAGGGACAGGTTTGGTGGTGTGGGTAGGTTTAAGGGTGGGTTAAGGTCTAAGGGATGGGTCAACAGAGTAATTATAAATGTAATTACAGAAATGAATTACAGATGTAATTACATAAAGGTATTATTAACAATATAAGCATAATGTTAGAACATGTATGTACACAATAAGTGCATTGCAAATGATTAATTTAAATGTAAGTACATAGTAGTTAAGGCCACTTAATATAAAGTGGGACCCAATGTTGTTTTTGGGATCAGTGGGGGTCCAAGGTTGTTTTCGGGATCAACTATCTCTTAAATTGTGGGAATTTCTTGAATTACGATGACTTAAGGACTCAAAAGTGTCCTGTTCATCTCCATTGTCTTTGCTTTTATCCAGCTGAAATGAGAGTGTTTTGAATTTTGTTTTATGGCAAAAAAAGAAAAAAAAACAGCCTTTATTCAAAATATCTTCTTTTGTGTTCCACAGAAGAAATAAAGTCATTCAGGTTTGCAACAACATGAGAATACTTAAAGGGGTCATATGACGTTGTTAAAAATAACATTATTTTGTGTATTTGGTGTAATGCAATGTGCTTATGCAGTTTAAGGTTCAAAAAACATTATTTTCCACATTCTGTACTTTATTGTTGCTCCTCTATGCCCCGCCTTTCTGAAACGCATAGATTTTTACAAAGCTCATCGGACTGAGAAGTGAGGTGTGCTCTGATTAGCCAGCTATCCAGTGCATTGTGATTGGCTGAATACCTCAAGCATGTGACGGAAATGTTACACCCCTTACCGTATTATGATGCCGTGTCCCTGCATGACAAGACAAAAACAATAAAACCCATTATAAGTTAGGTATTTGTTGCATCCAGTTGGGACATAATTACTGATTATAATGACTTATACGCGTTGCATCGTGCCTCGTAAACATTACCATGTTTGCATTTGTGATCAGAGAAATGACAAACAACAAGCACTAACGTTACTCTACACTGCTCAAAACTCACGTTTGAATAGTTGGCAAATTCTGTAAATATGAAATCATACTTACAGGCTGTAAGTCATAAGCGCCGGACTGTCCTTGCAAAGTTGGAATTGCCCCACTTTATAGAAACAGCCTTTGTGCACAGCTGGGCTACTCTCCTCCCAGGTTCAGGAAACAATCCTCCATAAAATGCGCTGCACGCACTCTAATATTTGGGTTGAACTGTTCTGGAATAGTGTTGTAAATACAACTTAACCACTGATTTCTAGTTGTGTCCTCTTTTGGAAACCCAAACAAAGTATTTTCGCTTTCACAACAAAACACACAGCATCTCCAGGACATGGCGGCGGCGGCGGCAGCAACAGCACTACAGCGAGAATTTTATTACGCCTCCTTTCTTTGCGTATTCATTTGGGCGGTGTTATGCAAATAAACCCACACAGTGACATAGACATGTGGGGGCATGTTTAAATGAGGCGTTTTAGGAGGACATGGATTAACTTCTTGACTTGGATTGAAGTCTTAACTTTTATAAAGAATATCTCTTTGGGTTTGAGACTTTAGTCTTTGCAACTTTAGAGATCTTATCTATGCACGAACAGCTTGTAACATTCCAAAGAGAAAGGAAAACATGAAATCGCATCATATGACCCCTTTAACTGAATTTTTTTGGTGAACTATCCCTTTAAAAGCTGCAGTCTCAGGTATACCACAGTGCAAATCACACTAAAGTGGACAGATTCAATTGTATATTTGAAAAAGTACAAGAAATCTAACAGTATTGTAAAACAGACATAAACGCATAGATTTTTTTTTCTCTTTTAGATGTTAAAATTAATGGCTTCTTGTTACTTGTAAGTTTGAAGAGAGGAACAGCTCAGGAACTCTGCTTCTTGCTGTCATTTGGTCTGTGTTTCTGGAGTCCCTACACATATCGGTTCATTCATACTCAGCTAAGTGACACCACAGCCTTGTGTGCACGACATGGAACAGGGACATTGGGAAAAAGAGAAAGACTTACTCTCAGCTGAAACTATAATGTAAATTATGAATGCCTGCTACAGCTTTGAAATATCTAGTCTCATTGCCCTGGCTAGTTACTACCAGCCAGCTGCACATTAAACTTTTATGACTCTGTTTTGAACTTCAGAATTTTTTGCCCACCTTTGTACTTTGACTGGTGGGTGAGTGACACATCTTCACGTAGGCCTTTCGTAGCTGAAACTCTGTCACTTGTCCACCATCGAAATAGGATTTGTGTCCATCGACACCCGTAAAGGTCAGGTGGTGAGTAGACTTTAGAGATTAAAGAGGAACTCGGCACAGGTGGCAGACCTCGGGCCCAGCCTGGAGCTGTTTGTGGCTCGAGAGCACGTCCAGGAAGTAATGAAATCTCGGCTTGGCCGGCGACGCTCATTGGCATTCGCACTCCGTCTGCTTTGCTTTCCCGCCATCGGCCATGTGTGAGCTCGGCTGGCTGTTGGGATTGTGCGGACAAAGCATGCTGTCCCCTGATAAGGGAGCCTCAGCTGGTTAGCCATTAGCCAGATTAGCACAACTAGGAGGCCTGGGCAGCAGCATCATGTCAAGCTCTGAAGCCGGAGAGCTTGGTATCCCGGGCTGAGCTTCATTTGCGGGTCCTCGCCTTGGCATGCGGCCCAGATCCAAGGGTTTCAAGGGGAAGCAATGAGCAGCTGTTTGATTTTCTGTTTGCTTCAGTCTCTTATCACATCTTCTCTCTGGCAGTAGGGTGACGATATGATCCTCTTCTTCCTGTAGGTCCCAGGATACGCAATTTGCCAGATCTTCTCCTCCTCTCCATACCGCCCTGCTGGCTGCTCCTATAGCTTCTGGAGAACGCCTCCTCTCTACGCTGCCTCGGATACCAGGAACCTGCCGCCACGTCAATCACGTCCTCACAGCTGGGTAATTAATTTCAAGTGCAAATTGTAGCCGTCTTCACTTGAGAGAGGGTGAGAATAGATCAGAATTTTCCCCCTCTTTTTATACACAGTCCAGACTGAGCTTGTTCCTTCAGACCAGTTTGCCAACAAGGTTCTGCTTAAATCTCCAGGGTGGTGATCAGAGGTTTTTGTGTTTTTGTTTGTGCATCTTTCAAAGTCAAGCGACTGTAAGGAATATCAGTCATTTTAGAGTTGCCTGCTTGGCTACAAGTCATCTGTGAATTTTCAAAGTCTGACGCTCTTTATGAGAAGAGACCTTTGTGACTAAGCCAATAGCTTTCAAGAAAACTTTACCAAGCCCACTATGTGGAATCTCGTGAGACTGGCTTTGTCAACACAAGGCTTTGTGGCTTCATTGAGTTTACCTCTTTCTTTTTCTTTTTTCACTTTTTGCAAACTTGTTGTTCACCTTGTTTAGTCTATGTTGAACTTATTAATGTTTGGAAATTACTTGTAAAGCGTAATTGTGCTCCTCTTTAAAACTGCTAATTACATAATTCGTTTTTAAAAGATAGTGGCATGTTTTTTGTGTTCTTTGTTTTTCTCTGTCAACTGCTGCTGCTCTCAGAGAGTTGAACTGTGCATTTTTCAAATGTTTGTCTGCCTCACATAGTTTGCTTGCAACAACTAGACTCCTGTATTGACATTATGCCATTTTCAGGGTAAGCCAGGGTTGTGTGCAGTGAAAAATTGAATTAGGAATGCCTTTTACATTCCAATTCTACATTCAATATCTATCTGTCTGTCTGTATATCTACACAATTCAAATATCTGCAATTCAGATTCCAATTCAACTTACTGGAGCAAACAGCTTTGTTCATAATAATTGGTTGGTTGGGATAGTTTGGTCACATTACGTTGCTCTACTTGGTTGTAGCATAAACATACTGCAGACATATATGTGGGAGAGTTAGAGCTTTCAGACGAAAACCCAGATATTATGGTGCAACATGTCACATTTCAAAAGCTATGAGTAAAGCAGTTACTTTGTGTTTCGCAATTTTTAATTGCATATGTTGATTCCTGTGTTGTACATTACATGAAAAGAAAGTTTTTATCTCCAGTGGAGAACATAATGGTTAAAAGTGTGCATAATTGCTTATGTAGAGATTGCAGGAACATCCCACCCACATGATTAACCGGCTTGCATAAACGCAGACATAGACACAAACACTCAATTACACACAAGCCTTTTTGTGGTAGACAGAATACCTGCATTTCTTCTGTGAGCCCTCATTTAGGTGAGCTGACCTTGCATGAGCTGCGTCAATCACTCTCTATCTGCCGGTAAATCCTCCCTTATCTTGGGCTTAAACTGACGGAGCTCACACACATCTGCACTGCAGGAGACTGTGAGGCTGTACAATCCAGGAACAGAGTCAGATTGACTGAAGCTACTGGAGTGATTGGATGGTTTGTTTGTGAATGGAGTATGCTGAAAATGGGTTCGAGTTCAGTGCGTTCACACAGGATGGGGGCTGAATGGTGTATTAGACATGTTCAGGGCAGCTGTGTGGCTAGTTTGAAGCCCGGATTCACTTTTGTGCAAGATGGAAAATGTAGAATTGTTCTGTGCACATTGTATCCAGCACAGATTTTGTGTGTGCATTTGCTCCATTACCTGATTTGCATAATTACCTTAGTGAAACGGGCGCTAAAACAACGCATGTAGAGCGTGCAAATAAGCGATGCTATCAGTGGGCACGATTTACTGTTAGTAAATGCGTAAAGTTTTAGGAGAAGGTGGTGTTTTGTTATAGCTGTTGAGACAGCGCTGTCTCTGGGGGTAGAGCTGTGTGATTTGAGTCTTATTGTCCTCCAAGACATTTGAGGGAACAGCTCTGCCTCGAGTCTGCAGTGTACTCAGTGGAACTGTAGATCTCACCGTTGGCTGAATGTGTGCTCTGTTTCTCTCTCCCTCTTGCTGTCTTTCTCTCTGTCACTCTCAGTTATTTGGAATAGCATTGGAAACCCCTGTTGTTAGAGAATAAATTTGTTGCACATTATTATGTTTTTTAGGCATGCATGATATATCAGTACCATTATTAGATTTTTTATTATTATTATTATTTATCTGTGTCAGGTGATATTGGATATTTAATTGTGCATGATAATTTCCTGTTTTTACATTTAGATTATCTTTGCTCTCCTCTAATACTTAAAAACACTGATAATACACATTAACATGTAATCTTTAGGAAATCTCAAAATTAATACCCTTGTAAATTCTGCACATTATAGTAATCTGATCCATAAATTAAATTGATTTTAATTTTTAGTGTTTTATTTTATAACCTGTTTATGCAAAATATCAGCCATTTATTAGTTCTCAGCCCAAACGTATTGTTATCGGCCAGAATTTTTATGTCAGTAATTTGCAGTATCGTTTTTTGCTGTATATATATCACCTTTGTAATTAGCTTATTCCTAGTTTGTCTATTTCAACATTATAGTAATAAAATAAATGATGCATTTGCTGGGAATCTGATATATATATATATATATATATATATATATATATATATATATATATATGGTTAGATCATGATATAATGAATATTGATATTAAAATGAATTAGTGCTTATAAACTTATATTATTGCTATATGATGTCTAGAGACCAGAATGAAGGTAGTTGATGCTATATAGACATAACAATGTGCAATAAATGATCTTAAAATGACAAATCTGTCATTTACTCACCCTCATGTTGTTCCAAACTTGTATCTATATGAATTACATTTCTCAAAATATCTTCTTTTATGTTGCACTAAAGAATTTTGAGGAATGTTTATCATCTTAAAATGACCAAATATTGACCGGTTAATTGGCCCAAGGAATAATGATGATGAGCCGATGATGAGTACATGATGAGTATGAATCTCAATTTTTTTGGTATGATTGTCAAAACAAGTATGTGTTAGTCAAACACGTCCTGTCACATCGTCTCTCTTCTCCTTTCGCTCATCAACAGTACTCACATCCCCCAGCCCCTTTCTTCTCCTCATGTTTTTTTTTTGAGGGTTGTTCTCTGTGAATGTTTCCCCCCCGTTCCTGTAGTGAAGCTGAGCTAATGTGGCGTCATTGCTGCCCGTATGCTGCCCTTCCACACAATCTGCGGCTGTGTGTGCGTGTCTCTGACGTAGAGAGACATAAGGTGGCAGCCTGCAGACCTGGAGATGCTCGAATTTTTCCCTACCTGTTTCAGCATGGGGTTAGAGATACTTTGCTCAATCTGACACTGATAAGCTTTTATCTTGCGTGTGGGAAGAAGATTTGTTTATTTGTATACAGTATGATGAATAGTGGGTGTCTCTGTTGATACATAAGGGGTTCACATGAGTTGGTTCATTGACATTCTGTTAAGGTATATTTGTACTGCTATCTGTAGATCTCTAAAGTGGGCACCCACTAAGCAATTTGTCAGAGAATACACTGCAGCAAATGTGTCTGTGTATGTCAGGGTGAAATCAAGCAAAAGTCAAGCTGGATGCGCTTGTGTGCAATTAAATGCATGTCAGTGGGCAGGCATTCAGATTAGATTAACAGAACATGACATTTTCTTGGTTGAAGACAGATGCTTGCTCTATTTCTTGCCCGACATTTGCCTCCTTTTTTGATGGTAGATTTACACAAATTCATTTGCATTTTTTCCTCCTGACATCCAAATTGTGCATTCATATAGTAAAAAAAATTAGTTAATCTTTACTGGTCAAACATGATTTGATAAGAGTGATGGTATGATTCCTGATCAGTATGCAGCCTAATTATAACGTAATGACAAGGAGACTCGCGTTCATGTCTGTCAAGCGCTTGAGTGTTTGAACATAATTTCATGCATCCATAACTAGGTCTCTTTACTCAATTTTCCACTCTGGCAATCCTGATGATTGTACAGCTGATGCAAACCTAATTTAGTTTTCAAAGAAAGTCTTTGACCCTGTAGCAACAAGTTAGAAAGGTGTTACAGCATGGGAAAACAGCAGACCTTATGATCGCACAAATGGAACTACTTTATTGACCGCTGCTGTGGTGCTGTGACAGATTTAACTTGCAAAAGAAAGCGAGTCTTTACTGTGTCACATTAATTAGCTGGCATGTCTCTTTAGATCGTTATAATCCACAGCTAAACCTGCAGAACTGCAGTATAACCAAAGCACTGTGACAACAACTGAATCGAGTCATTTAGAGCTAACCGTGGGTCATAGTAATCAAATTTTAGTAATTCAGTTTTAAACAGCACTATAATTTCTAGACAATTGCATTTGTATTGCACTTCTGTTTGTGAACAGCTGTAACTAGCACTGCCTACAAAGCCCATACAGACTGAAAACAAATTTTAGATTTACTTTGAAACAATTTTCATGAAGAATTAGCAAAGTAATTACAATTTTATGTTGAAAGACTAAAATAGAAATAATAGATTTTTTTTTTTGGAAAATGTACACCCATAATATTCTGTATTTATATAGTACTGTGCAAAATTTTAGGCTTGGTTGGAAATCTCTTTGGTGTTTCCTGTTTTTTGATGTTTCTTGATATTTGATGGGTTTTTTTTGGCATCTTTCTTACTGACATATTACAGCAAAAATGTATCATCTTAAAATAATTGTGAAACATTTATTGTGCTTGCACATGTACAACTTGCACAATATTTATATTTGTGTTTATTTACAGAGAACTCTGCAGTACTTTGTTCTGATGGTCATTCATAGCATTCTGATGTCAAATATTTTTGAATAATGACTCATTTTTATAATATCTGTATTTACCGGATATTTTGCCATTGTCCTTGCTGGTCATTATTGCAAAAGTAATCTCTTCAGGATGACGTTAAATTCCTCTGCAGCAGTTTATTTTGCACATACATTTACGTAAATTGCTATTATTATTATTATTATTATTTTAAGATTTAACATCTGCCTTATATTTGGGTCATTTGAAAGCTAGAGGTGCAATAATACATAATAAAGGGAAACTGTTGTTACATAGGAGTCTTTTTAAAGAGATTTTTGTATCATGCTGGGCTTTTCAGTGGTAGGTCACAGCCAAGGGTTGTAGAGTCTCAGACTAAACATCTGAGCCTCAGGCTAATTCATCCCACTCAGGAAGAGAAGCCACAACCAAACCCTTAATTACGATAGAATTAATCCTCTCCACAAAATGCTGAGGCTGGGTGCAGACCAAGCCTTATTTTGGCTTAGCTCAGATCCCCGCCAGGGGTTAGGAGCTATTAAACGTGGCCTTTCCATGTGAGGCCATTTTTTCCTTCCTTTTTGGCTGAGCACCTTGTCTTTTCATTAACTTGTTCCTAAGCATCCTTGTATTTCTTTCGTGAGTCTGAAGTGTCAGTGTGCTCTCATATGAATCAATCAATGTAATTATTTGCTTGATTGAACCCCTTAATTATTTTTTGCTGATTTGTTTCTGGAACAGCTGAATATTCCGATGAGACTCTTGAGTGAGGTTGAGTATTTTAAGAGCCGTCACGTATCTATGAGTTGAAAAATATAGTCGGGAAATTTGTTGGCGTATTAAATGACCCCACAAACTTAGTCACGCTAATTTATCAAAGAACCAGGATGTTTGCAGAAACCTTAATTAATTACTAGTCGCATAGCTCCTAGCTGAAATCTAGGAGTAGCAGTAAATAGCCCATGCTAAAGGACAGATAAATCATTCACGAGTGCTACTCTAGTGGAGAGGGGCCTCTCTAATGTCACTTCCCTTATACACATTATCAACACAAATACTCGTAAATAACAGTTCACCCATGTTGTGTGGCTTTTTTTGAAATGTTATAATGCACGCGTTTTGTACAGGAGAGCCACACACCGATGAAAAACCGCATGTAAATTGATCAAGCACGGTAATATTAGGTAAATATCCTCACCATTTCCCACTTCACTCTGTCAGCAGACGGAAGGCTGCAAAATTTAGTGCCCCCCCCATGAGGGATAATGTCCCACACATGAATGCCGGCATATAAATTACACTGTGCTCTACCTGTTCGTGCTGATGGGTGGCTGAAGAACTTATGTGGTTTCTGGAAATTGAACAAACAAGTTAATACAGTCTCATGGTGATTTTTTAACCTAGTGATCTTTTCGCATTGACAGGCTCGACTGAAATGTGGGCCGTTGCCTGTTATTTGCGAGGGGTCTACGTGTGGCCTCGGGGGTTTTATCAGGAATACAGCACCCTAATGAAAGAATTCATCATGGTATTTTCTCTTGGGGGTGGTAAGTCACTCGACTGTGGATGGCGTGGCAGAGTTTCCGAGCTCTGCGGCGCTACGCTAGCATTAGACGCTGCGGTAGGATGGTGATTTAGCAGGCTGTCACACTGCACCCAGAGGGCAAGCTCCAGTTTTTGCCATCGTCCTCTGGGCCATAAATAATTCCCATCGTGCTGCTGTGTGATGGCTTCCTGTAATGGTGCCAGGCAGCATGCCGTGACCGGTCACTGTCATCTGTGCCCACCTGAGACCCGCAAACACTGGGGAACGGAAGTGTAGCATCCAGCGCCGCTGCTCAAAGCAAGCCCACTTCTGGCCACTACACATTGAGGTCTTATCCAAGATAGAGCTATTCATGTAAACTGTGTTCTTTTAGACAGGTCTGCCTCAGGCCCAATGATAGAGAAAAGAATTTGTTTACCCTTGAGGAACTGCACTGTTTTTTTTTTTTTTAAGGAATCCTGACATCCTGAGTGCGATCGGCGTATTGAATCATAAAGCTCTAGGAGGCTCACTAGGGGATTGCAGCTGGGAGATGTGGAATCCCTTGGCAAACATGAATGTATGTGAGCTCTTCTGCCTTTTTATCACATGCAGCTTCTGCAATCAGCTGGAACACTTCCTGTAGTAATTGTGATACCCTTGTGGTCTAATAAAAAGGAAGCAAAGAATAAGCACTTCTTAATTTAAATGATATCCCAAATAGTAGTGTCCATGCATTATTAGAATTTGTGTAACAAGAAATAATAAACAAGAAATAATTTTTTAAGGAGAAAATATGAACTGGAACTTCAGTTTTTGAATGAATAAAGGTTTAACACATACAAAGAATTTATCACATGCTTATATTTGCAGATGCCAAGAATAAGTGTCTACCGTAAATAGCTATCTAAACTATTACCCTTACTATAAAACCAATACTATTTTTTTCTTTCATATAACCAGCAAAAAATACTCAAAATAGTCAATACACATCACTTTCCAAGCTCAGAAATTTTTCATGCATTTACAGTGAATGGTGTCTGGAGCTTTCAAGCTTCAAAAAGGGACCATAAAGCACCTAAATATAGTCTTTAAGGCATGCGCTTTATATAACGTGTCTTTTGAAGTCATACAATACCTTTATGTGACAAACAGACCAAAGTATAAGTTATTGTATAAGTTCAAAGTATAAAGTTTCTTGTGAAGTTGTTAAATTTAAAGGGACAGTTCACCCCAAAATTTTAACTCCTATTTACTGATGTTGTTCCAAACCTTTATTTCGGTAACACTTTACAATAAGGTGTCATTTGTTAACATTAGTTAACGTATTAACTAACATGAACGAACAATGAACAATGAATTTATTACACTATTTATTAAGCTTTGTTAATGTTAGTTAATAAAAATACAGTTGTTCAATGTTAGTTCATAGTGCATTAACTAATGTTAACAAACACAACTTGTGATTTTAGTAATGCATTAGTAAATGCTGAAATTAATATTAACTAAGATTAATAAATTAATTGATTAATTAATGCTGTAGAAGTATTTTTCATTCTTAGTTCATGTTAACTAATGTAATTAATTACTGAACCTTATTGTAAAGTGTTACCTTTATTTCTTCTGTGAAATATTGGGGGAATGTCTGGTGGTTTTGTGCATACAGTGGAAGTCAATGGAGTGACATTAGAGTGAGTAAATGATGGCACAATTTTATTTTAGTGTGAAAAAGACCTTTAGACGAACAACCAGATCATAGAGTCAGTTAAATGAACTCTTGAACTTCATCAGTTTCATTTGCATACAAATCATTCAGGACTGTGTTTCTCAAAAGCGGCATAAACCAAGGTAGAAACCATTGGCACCAATGGTCATTACAATCTGCTTTTGGGAAATCAAATGAACTGGATTGAGCAATTCAATGAAAAGATTAACTCAAAACAAAAGTTAGTTTATGAATTGTGACCCTGGACCACAAAACCAGTCATTAGAGTAAATAAGCTTTCCGTTGATATATGGTTTGTAACAGACAATATTCGGTTCTTAGCAATGCATATTACTAATCAAAAATTAAGTTTTGATATATTTACAGTAGGAAATTTACAAAATATTTTCATGGAACATGATCTTTACTTAACATCCTAATGATTTTTGGCATAAAAGAAAAATCAATAATTTGTACCCATACAATAAATTGTTGGCTATTGCTACAAATATATCTGTGCTACTTATGACCGGTTTGTGGTCCAGGGTCACAATTGGTCATGGCTACTTCTCTTCTCTTGTGATCGCTCAAGTTAACATTTAAGTGTATTTTCATTAAATTAGGTCTTACAGCTTCAGAAGATGTGGGATACAGTTCAAGACTTGTATTGATCACTTTGATACCTTTATGGTGTATTTTTTTTGTCATTTTGGAACTTGACAGCCCCAGTCCTCAATCTTTTTCATTATATTAAATAAAAAAGCGCTCGGTATACTCTTAAATTCACCTTTTGTAAAAAGTCAGAAAAATCAAATGGGTTCAAAACGGCATGAGGATGATTAAATAATGGCAGAATGGCCTTTTTTTTCTGTAAAGCACTAAGCTTAACTTCTCCAGAATTAAAGCTGAAGTATCGGCCAGGCCGTGTGGTGCTCTGTGTGAGGCAAGAAAAGAAGTTGTGAAGTTATGAAAAGAAGTCCTGCCCTGTCGAGGGCGAGGGACCTGCAAGCGATGCAGAGAGCGAGCCTGATGGTAGAGGGACAGAATGAAAGGAGGAGACGGAAGGAGAGCTTCTCTTCCATCGTAGCTGGCTAGGCTCACACAGACTGTTCTGGCATCGCTGTGATCTTCAAAGTCACTCACACTAACCCTTGCTCCGGAGGGGCAACATGTAAGCTACCCTCAGGCGGGGAAAGCTTCACTACTTCAAAGTTTGTTCTGCACTTATATCTCTCTCATTGTCATTTCCCCCGTCTCCAAACGCCATATTTAAATTAACTTTGTCTTTTTCATTTACGCTAACAAGAGAATGCCGAATGAAGCTTTGTTCAAGGCTGGATTAGATATATCTTAGTGACACAAAGGTTACAGCGGGTAATTAAAATTTCCACCAGCACAATCTCAATATATCACACTGTCAGTTTTTTAGGGTACAGCTGGCAGTTTCTGTCTCTCTCTCTCTCTTCTTGTTTCAACGGAAGAAATGAGGATGAGGATGCAAGAACGGGTATCTCTCAGTTCTTTGTTTACCACCCCTCAGTTCTCACCTTGTGTTTCACCTCAGGCCACAAAAGTTTTCTTCCTCAGTTTTCTTTTAATTCTGCATCCTGTTTTCATGTCACGAGCATCTCAAACTGCAAAACCTGAGCCTTGAGACCAATTTCCACTGCTTGTTTTTTAATATCTAAGTTCTGTTTTGTGTTAAAAGCAATCCCATATGTAATGTAAACCCAGCGCACATAGCGCAGCATACAAATCTATCAATTTGTAATTCAGACAACTAGTGTTAAAAGTGCTGAAGGGAAGATATCAACTTAAATTTGCAGTGTTTTGAAATGCTCCATGCCTTTTCTCTTTTTCTTCCAGAAGATGCCTGAATTTGAAATGAGTGTATACTCGGCATTTGATATTCACAACTGTGTCTATGTCAAAATTTGGTCAGTCTCATTAAATTGGACCGCTGCAGGAGAGAGACACAAATGAATGGAAAACCCAAAGGACAACGATGAAGTCAGCACAAGCTGCATGTACAGTGCTACAGAAAATGTGATACAAGACTAATTAGCTCGGATTCCCTCTGAGTCCATGCACATTGCAAGGAATTTCATAACCAGGGGTTAAATTGAGCAGGAACAATCTGGAATGACACGCCAGCACCCTTGATTAAACATTTCTTTCAGAAATTCATTGATATGCTGTAGCAACTTTGCTTAGATTATCAGAAACCATTTAGCCAAAAGCAAAAGATTGTTCCCAAAAGTAAAACTCATATTGAATTTAGAGATGTTTGTACACTATTGTTTAAATGTTAGGATTTTTTAATGTTTTGAAAGAAATCTCTTATACAGTAAAAACGTGAAATATTATTACAATTTCAAATAACTGTTTTCTATTTGAATATATTTTAAAATGTAATCCTTCGTACATCATTAAAAATATGCTGATTTGGTGCTCAGTGTTGAGCAGTTGTGTTTCTCAATATGAAGAGTTCATTTGCAAAAACAGATAACTCATGTTTTTTCAATTAATCTCAATCAAACTGCAGGTGGGTTATTTTGATTTGGTTAAAAAATAAATAAAAAACACAGCTAACTAACAAAATAAAACACAATAAAAACATGATAACATCATAAAAAAAAAAACTGGATTTTTGCAAATAAACTCTTCATATTTCTGTGAAAACAGATTTTTTTTTTCAGGATTTGATCAATTTGATGAATAGAACATTTTTATTTAAAGCATTTATTTAAAAATAAAAATCTTTACTATCACTTTTGCTCAATTGAATGCATCCTTGCTAAATAAGATTAATATGAATTGCCTTAAAAACATACTGATCCTAAATATTTGAACGTACAGTATGCAAATCTGTATAAGTATTTCAATTTTGATGGATTTTGTTTCGTACTACCCTGATTTACATTTAGCTTGGTTGTGTCAGTGGATCCAAGAGCATTTATACTTTAAGCTTAAACTCATTGTTCACCGTGTTATGTGTTTATTCCTGTGAATATGTTGACAGAAGAATGACAGGCTTCATCCATCCAAACCGAACACGTACCTCACTAACAGACAGTGTATTTACGTAGGTTTTAGGTTTGTCAATAACAACATCTTTTTTTAAATCTAGCCTAACATTTCCCTCAAGAAAATTATATTTGTTCTCATTCCCTTCGCACAGCCCCTCTTGTAGGCAGTCTTTCTCATTTAATTAACTCATGAAAGAGCTGTCTTACAATGCCATTTTGCGATGCGTAATATCATTACCTTATCATGAGTCTCCAATGTCATTGCAATCCACCATGAAAAATAACACAGCCTTCAGTCTCTCCCTGAAATGATGCTGTTGTTCATTTGACAGGCATGCAAAGTAATAAAAGTTGTATTTTTTTTTTATTAGATCCTCACAGTAAGGGATGTGGATTGACTCGCTGTGGTAAAATGTCATGCGAGCCGCACTCTCTCATTTGTTTCTGCCCACGCTGTGTATCCAAAAGGCCACCATTCCTTAGAATAAGTTTACACGGCCCACATCAGCACCCACCCTCTCTGGACTCATAACTGTTGCCAGAAACAGTATATGGACACTTTGTACTATTTTAGCTCGTGTATAATCAAGTATATTTTTTTGATATTGTGTAATGTGTTCATTTATTTCCTCCTTATTCAACAGGTGCCTCACGGACCTCATTTGGCCCATTAGGCTTTATTTTACGGCCCCCAACATGCCTATTAGACTACTGTTAAAAAGTTTTTTAATTATACTTTTATTCAGCAGGGATACATTAAATGTGGCATTGAAGACTTTCATATTGTTGAAAAAAAAAATTCAAATGAGATATATATATATATATATATATATATATATATAGAGAGAGAGAGAGAGAAAGAGAGAGAGAGAGAGAGAGAGAGAGAGAGAGATTCTTAAGATTCTTAAACACCAAATCAGCATATTCTCATAAGGATCATGTGACATTGTTTTTAGATAAAAAAATACAGCCTTGGTAAGCATATAATTAATAACCCCAAACTTTTAAAAAGTAACCTTCAAAGCATGAAATTTAGTCAGCAGCACCATTTAATTTTTTTTTTTCCAATGCAATATCATTTTGAATGACAATGTTAATTATTTTTCACAGGAGCTAATCTCTCAAACCTGATTTTTTTTTTTTAATCGTAAAATGCTGTAAAGCATAAACCAGGCTTTAGTTACAGAAAATTCCTCGATTTATGGAACCACTTCCTGTTTACATAAATCTTTAATTTAATGTAACACATCAATTCAAGGTTTTAATTGTTCTAAAAGATATTACCGAATGACCCAGCTGCATGCATAATGAAACTGACCTTTTTTGATACCATGTTGGCGTTATATACATATATTACATTGAATCAAAGCAACAGATGCAAAAGGCTGAAACGATGGCAGTTTAATGTGGCCTCTGTTGACCTCTGAAGCTGAGTACTTAATCTTTCATTTCCTTGGGCCCAAAATTCATAGCTCATTTAAAAAGCGAAGAAAACATTTTCACGGTGCTGGGAAAAAGCTCTCGCTCATTAGTGCTATCTTAATTATGCTTGGGGAATAGACACGGACTTTGCTTCTAAAGAGACATTTGCTCAAATATAAGCATGTGTTGCAGCATTTACTTCTTTGTGTTTTATTTTGCTTCTGCACTCACTTTGAAAAGCCAGCAGTAATTCAGAAATGAGTTGTACTTTCAGAGCAGACAGTGAGACCGGACCCCCTCCTGTGAGAGTGTGCTGTGTTCTTGGCACAGGCCAATTACGGCTGTGAAATACAAGCTTCAGACCTGCTTTATTCGGTGCCCTCTTAAGCAAAATGAGGCTGAGGACCTGAACCTGGCTGCTGTTAAGTGATTGTTCAGTTTGGAGAATGGCAATGAAACTGGTGTGATACATCAACCCCCCACTGAGTCCAGGCAAGGCCTCGTCCACTCCGTGGTTCTCTATTTCCATGCTTTGTGACTCAAGTGATTGGCACTTTCGAATGCGTTCATGATCGAGGTGAGAAAGATGTTGCTGGCTCTCTCGTCTGGCTTTTTATTGCTGCCTCTCTCTTATTCACAAACACACGTTCACAGTTATGCCTGCTGCTCTGTTTGTCTCAGATTTATGTAAATATCTTAATCAGATTTTTGGTTGATTTGGCTTTGCTTGCAAATTGAATGAGGAGTCATTGGAAAACGGCTCATATGATAATATCAATGTTAAACAAAGGCAGATGATGCATTTTATTGATCTTCATTATGTTCTGAATCTAAAACCCTTTCAGTTTTAGTCTTTGTAATGCTGTTTGGGTCTACGAGGACCTTGAGCGTCTGTAACGTCTGCTTTCGCAAATGGATCTTGTCATATCTGATCACCATTGATTTTCCTCTTCCTGCTCCAACGGAGTCAAAATCATTTAGGAAGCATTTCAGCTCGGCTAGAACCTCCATTACGACTGCAGTTTGGGTGGGTGGACTATACAAAAAAAAAAAAAATCTGGGGGGTTTAATAATTTATGGCTGGCTTTTTATTTAACAACAAGCTGTCAACCTGACTCCCGTCTCATAGAATTTCAGTGACTAATTCTGCAAACAGGAAGTGACACGACTGACAGGGCAGCCCACGTGGACGAGCAGGAGAGGGTGAGATGTCACATAGAAGGCTGTCAAAAGCCTTTTCTCTCACTTTTAATGAGATTCCCAGATTTCAAATGAGCCGTAGTCCGATCTGCCTCAGCTCTCCTTATTATTCGTGATGACAGCCGTGACTTTGGAGTGTGTGCGTTTAGGTGAGCAGACAGAAAATATAGATCATCTGTATCAATGGATGTAGACTGCTGCGTCACAACATTGTTGCTGTGTCACATACCGAACTTCACTCATCATTGTAAACAAATCATGTAGCATCAAGTCTGACGTCTAACAATAGAGCCTTGATTAGCTTCCGTTGTAATTAAGGGTTGCTAAATTGGTGATTTGCTGGACCAAGAGTTTTTGTTTTACAGATCAGTGGTCCTTAAGAATAGCTTTGAAGTGGTGTATTAATCAGATTTTTCCATGCGTAGAGGCGGAGGAGGAGTGCGTTTAGTGTCCATGTATGAATCTTTGTTAATTAGGTTTAAACAGCACACGCGTATTTGCTTAGATGAAATTAGCAGAGAGAAACGTGGGCTGATATGAGAGGATGTTCATACAAACACAATCTGTGTGAAGCCGCTTCGTTGTCGCCTAGAAACAAGACAAGCTTAGTCAGATGTGCTCTTTTATGCTCAGAGTTTAAAGGAAACTTTCCATCAAAAGATCATGCAGTGTATCTGTGGAATTGATTAGATGTAAAAGTGGAATTGACAAAATTGAAATGGAGTGCCACTTTTCAGATCTTAATGCTGTTTATAATATTTTTCTTAAACAAAGCCTACCTGGATTAAAAACATGAATGTTTTTCTGTTGGCACACATTTTGAAAAGATTTTTAAATTCTAACAGAATACTACATAAAAAAAGAAAATTATGTAATTTATCATGCTCTTGTTGTTCTAAAACCACATGATGACTTTCTTCCACAAAGCTGTTTTTTTTTGTGAAGAATATCAATTTTGAAAGCTTGCCAGCCCCAGTGGCCAGGAATATATTAATATTCAAAAATTCACCTTTTGTGTTACACAAAACAAAGAAAGTCATACTCAATGACAGAATTTTCACTTTTGGTTTAATTATTGCTGTTAGTTATTTTTCACAAAAATCTTCCCATCTGCAGCTGCTCTCAAATCTCATTGGGTCATTCTCCTGAAACCGTTAAAACAGCATGGCAGTAATGATTAAAAATATGAAACATGTAAATTTAGTAATAAAAAATACCATCATAAAAACAATAGTGTTCTCTATCTTGCATAAAGAGTCATTTCTACATAGAAACAAACATTATTTTTTATATTTTATTGCATATTCTGCTGAAATGCT
Source organism: Acrossocheilus fasciatus (assembly GCA_036784905.1). Classification (NCBI taxonomy): domain Eukaryota; kingdom Metazoa; phylum Chordata; class Actinopteri; order Cypriniformes; family Cyprinidae; genus Acrossocheilus; species Acrossocheilus fasciatus. The sequence goes on along the minus strand of CM071951.1, from coordinate 12,583,971 downwards.
CATTACTGCAATGCTTCCAGCAATGTCTGGATGTGTATTATGTTGTAATTTAAACATATTAAAAACGATATATTCTGAAAGAAATAAACGGCTGTTCATCTAGAGGCTTTCAAAATGACAGAATTTTTTTTACTGAATATTCATGTGTAATAATAATGAAAAAAAAGCGGAAAAGTTAGGTCTATGACTCTCATCGCCCGCAATTTGTTTTTAAAAGTACTGTGCTTCTGCACATTGAAATTTGGCAAATTTGATCACTGATCTCAAGCCTGGTGTGACACGAGTCGTTGGTCTTCAAGCTCCAGGTCTGAATATGTGCAAATGCAAAAATATATGTGAGAGCTGCTGTGAAGGGGAACATTTCCAGTGACTGAGTGTTTGTATATGTAAATAACCTTAATATAAACTGAATATTCCTTTTCCTATTCCCTGAATTTAGCTGGAAGTCTGAGCCAGCCCACCATACAGCATAACCTTTTATTAATTAATTAAACACATGACAGAAGATGTTAGAGTGTCACAGGGGAGCCAATCTGCCAATTCGTGTAACAGTGTATGCGTAATTCAGCAGATTGATCACACTTACCTCCGCTCGCACTCAATAACTTTACCACTCAGTAAACCATTCTCAATTTTCCAATGGGAGTTTACAGCCGGTGTGGACAAAGAGCTACATGAACTGTCTTGATTGAAGTCTTAAATGAGTTCTCTCTAATTGCACCTTTCAGCGGTAGTTAGTTTTGCTCTCAGGCTGTCTTACATAAAGCAGAGACCTAGTTCTTTTGATATGAGCCGCAATGTTTGCACTGTCATCTGTTTTACACAGCACAAACTAATCTCATCAGAATCCTACATATGTTACCACCCCTCCTTAACCTTATTAAAGGCCTCTAGAGCTCAGCTCTCTGCAGGGTGACAGACAGCCACTGTTCATTAGGCAGATGTGGAACTGATCTGAAGACAGTTTGAGAATCTGAGGACTTTGTATTCATGACAGTTTTATTCAGGGATCCATTCTCAAATAACTCATCTGTAGTACTGAATGTCAATTCATTTTGAGCCTGTGCTCCCAATATCATAGAAGCACAGCTTCCTTGTGAACATCAATGTAATGGGCCTCATTCTCTATCCATGCATACACATATTTTAGCATACAAGCTCTCATATGGTTCATACTTATGTTTATTCAGAATTTATAATTATAAATTTGGTAACCCCCCCCCCCCCCAATTTACTCCTAATTTTCTGCTTATTAATAGTAAGTAAGGTATTTGTAGTAGTAGTAGTTATGTTTTTGTACTGGGTATAATTTATTATGTAATTTATGTTTATGGATGTTAAGTTATGATTTAAATATACAAAAATATTCAAGAAAAATTTATTATGATCAGTGTTGACAACAGTTAAAACATCAAATTCAGCAATTGAAAACTGCTTTATATTTTTGTGGACGTTTATTTGTTTGTTTATTTTAGGATTCTTTGATGAATAAACCCCCCCCCCCCCCCCCCCTCCTCATGTACATATTATGTACTTATTAATTACAATATCTAGGTAATAACTAGGTACTAACCCTGAACCTACCCCTAAAAAGAACCCTACTTATGACTAATTATGATTTTATTTTGAAATAAAAATCTGTAACATTAGAAATGCCTTTACAGTCAGTTTGATCAGTTTATTGCATCTTCACTTATTAAAAGTATATATTTTTTTTAATTAAAAATCATACAAAGCTTTTGAATGGTAGTGTAATGGCATTTCTGACAGAAGATTTGAGAATGAAGACACTGTTATTTCATTTTAAATTCTAATATATCACTGTTTTATTGCTGTTTTGCTGTACTATTGATCAAATAAATACATGCAGCCTTGGTGGACACACACACACACACACACACACACACACGGAATGGAATGGAAAGGCCATCAAACAGTCAAAGCAAGCAATATCTGTCAGGTAAACAGATATTTTTACATGCTCAGATTTAATGCAAAAATACCAGAAAAATTCAATCTGACTGCAATGTTTGTGTACCATATACTGTGCAATATTATATGTGCACATGTCTTCCAAACAAAAGTTCTGTGCGCGCAAAGAATATTAGCATAGCAACAAGAAGCTGTCAGCACTCCTGTCAGAGACGTGGCTCCATAGTCTGTAATTGGCGTGTTTTCCTTTCTGACACATGTAAAAAAAGGGCAAAACAGCTGTTGTTTCTTACTTTTCCATCCGTCCAGTTTCTCAGCAGGCTTTTTATTTGATAAAAGGTTAAGACATGTTATCTCCTCCACTAATTATTTCTTCACAACCTCCATCATGTTTATAGTTGTGATGCAAATAAACGCACACTGCGCTGGAACGGCCAGACTGTAAAAATGGCCAATTATTCTATTTGAAATGTATTATTATAAGACAATTTCGATGTAGGCCTAAGCGTTCACTCCGAGTCAGATTACGCATACAGTTTCAGTGACGTGATCACTGACCGGATTGTGTAGATTTCTTTTTAGTCAGTCACAAATTTTCACGCCTTCATAACACATTAGCTTCAGTCTGTTGGCTGTTTTGTTTCTTTAATATGCTTCTCAAATGCCTGCCCGTGTTATTCACCCTTCCCTTTTTGTTTGATATATTACAAAGTGCAAAGTTGGATTGTTTCAATACCTCTCAATGATAACTGGCTGTCTGCCGTCAAGTGCGTTTTGTCACTCCACTAAACTGCAAGAGCTCTACAACACACTAATCTTATATTTCTGTATTCAAATTTATTCTCATTGCACTCACACGAGCAAATAAGCCTAACCTTCCAATCACATTGAAGCACAGCTCAAATGGAGAAAACATGCTTGAAACATAATAACAGTGTCTACATTAGGCTGCTACTTTGGTTTTCTAAACATTTCCCCGAAGGCTTCTTGGAGAGAGTCGGGGTTATGAGGTGCTTTACTGGAGAGGCTATCCAGCTTGGAGACTTTTAGTTGTGACTCAGAAAATTGTGTTTGCTGTAAAGTCCTCCTGACCAAAGCCTTCACCTTCTTTCCCGATCCAGCAAACGGTCTTCCATGTGGTGCACAGCTACAGGTTCCATTCAGTCCGTGGTGTGGATAAGTAGTCTGCTGGGGTTTGACTGCCAGACCTTCGGCACTTAAGTCTGCTTGTACACACGTATGAATAAAACATGTGCTTATCAATTGTTCATCTGATGCACAGGGACGAGAGTGGCACTACGCAAGTGCCGGAATAATGGCCTGTCATCTTGCTGAGCCAACCATAGCCAGGGATAATGACTGCTAATGCTAATGGAGGTCTAATTTCCAACGCTGCTCTTCAGGGTGGAAAACAAGGGCACTGCCTCCATAAATAAGTGTGCATGTGGCATGTTTTTGTACGGAAAATTACTGTTTGTCATTGAGGGGATAATAGCTTGTCTGGGGTAGGGCAAACTGTTTTGTGCTCCGTTAAACGGAACCGAAGTTGCACCGCAACCTAAGATTCTGCATTCGTTGGCTGATTTTGGCAACTAGGCTTTGTCTCACAAAAGGTCAAGTTTAGCTCTTTAGCATGACGCTGTCAGTGAGTCACCATTCACTGTTCTCATTCATATAAAAATAGCTGTGTATGTATACTACTGTTCAAAAGTTTAGGCAAGGTTTTTTTTTTTTTTTTTTGAAAGAAGTCTATTATGCTCACCTTAAAAAACAACAATATTGTGTAATAGTGTAACAATTTAAAACAGCTATTTTTATATTTTCTTACATTTTCAAATGTAACCTGAATTTTCAGCAAATCTTCAGAAATCATTCTAATATGCTGATTTGGTGCTCTAGAAACATTTCATTATCATTGTTGAAAACAGTTGTGATGCTTAATATTTTGCAGAAACCGTGACATATTTTTGGGTTTATTTATGTGTTTATTTATTTATCCTTTGAGTCTTATATTTGATTCATTTGAAATATTAAAGCCATTTTAACGTTGCAAAATATATCTGTCACTTTCAAAGAATGCAAGTGATCTCTGAAGTAAAAAAAAGAAAAAAAAAACTTGAATGTGTATATTGCTATTCTTTCAATATGTTATAGTAAAGCTGTGAATCAATAAAAATGTCATTAATTTCACAGTTTTCCATGACTAATCACAAACCATGAATATTAAATTGTGCGATCATAAATATATTCAAACATTACATTACCAAATGAATGTAGATTCAGCATAAAAGAAGTGTATTTTAAGTAATATTTGATTAATGGAAAAGGTCAGTAACACCAATATTAATACCAATACTGCTACCCATATCTATGCTAATTGCATTTTTAACATTACTTGAAGCATACAATGCTAGTCAATTCTAGGAAAAGCAATTTTTTCACTGTTAAACTGTCCAAATTAATCACGGATACCGTCAGTGCGATGGATGGGATTGTTAACAGATAGCATTCTCTAGGTATTATAGATCCCTGTGGCATTTTGGGCGACTTGGGCTTCAACAACTAAACCTATTCACATTTAGCCTTTGGGCCAGCCAGGTACTTACCCTAATAAATAACCAGGCACTGGAAATAACGAGGTCATTTGGAGTTTGTTTGAGATGTAGGGAATACCCAGCACAACAGGAGGACTCTGGGTAGGCCAGAGAGGCGGACAGTGGCCAGCTGCCATGTGTTGAGTGTCACTTAGACAGGCGGGCAGCCAGTTGCAGCCTGCTGGATTGTGTACATGGCATTTTCCTGGCCCTGTGGGTGGACAAGCCAGGTTGGTGTGATGTGGAATGTGAGGGACAATAGTGCTTTTGATTGCAGGACTTGTGCAGTATTTGAGCACTCCTTCCAGACCATAAACAGCAGACCGTCTCTGTAAGCCCAACTCACCCACTGGAGAGGATCCGTATGTGTATATAACGAGAGACAGGCTCTTGCATGCACAGGCTGGTGTCAGAGGAAGAGCTTCTGGTCTTTACACTAAGGTAAGAGCTATCACTGTCTTGTCGATGTAGGGTTCAAAGAGCAGATGTTTTTCACAGTGAACTGAAGCCTGAATCAGATTATCAAGGTCGGCTTTTTAAATGTTACATGACTTGTCTGTCTCCTTTACAGACTTTGATCACCTGACATTCATGCTTCTAAGGCATTTGAGAGAGCTTTGTTCTGCAAACTGAGTGTTTTGTTTTAGTGACATGGAAATGGTCCGTCTTTGAAGGCTAAGCTAGGTACTTAAAGCTCTGTGGCTCAGTAGTGGTCAGTATAAAACTTTCTGCACATTGTGTGTCAGTAGACTGGCTCAGCTTTGATTGTGCATTTGAATACTGTATGTTGTGTGCCTCTAAGTCAACTGGTGATACAATAAAGAACTGTATCTGTATTATGTCTATCTTTCTTCTTGGTTCAAACCAATGTATGCAATACAAGAGAAAGTTACACAAGAACTTACATCATGAGCCTTCATTTGGTCAAATAAAGATCCAGTGGAACAGACTTTTAACTGAAGTGAATGTACATACACTACTATTAAAATATTTGAGGTCAGTATGCTTTTTAAAATGTTTTTGAAAGGAGTCTCTTATGCTCACCAAGGATGTATTTATTTGATCAAAAAGACAGTAAAACAGTAATATTCTGAAATAATATTCTTGCTATATTACTATTATTATTACTGGCTCTGCACCCCTTTACCTAAATTCATTACTTCAGACTTATGTGCCCTCTAGAAGCTTGCACTCTGCAAGTGAACGTCGCTTTATTGTTCATCCCAAAGAGGCATAAAATCACTTTCACAGACTTTTAAATTAAATGTTCCCTCCTGGTGGAATGACCTGCCCAAGTCAGTCCTTAGCCATCTTCAAGAATCTCTTCCATCTTCATTTGACCCTCTAACTCTAGCTCTCTCTATTCTAATTCTATTCTTTATGTTAATTTAATAATTAGTGCTGTCAAACAATTAATTGCGATTAATTGCATCCAAAATAAGAGTTTTGAGTATATATATATATATATATATATATATATATACATACACACACATACAGTATATATTTTGAAAATATTGACATATGTTTATAATGGTATAATTTATATTATATATAAATATATTTAAATATACTGTCTATACATAATAATATACACAGCACACACACGTATATTATGTAAAAAAATACCCTTTTGTTTTGATTGTGATTAATCGTGATTAATTGTTTGACAGCACTATTAATAATAATATCTAATTATAATAATGTATTTTATTCCTATGAATTATATGCTGATTTGATGCTCTAGAAATATTGTGATCTAGAAAAAACTGTGATAAATTTTATTTCAGGATTCTTTGTTTTAAATAGAAATTAACATTCTAATCAGTTGAATCAGTTATTAGGTAATTGAATGCCTTTTCCACAAAAAAACAAACAAACAAAAAAAAACGGTAAATCAATTATGAAGCTCAAAACAATTAACTGAATAGGCAAAAATATAAAAGGCAACTTACAAAAATTGTTTTGGCCAACAGATTTAATCATTTAAACTACAGTTTGATAATGAAGCTAATGTGGTTTTATTGTTTTCACTTGTTTACCCAACGGCAAAAATATTTTCAGATTTTAGTTTGGAGAATTGAATTCATGATAATTATTCTTATGTTAATTAGTTTTTGAACTAAGTGTTTGAAAACAACATACAAAACAACTGCAAGAGAAACACACATTTGTGTAACTGGATAATTGACTCAAAACATTATATTTGCTGAGATAAAGCACTTGTGACGACTCACCCGTGTGACAACTAGCCCCAGGCTCTCTTTTATAGATTTATGCTGTGCATTTGAAATCCATAGAACCGTATCTGCAGAGAGTTGGTGTGTATTTGTGCATGTTTGTGTTTGTATGAGTGGGAGGTGTAGGATTTCTGTAGGCATGCCAGTCCCTGTGCTGCCTGGGCCAGAAGAAGTGGTGCAGGGTCCTGGCAGTGGACAGCGGATCGCGTTCCATCCAATCGCCTCTGATTGGTGGAAAAGCCTCTCTGTAAGTCCTCGCCAGAGGCTCATTTCCGCAACTGTTTTTGTTTTGAGCCTATTCAGCACAATTTTTGTCAAACACACAAATCACTAAGCGGCGAGGGTGTGAGTAGGGACTCGTAATGGCACATAAACACAAAACAGAAAGGGATCCTGCATTAAATCAACTGTTCACCCCTCCACCAAAGATCCTACCTCACTGTCTCCTGATCATTTTGATTTTTAACAGTATCTGATGCCTGCATCTAGATATCTGATGAACCATAAACAACCAGAATTAATCACAGACAGTGGATTAAATACAGAGAGAGAGAGAAAGATTCAAGAAAGACTGAAAAATGACAGTGAATTAAGAGGAACCGCCTGAGGAGGGGACGCATTAGAGCCGTGTGGAGGCATTAATTCACTTCCTGCTCTGGGGAACATGGCATACAGAATTTCTCATTGAGACACATCTCAGGTTCTGTTTGTTTTGGCTATGTGTCACGGCCGCATGGGCCCGGACAGCCGGATGTGTTTATTTTCTGCACAGATGTCGGTTGAGATTATGCAGCACTGACTAGGTGACAGTATGTCGTCATGGTCAGTTAGCAAGGGGTCCCAGAAGAGGCCTTGAGTACTGTAGATGATGTGTGGGATGATGGGGCTAATCAGGGATGGGATGGGACTAAATAACTCGGGGATATATGTCATCGTAACTCACATTATATAATCAGTCACTGTACTGCATGTGAATACAATACAAATTATTGCCAGCTGTATTATGTATTCGATCATTGTTATTGTTTACTTCATTGTGATACACTATCATTAGTAAGATTTTTAAAATGTTTTTAAAAGAAGTCTGTTATGGTCACTAAAGCCACATTTATTTTCTCAAAAATACAGTAATATTGTGAAATAGTATTATGATTTGAATAAACTGTATTGTATTTTTAAATTTCTTTGATGGCAAAGCTGAATTTTCCGCAGCCATTATTCCAGTTTTTAGTGTCATATGATCCTTCAGAATTCATTCTAAAATGCAGCTTTGGTGCTCAAGAAACTTATTATTATCAAAGTTGAAAGTTTTTTTTTTTTTTTTTTTTAAATAGAAATCTTTTGTAACATCACAACTTTTTAGAGAATGACGGCATCACAAATTTATAGAGTATGAAAAATTGATATTTATTCCTAAATATTATTGTGGTATTAAATTATTAGTGTTTTAAATATTAACTGTAAGTGTTAGATGATGAAAGTTACGAATGCAAAAATAGAGGTAATTAGCAAGCACATTTAGAGACAGTGCAATACAATACAGTATCAGCCAACATATTTCGATTATTGACTCATAATCTGTAATATTGATCAATAACCGAAATGGTTATGTATAGCTGATGTTATATATTGCTCATATAGCGAGCAAGGCAAAAGCACACCTTATGAGGTGCAAGTTGAAGGAAAGAATATAAATAAATTGGAGAACAACCGCACACTCACTGAAGCATATTTATTAACCAACATTTCGGCTAGTAGCCTTTTTCAAGGTAAACATGCTTCATAAACATGGAGACCAGTATAAATAATAAAGATAATTATACACAGCTGAAAATAATAAGATCCAAATAATTCAATAATTAACAATTAGACTCCAACATGAAAAATAATCTGTACAGACAAAATATGAATATAAATAAAGATTACTATCCAAAATAAATGTACAAAAAACAACTCAAATCGAAATCAACATTTAAGCCAAATGGAGTCAACGTTTTCAAATTATGAATCCAGGAAGCCTCCCTTTTAAGTAGTATTTGTTCCAAATCACCACCTCTCCTCGGTGAAGATATTTTCTTAATTCCTATATAACCTAATGAAGTAATAGGATGATTAAAATCAATAAAATGTACTGCCAGTGGGTAATTCATATTTTTACATCTTATAGTACTATGATGTTTGGCAATGCACGCTTTAAGTTCTCTACTTGTTTTTCCAACATATGATTTACTGCAGGGGCAGGTTATAAGGTAAATGACCGCTTTGGTTTTACAGTTTATAGTTCCTTTAATAGGAATCGATTTACCGGTATGTGGGTGTTTGAACGATGTACAACGATCCGTGTAGTTACATTGATTACAAGAGCCACAACGATAGTTACCTTCTGGAATAGGTGTTAATGTCCTTTGAGTTATTTTAGGTGGAGGAGACAAATCTGATTTTACTAAATAATCTCTTAAATTTCGTCACCGTAAGACTGTAAGTCTCACATCCGATCGCAAAATATGCCAATGTTGATGAATTATCTTTTTTATTTGCACTGAACGCTTAGTGTATTTAGTAGTAAACATAACAGAGAAATTAGCCTTCTTTTTTTCTTTTTTCAATTATAAATCTGAACGAGACTTATTTTCAATTGTTTGTTATAGTAAAAAGATTTGTTTATATCAGTGAGATTCTTGTTAAAAATCATCCTGTCTACTACAGATTCTCTTTAGTCGAACCATTTGACTGTAAGGAAGTCTGTTCTTTAAAGGTAACGGATGGTAAGAGTCCACTCTCAAAAGCGTATTACGAGCTGTAGGTTTCCTATAAAGATCCATATATAAACAGTTATGGTCCCAAATTATCCATAGGTCCAAAAAACTGATTCTATTAGGATCGTAGTCCATAGTAAATGTTAAGGGATCAGAACAGTCATTTAGATATTGATAAAAGGAATTCATTTTTGTTCAACATCACCCTTAAAAAGGCAAAACAGTCATCCAAATATCGCTTCCAAATTAATATATTCGAGGAAAAAGAATGGTTTGAATAAACATATTTTTCTTCAAAGGAGGCCATATATAAATTTGCAAAGGAAGGTACAAATGCACTACTCATAGCCACACCCCGTCTCTGAATAAAGAAGTCATTCTGAAAAATAAAATAGTTATGACAAAGAACGATCTCAGACAATGTTTCTTCAGGTATTGGGTTAATTGAGTCAATGAAAGACAACATATGAGTGGTATGCTTTAAAAAGGAGGGCATTTTTTTTTCTTATAAAAAAATCCACAAAGGTAGATATTGAAGATGTCAGAGAGCCAATACCAGCCACTATTGGACAGCTAGGAGGTAATTCAAGACGTTTGTGAATTTTTGGTAAGGTATAGAAAGTAGATATAACAGGATTCTTAATTTTTAAGAAATCAAGTTCTCTTTTAGTAATTACACCAGTTTGAAACATAGAATCAAGAACAGAATGAATTTCATGTTTGAACCCCTGATAGTTTTTCATAAAAATCTAAATCTGAGAGTTGTCTTTTACATTCCCGCACATAATCAATATTATTCTGAATGACATTGCTCCCCCTTTATCTGCTGGTTTAATCACAATTGATTATCAATCTGTAAATCATATAGTGCGTCTCTTTCCTCTCTGGATAGATTATCGAATCTCATCCGTGTTTTTTTGTCATTCAATAAAGATTCAACATCGTGTTCAACGAGTCTACAATAAGTTCCGATAGATGCATTTTGATTCAGGGGTGGGTTAAAAGTACTTTTTGTTTTAAAAGGAGTTACCCTATTGTCAACTTGAGTAGAGGGTGGATAGAGAACTTAAAACGCGCATTGCCAAACATCGTAGTACTATAAGATGTAAAAATATGAATTACCCACTGTCTGTACATTTTATTGATTTTAATCATCCTATTACTTCATTACGTTATATAGGAATTGAGAAAATATCTTCACCGAGGAGAGGTGGTGATTTGGACCAAATACTACTTAAAAGGGAGGCTTCCTGGATTCATAGTTTGAAAACGTTGACTCCACTTGTCTTAAATGTTGATTTTGATTTATTTTTAAGTTGAGGTTATACCTTGAAAAAGGCTACAAGCCGAAACGTTGGTTAATAAATATGCTTAAGTGAGTGTGCAGTTGTTCTCCAATTTATATATATTGCTCATATATATCATGCATCCCTAAAATTTGACATTGACATTGCCGGACCTCAGACCAACTCCATCTGGAAAAGTCCCAGCGCTCCCTATGGCTAGTCCCTCCCTGGGGCTAATGAAAGGCTCAGAGAGGAACATATAGGCAGTCTGACAGCTGCACTGAACGAGACACAAGGGGTTTCATGACTGAGGGAAAGCTCCTTAATCATGAGACTTTTGCTGGAATGATTGTGTCTCCGTCCCTTTGCTCTGGACGTGTGCTGAATTCCAGCGATGCTTTAAGTAACAGCAGCATTACTGCCACTCTGGCTCTGGCTGAGAGAAACTGAGCTTACGTGACCTGCAGGCATTGCTCATATTGTATTTATCTGCTGAGTGCTTCAGGGATCAGCCGAGGTGCACCCTGTGGGAATTTGTTTGTTCCTGTGCTTGTTCATTTCTTGATTGTTGTTGAAATTGAAGGATCATTACAATTGAGGGATCATTGCTGATTATAATAATTTGTATGTTGTAGATGTGGCATGATGGGTAAGTCAAATCTGGCTCACGTCACTTCCCCAAACACACCTCTTCTTCCTGTAATTGCGTGTCACCTCTAACAAAGTCCCTTTAACGCAAGGCCGTTCACTCAATGACCATCTTGGCAACACTCCCGGCAGATCATTTCTAGACAGCAGGCATTTTGAGTACTGAACAGTTCCTGTCTACTTAAATTGGGAAAGAAAAAATCTCCAAAACTATTTGTTGTTTTGTAGAAGTGTAGGACTTCCTTTCCTACTGCCGCTAGCTGATGTGTTAAAAAAAAATTCCATTCTTTTGTCATGTTTTTTTTTTTTGAGTGAGCCATTTTCTCTTCTTTATATTGTTGCTATACTTCTAATCTCTGTATATGTAAAAAAAAATGCAATTGATGAAATATGACGAAAAACGCAGGCTATAATTAAGCAACATAATATAAAAAAAGAGTGGTGTTCAATATATCATCAGAGCTGTGGTTCAGATGTGGGAACCATTGTGACTGCGATATTGCTTATAAGCCTACAGCAATTCCATAAACAAGCAGTTAATATAAATTAACTTACATTTTACGCACGGTTATTTTATCTAATTTGCTCCACTAATGAAAACAGCTCTACCACAGCAGGATTAATGAACAACACCAAGCAAATACACACTAGTGGGGTTCATTCTTGAATAAATCAGTGTTCTTGAATTAATCGTTTCAGTGAATGATTCAATGATTCCCTTGTCACTTGTGGCCCTGTCTCAAATCGCACCCTAAACCCTTGTGGTCTTCCTCTGATTCCGCACTTTCGTGATGTAATGCCACTTTGACTGTCGGGTCGAAGTCTTCTTGAAGTTCAGGACAGGGCCTGTTTCATTCCTGAATGAACCATTGTTTTGGAAAGAATTAGTTAGATGATTGATTCAGGCATTCACTAATAATAAGATCTTGTCCCCACCTACTACTGGCACGTCAATGCAACTTGCAGAAATAGTCAGTAAATATCTCCACCAAACAGACTGGCAGCCTAAACACGGAGAAGAAAAGCATCAGTTTTGGAGTCAGCTCAGCGAAACAAATTGAGAACCAAAACTAAAGGCCTAGGTCGTACTGAACTTGTCTTTGCGTTACTATTTTTACATTCCTCTGCGTTCAATCTTGTGTTTTTCTTTTTCTATTTTCTAAACATGCACGTTTGACCATTTGCACTTGTGTCTTTTGCAGCATCTCGTGCATTACACAGCGCCAACTCATTTTTGCGTGAAACGTGCACAGTGAAATTAAAAAAAAAAAACTATATGATTTTGTGAGTTCTCTAAATTTCAAACTGTGTGTTTCAGCTGCAGGGCGGCCCTCGTGGCCGGGATGCCACTGTGTACCCTGCCAGTCGGCGGTGGATCCTGAGGGGCAGGAGCTGCCCACCCAGTGCAGGGGGCAGAAGAGCAAGCACCCTGACCACGACATGAATCTCTGCTGGAACGAGATCAAACGCAAATCCCACAACATCAGGTATATCACATCTTTTGTTCATCTTTCTATTATGTTCAATGTCTTCTGGGGATTATTAACCTCGTCTCAGTAGCTCCAGTTAGAGATCTACATATTGCAATTCTCCCAGTCTCAGAGGCGCTAATGAAACCGTTGATTGAGTTTGGGCTGTTTTGCATGCCATTTGTATGTATGTCTGTGTGTAATGCAGTGTGCTATGTTTACATACTTAGCCTCTTAATTACAGCCTCGACCCCAACTTTTCTTCTCTCTGGGGACAAATTTACCAGGTCGTGATTGGTTTAGACATGTAGACAGCACGGGGTAATAAGATCATCCCAGGATGGCCAACAGTAGCAGTACTCTTGTCAGTATTCTGACATCATCCAGCCCTGAAGGAAGACTACAGCCATACAACATCACATGTAATGGAAATGGATTGAATACTAAGTGGCTTCTACAAAAGACCCTCTGGGATTATATTGCAGCAGCGTTGCGGTGACTGACTTTTTCAGCTGGCTGTGTTTTGACAGACAGATGTCCCTTCCATCTAATCGCCTGATTTTTCAGCTTTGGCATCTGTAAAATGCAATGGAAGGCATTTTAGTAGAATTAAATTATGTTTGGAAGCAAATAATATATTTTCTTTGGTAAATGAATGGATTATGGTCAAGGTTTTTGTTTGTCTCTGTGCTGTTGTTTTTGTAGAGCTGGCATTATTTATTTTATGCCTAATGTTGAATCACTGCTTGATTTTTGTAGATTGCGTTTCAGAGCAACACAACATGAATAATTTACTTGAAATTTTAGTTGTTTTTTCTTTCTCAGGCTCTGTGACAGGAAGAAATCAAATAGACTTGCTAGCTGGGCAGAACAGAGCTTTTCTTTGTCATTCTCGTCAGAATGTTTGGCTTCATTGGGGTCCACTCACACGGCAGTGAATGTGCTGTGACCGGGGGGCTATGTGGCTGAGGGGGTATATGGGTGGACAGAGGCATGCTGGGAATGTTTGATTGCAGACGTGCCTGGATGTTTCTCACCTCTCTGATGGCGCAGCTGTGAGTGGGTGCTGATGGTGTGACTCAAAACCCACATCCCTAAATCTTCTCAAAGCATCTCTTTGTCTGCATAGATTGTAAATAATTAACACATCTGAACTACCACAACTGACTTTTTCATGCTGTATTTTGAAGTTAAAGCTAGTACTCTTTGGTGATATCATTGCACATACTGTACATTCGTATTTGCGGAGTTTTGTGAAGTATACGAGCAGAGCTTGCAGTGGTGAACGTAATAAAAAGAAGACCGTTCCATTCCAGTTCAATTCTGTTCTGTTCCATGCTCAGCGCTAAATGGCAGGGGAGAGCATGGTGACCTTTCAGCCATCCTCAAAGCCTCATCCAGTCTTTTCAACAGCAGGCAGAAAAAGGCTTGATTGAGCACTAACAGCATGCTAATTGCTGTCCTTTCTCTGAGTTTTAGGCTCGGAGATTAGAATGTTAAAAACCCTTTTGCTAATGGGTCTACTGTCATGTCAAACTTGACATGTAATAAATGTACTTTGTGCATCTGAGTGCAGCCTACGAAAGGGAGAGGAAATGGGATATTCTGTCAAGGGTTTTTGCTGGTTTTGGAAGTAAGATGTCCTTAAACTTTCTTTAAATTATTAAAGGTAGAGATGTTTAACTGTGTGGGCAGCAGGAATCTTTTGTCAGCTGTAGACCATTAAAGGGATAATTCTTGCAAAAACCTTTGCTTACCCTCAAGCTGTTCTAGGTCTGTATGACTTATTTTTTTTTTGTGGAACATGAAAGAAGATATTTAGAAGTATGTTGGCAGCTAAGTTTTGGTTACCATTGACTTTCATTACATGAGACATTTCTCAAAATGTTTTCTACAAAAGAAAAGAAGGTTTTGAATAACATAAGGGTCAGTGAATGATAAGTGAAAATACATGTGTTGGAAATGATCACAGTACCTTGTGGTGGAGTCTTAGGTTGTTTAGGAAAAGAAGGGAGATACATATTTTCTTTCTGCTTAGCTTCCCAGTGTTGCTTGTTATCACAATTTGTTGTGTTTTGAATGCTGATGTGTTGGTGATTTGACAATGCTTACCAGCAAGATTTAGTTTGGTCAGCAAGCTTCACCAGAATAATTCTGCTGATTCACCAGCCAGAAGGGATGTAAATAGCTTCCGATTCTGCCGAACTTTTAATGATTTTGGTTCCATAAAGATTTTATTAGTAATTCTTTAAAAAAACTTTTGAGGAAGAAATATTTTCTTATTACGTTCCTACAGCAGTCTGTTACTAAATGATGACATAAGTAAGGAATACTTTTAAAACTATTCTTCCAAAAGTGCATTTACAGACTTTTTAAAGGCTGCATAAATGTATTTAAATATTTGCATATTAAATACAAATGCTAAGTGAATAGAAAAGTGGAATAATTTCATTAATTCATTCAATAAAAAAACAACAAAATTCATCTTTTTTAACTACACATTGTCATATGAATCACCAGTTTTTGATTTACCGGTACTCAAAAGATCTGAAATTACAAGAGTCATTTGTTTGTGAATCTGACTAAACAGATCGTTTTATGTTTCAGTTGTAGATTTGGTAGCAGTGTTGTGATCAATAGCAGTACAGGAAACACTGTGAGTTTTTTAGTGGGTTGTTTTGTCCATGTTGGCAGAAGATTGCATGTTTGAGAACGGTTAATGGAATTTATTTTAAAAATGGAATCAGTTCTCTGTTACTTCCCATATAAGACCAGCCTGGTCCAGCACATAAATTGTTGCTGGTCTTTTCAGCAGGGTTATTTTGAGCTCAGCCCATATTCTGACACAGTCTACTCATTATGAGGAACTTTCGAAATGTGTTGCAGCCATCGGTAAACACAGCCTTTTCTAACTTTGCTGAAATGCACATATTTGTGTTTGTACCAGACGGTTTCTCTGTCCTCGTATGGCTGTAGGAAGGAACCCACATCAGTTGCATCATGACATGGGACCAGATGAAGATCAACAAAAAAGTTTTTTTAGAGGTACTAATTTTTGTGAGAGGTACGCTGTGGTGTTTCGACTTTCTTGCTAGGCTTTGCAAATAAACCCACTATTCAGACACCCTAATGAACGAACGAGTCAAAAGGGATTTCGAAGTGCATGAATTATTAACTACAAGTCTACCCGGCTGTGTTTGTAGGGATTAAATCAAATAAAGCTTGTCCGGCGTGCTCGTCTATCAGCGTGGGGCTGAGCGGATCGCTCTCTTTTGCTGGGTAGACACAATGCACTGCTGATACAGTTGCATTCTCTGCTCCAGCACTCTTTGAGGAAATAATAATCATGCATTGACATAAACAACCGACAGCATGGGGTCCCTCAGAGAAATGAGAAACTGTAGTAAGGCTGAATCAAATTTTCACTGGGAGATGCTGCCAGGCACTTAAGAGGCACTCGTCATCCCTAACTTGGCACAAGTTTCGAGGAAGCTAATGATACAGTTGGCCAAGGTTAGACCAGCAGACATAGTCTCAGGTTCCCTCAGTTTAGCTCTCCTTTACTCATTCATTGAGGTAACTCAGACTTGTGGCTTTCCTGACAAACCTTGTTAAAGTCAAATGTCTGCTTAGTCCCACCTGAGACCTGCCCATGATCTGGCCCTAAAATTTCTGTACACATGTCTCTCACAGATAATTTATGCTTTAAGCTGGGCTTTATTGGATGTGAGTGAATATATGAATACATGAGCGTCTGTGCGGGATGCATATCTAAAGCTCTCTTGCAGGAAATGTATTCCTTTTTGCGTTTCAATGCTCACATGAAATATTCCAATGGCGCGTTCTGATGGAGTGTTTATGCATACACAATGATATAAATGGAACCGGCAGATATTACAGGTGCGGTATTTGTATGCATGTGAAGTATTGTGTTTGCTTAACTGTGTCTTATAAACATAATGTAGGGTAATGAAAGAGGCGAGACAGGCAATGCTGAATTGTAAGGCTCATTTCTCCCATGGCACCATCACCTTTTTTTAGCCAATGGCTTCATTGCGGCTGAGGATCTGTGCTCGCAGACAAATCTCCCACCCCTCTTTTTCATTCAGTGTTACATTTCGAGGCTTGTTTTGCTGAAAGGACAGGCCTCAAAGAGAATGGCGCCCAGAGCCTTAGGCGATACTTCTGAAATGGAAACACAAATGAAAGCGAGAGGATATCACCAGACACCTCACTCTTATCTTTAGCATTTAATTATTCGCTGATCCGTGAAGCAAACCCTCACTGATGGTTGACATGCAACTTGACTAAAGAGTCAGATTTTATCTAATGAGTTTTATCTGTTTTTTTTTTTTGCTTTCATCTGTGAGGCTAAGACATGTTAATGTGTCTATATTTACATGTTATGTATCGGGCTGTTTTTCAGACTACTTTGCTATAAGAGCATCTTGTTGAACATCTTGCATATGTCATCAGAGTGCACATAAAAACACACACGCATATGTAGAGCACACCAAAAAACAAACAAGTGGCCAGATACTATCTGCATCAACCTGAAGTTTTTAAAGGATTAGAATCAATTCGGTTAATTATTAGTTAGTTATCGCAAGCCATTGCGATTTACATATTACAGTTTGTACATGTGCTATATTGTGATCATTTTTATGTATTGTGCAGCCTTAAAGGAACACTCCACTTTTTTTGGAAATAGGCTCTATACTCTTATTCCGGCGTAATAATCAAGGAACTTTGCTGCCGTAACATTGCCGCAGCAGGCGCAGTGATATTACGCAGTGCCTGAAAGTAGTCCCCAGCTAGGTAACTAATTATAATATAGCTGGGGACTACTTTCAGGCGCTGCGTAATATCACTGTGCCTGATGCCGCAGCAAAGTTCCTTGATTATTACGCCGGACTGGGAGTATAGTTCCTAATCATATCGGCCTAAAAAATCGCAACTTTTCATTTTCCGCCGGTCTTAGTACACGATATAACTACAGAAGAGTCAAGTTTTAAATAGGAAAACTATCGAAACTCTTTGGTCATTTTTGAACGCGATGCTACTGGTCTAATCGGATTCAATGATCTATGCTAAGCTATGCTAAAAGTGCTGTTGCCAGACCCGGAGATCGGCTGAATGGATTCAAAAACGGTAAAACTCAACTTATTAACTTTGGGGGAGTTGGAGAATGAGCCTATTTCCAAAAAAAGTGGAGTGTTCCTTTAATGTGTATTTAGACATACGGTACATTTTTGTACTTTTGGACATATACTGAACAGTACAAATGGATTTATTGACAGCATCCAAAGTGTAAGAATAAATAAAATCGGTAACGTTTTAGTATAGGCAGCAATTTTCACTATGAACTAGTTGCTTATTAGCATGTCTATTATCAACATATTGGTTGTTTATTATCACGCAATGATATATATGGAACCGGCTGATATTACAGGTGTGGTATTTGTATGCATGTGAGGGCCTGTGCAGTGGCCCATTGTGTTTGCTTAACTGTGTCTTATAAACAGAATGTAGGGTAATGAAAGAGGTGAGACAGGCAATGCTGAATTGTAAGGCTCATTTCTCCCATGGCACCATCAACTTTTTTAGCCAATGGCTTCATTGTGGCTGAGGATCTGTGCTCGCAGACAAATCTCCCTCCCCTCTTTTTCATTCAGTGTTACATTTCGAGGCTTGTGTCGCTGAAAGGACAGGCCTTAAAGAGAATGGCGCCCAGAGCCTTAGGCGAATTATATATATTAAATATATATTATTATATATCATATATAAAGCACATATTCTGTATGACCATATTGTACATCCCTAACTAGTTAAATATAGCAGCAGAAATTGCACAGAACCGATTGAACCCATTATGGTTAAATTAATTAAATAAAGTAGTGCTGTCAAACCGATTAATCACGATTAATCACATCCAAAATAAAAGTTTTTCAAACCATTTTTTTTTACACTCAAACACCTTTGAATACTATTGAAATCATGTTTTGAACCTAGGAACTTAAATCTACTGTAAACTGAAGGGATACAAGAACCTGAATCTGCTTGTGTTGCTCTCGTTTGTAAGTCTCCTTGGTTAAAATGTCTGCTAAATAGATAATTGTAAAAGTCATTTAGAACAGACGGCTCTGAAAAGGCATGAGTGATCCTCAAAAAAATGGCTTGCTTTGTCCCTGCCATGTGCGAACATTGTAAAAGTAGCTCCTCATTGGCCACTGGTATTGATTACTACACCCTACGCTAGCCATCATGCCTGATGGTTCATATCGAACAAGCGACGTTACAAGACTGCCAGAGCACTGCGCACAGCTGTTACCTGTTTGCTTCCACACTCACTAGCAGTCACAGCCAGCCCACACTAACATGCCATCCAGCTCCCGCAACAGAACCGATCCAGATGCCTCCAACATGTGCCATCTCAGCGCTGCAATCCAATCCATTAAAAGCCCTCCATTAATCTCCATTTGTTAACCCGAGTTTGCTACCTGGAGCCAAGCGAGGAGGTCTATAATGCTGCCCTGCCCTGATTCCGTTGAGTTTTATTTGTTTCTCCTCCTCTGTAAAAAGAACCACAGGATTTGGATGCTTGTCCAGCAGAGGCATTGTTTGATTTTGTGGCTTTTGGAGGAATCCCCATAAAGCCTTAGAGAGAGATGAGATGATCGATGGTCTAAGTCTAAGGATTCAGAAAGGCTGCAGTAACCCAGCGGTCTGTGCAGGATGGGTTACTGGATGTAATGTACTATATCTGTGATGGCGAGTGAGGCAGAGAGATGCTGTGCAATGCTCAAACATGGCACAGGTGTGAGGTGTTGCAGTCTTGCTGTGGATCAGTGAATTAGTAGCACAGGGGCTTGCCTGTACAGGACAGATCATACCCTAGCGAGCGTAAAGGGGCAGATGTGTCCCCTGTTTTCACAGCGCTGGATGCAGGAACTGCTCTGATTTAGTTAAATGTGTTGAGGGGCCAAACCTAACAAGAAGTGAAAAAAGTTCCATTTAGTAAATGGGTGTAGTGGCAATATGAGTATAGGTCTATATTTGTGCCGAGTCTCACAAAGTTATTGTCTCTCTGACATTCATATATATTTATTAGGTAGACTTTTATATTCTATAAAAGCCCATTCCCCAATTAGAGTAAAACAGCAAAACTTATTTCACAATTGCGGCTTTATTTCTTGTAATTGTGAATTTTTCAATCATCTTGTTACTTTTATTCATCAAGAGTTCATTAAATGATCAGAAGTGACATAAATATTTTGTAGCATTGCAAATATCTTTACTATTTCAAATTAAAGTTTTTTTTTGGATGAATAATTTTACTGAGAGAGAAACCAGATCAGAGAATCCAGAAAAAAAAAAAAAATCACGTTTTCCAAATAAATATTAGGTAGCAAAGATAAAATAAAAAGTAATTTTAAATTGTAATATATCACAATATTACTGTGTTCAGATCAGCATAAGAAAACACTTTAAAAACATTTTAAAAACCGACCTTACCAAGCACACACTCCCATTGTGTGTATATTTTACAGTGTGATTTTCTTATTTTTAACTTTTTTTTTTCTTTTATGTCAGTTATCTTTTTTCATTTTTGTATTTGGTGGAAACAAGCTTTTATAACATGGTTCTTTTGTTTTTCTTTTTTTAATTTAAGAAAATCATCACAAATTATGGTGCTATCAGCTTAACAATTTGAGTGAAAAGTTGAATCTACAGCTCAACATTAATCATAGATTCCTAAGTATTTGGTTTGTCTCTTTTTTTAATGACAGCAGCATGAATCACCTGCATGAAGTCCACAGCAGTAAACCCCGAAGAACATTTCACTCTCTGCAGAAAGGAAAGAGTTCACGTGATCAGTGTCACAAATTTATGTAGTGTAGACCCCAATGCATTCAATAGCACTTGCATTCATGGTTAAATAAACCCTTGGCATTGCTAGTAATAACAGCCCTATTAACATTATTCGATTACTTTTTATACCAGTGCTTGATACACACTTACCTGTAACATACTTGTGACAAAAGGCCTTTTCAAGAACTGCTCCTTTCTGTTTCTAAGCAAGTTCAACCCATCGCCGCTGAGTAGAAATGCTACACGAACTCATTAAACTCACACAGACAAGAGCTTCATTTGATCTTTGACGTGAATGGTACAAAAATCTACAGCTTGCTGTAGCTGTGACCCTTTGATAGTAGCAGCTGTGTGAGGAGCATTTTCCTCGGGTCCAATTCTTTTGTGTTTGTATGTGTGCGACGCACCATTGGAGGAGGTGTGTGTGCTTGTTTGTGTTTGTGTCTGTATGATGAAGGAGCCTTCAGGCAACTATAGAACACACAGGCTCTCTAATGAAATGTCTGCAGCCTGGCTGCCTTTATTGAGTCTAATAACACATCATTATAGAGATCGCTGCGCTGACCCTCCTTCACTACAATAGAGGTCCGAACAGGTGAAGCAGGTCTCCTATTTGGCTTCTCTCTTTTCATCCTTGTTTTCTAATTATACAGTGTATAATAACAATTTCTTTTATTTCTACTGAGAATATCATTTCAAAGCACTGAAATGATGAGCAATTTTGATGGCTTTGGTGGCAGTGCTTTGCTAGAAAATATTCTTTAAACTAAATTGTAAATATGTTTGCATGAGTTTACTGTATCTGCCTGTGGTGTCGTAATGAGCGCATGTTTGCCTGACAATTGGCCTCTATCTGTGAATGATTAAAAATAACAAGCACATTATTGTTTGGATGTCCCGGTGGACACTGTCACTTCAATTATCACTAAGTGGAGGCTACATTTAACTAGCCTTGTTGAAAAAAAGTCATCCCTCAAAACAATCTGTGTGAACCAGAGGTCAATTTGTGAGTAAAGGTACACTGAGACCAGCAATCACTGTCTTTTTGCTTTGTCATTTAACAGACGCTTTTATCCAAAGGGGCTCCATATTACACAGACGGTCCCACTGGAGCAACTTGGGGTCTTGCTCATGGGCACAATAATGTCAGCTCATAGATTTCAGGATTGTTGGAGTTTGTACCTGCAGCTTTTTGGGTACTGGTCCAGATCCTTAGGCTACACCATGCCCAAATCTTTGCTATGGACCTTACAATTTGCACATATGAGGCAGTGGTTCTCAACCTTTTTTACTCGATTTAAAAAAATAAATAAATCCCAGAAACTGGGAGTGAATTATCAGACTGCAGTTGTGATTCCAGAACTGAGTGTTCCTTATTAAAATTAAAAATGTTTTTTGGAGGAAAAAAGAAGTTTGTATGATGATTTCTTTCTTTTTTTTTTTTTTTTTTTACCATTTTAAGTTAGATTTGTTTTAATATTTTCATTTCTTGATATTGTTTTAATTTTTCACTATTGTGTAAATTTGTTTGGGCAAATTATTCACTCAACATGACTTTTTTGATGTGCATCTAGAATAGTTTTATGCACATATCCTTTTACCATATAGCAAGATTCTTTAACACGTTGTTATGTGTTATTCCAAAATTATCATAAAAATATGCGGATGGAAACCCCGCTTTTAACTTGTTTGGGAGAATGGCACAAAAGGAGCCCAATAAGACCCATGCAAAGCACACCTGGAGCCAAAAAAACATAATAGTGACCCAGGAAAATATTGCTGAGATGAGCCAAAAATATAGCTTTTTTATCTAGAATTCAAAGCTGTGTGCTGCAAATCTAACACTGCCCACACCTCAAAAAACACCATACCTACAGTGAAGCAGCATCATGCTGTGAGGTCGCTTTTTTATCAGCAGAAGCTGAGCATCTTGTTAAAATGGAAGGTAGATAGAATGCAGCAAAAACTGCAAGAAGGAAATTAATTCATGATCTCAAATGCAAAAAAAAACTGTAGTGACACAAATAGGTGAATGTCCTACAGTTGTCTTGTAAAATCATGCGACCAGTCAAAATCATACGAACAAACTTCATCCATGACTTAATGTGGCCCTTGCTACATTACCGTTGGCTTTTAAATGCATTGGTTATTTTTACAGTGTCATGTGGCGATTCAGTAGTTATGCAAACAATATAGTTTTTTAAATATTTTTTTCTAACATAGGATGTCACACTTAAGTGTTTTTTTTAATCCCTTTGTTTAGTTATTATTTTTTCCCTGCATTCCCTGGGCTTTGACAGTGCTCTTGAGTGCCACATAACGGGCTAAAAATAACACAGGTGTGAGTGTCTGCTGCATGCTGGGACACTGGGGGTTATTGTAACACAACGTTCTTCTCTCTTAATCTTCTATGCAGCATCAGGTGGGATGCTGACAGAACCAGCCTGTCTCTAAAACAATTCCAGCCCATGTGTGCAGGTGGCTAAACGACTGGCTTTATATTTTATTTATCGCCTTGTGAAAATGTGATTTCTGGAAACAGATAAGATTTCATCCCATGAGTTCCTCCATGTAAGTGCAGGGCAATGGGTTGAGACGTGCTTTCCTGTTTCATTACATACTCTTCGGTATGCATAACTCTTCTTTTGACGTGCCTAGGTAGGAGATGGAGGCAGGATGAAGCTAAGTACAAGTGCAAGTAGGTTAGCAGACCCCTGCTGGAACCAACCAACCAAAGCACTATTTTAAAGTTATATATTACTTTATAACTATAGTTATTTTTTAATATATATTTTAATACACATTATATGTTAAATCTGAATGTATTCACACTATGAGTCCTGTGGAGCATCGAAAACATATGCTGTTGTCTAACTATAGAGAATAACATTGCAAAACCCTCAAAAATAATAAAACAGAAATGGTGACAAGGTTCCATAACAGTATGTCCTGTGACTCTAGATTTGGACGGTTTTTCAGTGCTGTGATCTCAGCGCTGTCTAAGTTTTGACCATGGGTCCGTGCCCTGTGGCGGGCTGTCGTTTGCTGTGTTGGCAGGGTACGGCTGGAGGCCTTTTCGGACAACAGCGGGAAGCTCCAGCTGTCCCTGCAGGAGATCATCGAATGGCTGACAGCTAAAGACGAGGAGCTGTCCGAGCAGCTGCCCATAGGTGGTGATGTGGGAGCGGTGCAGCACCAGCGGGAGTTCCACCAGGTTGGATTAACACACATGCACACGTACTCATGCTGTCTTTCCTCACATTAGCATATCTTTTCTCTCGCTGACTTTGCTCCTGAACATGGTTAATCTTGTCATCTATCAACATAACAGAGTCAATTCAATATTTAAGACTGCAATATGGCAGCAGGAGTTCAGACAGAATGACATTAAAGATTCGAGCCCACCCACCTGTAAGCTAATAAAAAACCTCTGAATCCATTATCAAGATGCAAAAGTAGACCCAAATGAAACATGTTAATTGGAAATCTGAACCCCCGTCTGTTCATAAACCACAAAGAGGCTTGCAAGATCACTGAAAATAGAACAAAGATACCAACTTTTATGTTTACACTTTTTTCCCCTCCAATTTAAGGATAGTTCGCCTAAAAAAGACTTTTACTCAAGTCATTCCAATCTTGTATAACATTCTTTCTTACACTGGAAGACAAATGGGGAAATTTGGAAGACTACAGTGCTAAAAAAAATAGACACAAAAGGAAAGAATTATAGATGTGTTTCTGTAAAATTTTGTAAAGAATCAAACTTTACAGAAATGGATGTTTATACATTACAGTTAAATGGATAGTTCAGCCAAAAATGAAATTTCTGTCATTAAGTACTCACCCTCAATTCGTTTGGAACCCATATTAAGGTATTTTGGATGAAATCTAAGAGCTTTCTGACCTTGCATAGACAGAAATGCAGCTACCACATTCAAAGCACAGAAAGGTAGTAAGGACGTCATTAAAATAGTCTGTTTGAATTTTTATTTTAAGGTGAACTTTCCCATTAAGAGGTGACGTATACCAGAGGTGAAATATGTCTCTATTGCAGAAATGCACAGTTCTAAGATTATACAAATCATGTGGTTAGTTAACAGTATGTATTTATTTAAGCAGAAACAATGAACAAGTTAAAGCAATGATTCATTCACGGATTACACATCACTACTTCTCTCACGTGAACCTAGCAGAGCTGGGGTGGATATCAGATTTTTGTGTCATACGGCTTTGGAAAGACATAAGGGTGAGTAAATGATGACAGATTTATTTTGATTTTTAGGTGAACCATCCCATTAAATATTTACCACTCTCCTGTGCATACACATTATGTTCTGCATTCAAACATGTTTTTCTCCCAATGCACAAACACAATCTCACTCTCCCAGATAAACACACACCTTGTAATTGGCCCTGTACTACTGCAGGACACTGCTTCCATCTTAGCACCAATTTCCAGAGCTGTCAGCTGAATAAAGCAGGAAAAAGAGGGCTACTGAGAGAAAAGATCGAGAAAGAGAGAGATAGCAAGCTCTTTCTTTCTGTGACTGACACACTGTGAAATCAGCCTCCAAATTAACAGACCTGTATCTCACTGTCTGTTTCTTGGCTCTCACTTATTTTTCCCCTGATGCTTGCTTTTTGCTCCTTATGTAGTATGTAGATGCACATATGCACCGCCATTCTTGCACTATCATTCCATCTGTCACATACTGTTCTCTTTCCCTCCAATTCACCGCTGCATTGTACAATGTTCGCATTCCCAATGTGCCACATCGCCCTAAAACTTTTCCGACAAAGCAGAGTGCAAAATCACATATGCTGCTCTGCTGAGAATTACAGCGTTTTAAGAAATTTAAATTATTGATCATAAGTGGATTTTTTCCTCTGTGTTTTAATATCATACTCTTTTTGTCTTCCCCTGTGCAAATTTTTCTGGTTGTTGACAGATTTTAATAGACTGGGTTTGCTTTAAAAACTGTGTATATACTGAAGTTTGCCCTAATACTAGTGTAGACTGAAATTGTAATCATTTCCCCTGAGTCTTTGAACCCTAAGTAGATACCATCGTTACTTAAGAGTACTTAGTTGAAGAAACAACAGAGACATCACCAGACAGAAACAACCATTTCTTGAGGCTTTTCCTACAAATGTATAATTAATACATGAGTGATCTTAAGTCTTTATTTTTGTTCGCTCAGCCAAAGGCGGACCTCTTGAGTATGAAGTTTAGCTGCTATTAAAGTTTCACAGTGAGTGGAATGAAAATATTTTCAGGCCTTGGATATTTCAGGAAATGGCAAGGCATGGACAAGAGGGTATGCTTTCCACGAAGACCCCTCGGGAGACCTCTTGATTCCTGCAGCCTGGCAGTACATTTCTACTTTTGACTGTTTGATTTCAGTTTACAGTTTCTTGATTGCTAACTAAATTGCAAATAGGTGGGTAGAGGTTTCAAGGACATGGTACGACTGGGGTGACTCCAGATGCGGTTGCAATGCCATGTTTGTGATATCCATAATTGGCATAAGAACATAACACTGGGTATTTCCTGTGGGTAATATGGGAGATAAAATAAATAGTAATCTCTTTATGCTTTAAGAGGATTGAACTGTTGGATCATCCAAATAAATGACTTTAAAAAGAGGGGGTAATATTTCTACGAGATTTAAAATGGCATGATGAAAGAATGAAGCTGTCACCTTAGTAACTATTAGGCATTAGTGAAAAAAAACTGTCGGTGGTGCCCAGAAGTGGGGAATTTACTCCATGATTTATATATATATCATAGGTCTGGTTTGAGCTGAACATCTCCCAAATTGATTTCTACTGGACCCTAGATGTTAAAAAAGGTCTAACGGGTATTTAGAAGAGCCTTAAAGGGATACTGGCATAATTCACTCAACCGTGACGTTCCAAACCTGTACGATTTTCAGACTTTTGTGGAATACGGAAGATGATGTCTCAATCGGGTCCAGTGTAATTTTGGACCCCATTGACTTCCATTGTTTGGACACAAACAGTTTATACCTTCATGTATGGACAGAAGAAAGAAATTCATACAGGTTTGGAACAACATGAGGTATGAATGCCAAAATTGCCATTTTTTTGGTGAACAATCCTTTTAATGGTAATCTGCCAGTATCTACCCAGGTAAAGCTGGAAAATCAGATTTAGTTCAGTAGATTGACACCTCAGAGGTTGATGGATGTTGTGGGGCTCCTGTTAGCTAGTTTATGTGTGTCAGTGAGGCTGCTTTCATGTTTATGCCTCTGCTGTGGTGTTTGATCATATCAGCATGACGTACTAGTAAACATATGTTGTTGTGTGCAGGCTTTCATGGAAGATGTCAAATCCAGAGGGCCTTACATCTACTCTGTGTTGGAATCAGCTCAGACCTTCCTGGCACAACACCCATTCCAGGAGCCTGAGGAGACATTGCCTGATGGCAAAGGTTTGTTCCCTATTGATGAAAGGTGGTTAATGAACCGTTTTGATACATTTAACTAAGCGTCATGACATTGTGGTCCTGTGGCTCCAGAATAATTAGTCACATGATATTTAGGGCTAAGGTGATTGGCTCAAAAACAAAGGGGGTTTCTCTTCATAACATTGTTAAGTTTGATTCATGGGGAAAAATAATCCTGCTAAAACAATTTCCAAATAAGTGCTTGTGATTGGCAACATATGCCTTATGTCTGGGCAATAACATGTCAGACAGTTCTAGAGGGTAATAGCACAGTGCCAGAAAAACAAAACAAAAAACAAACTACTCTTAACGAGTTTTAATGAATTTAGATTTATTTTTAAAAATTTTAACTGGAAAATCAGACAAAATACTTTTTTTCCAATATTCTTATGACAATAAATGCACATTTTGGACAGTTTATTTGCATCTTGGTGTTTCCATTCACCTTTTTTTAATGCAATATGCAAATTGATGCCTAGATATTGACGGGTAGCTCTTTTATGCCTGTATTATAACCCACATTAACCCAGCACAGGTGCATAGAAATTGCAATGCCTGATGGGAATTTGCCTCCTCGCATGTTGGCCATTAACCCAATTCTGCATCCACATGTCACCATGAGTGTGTCTGTGTGTCATATGGAGCAATTAATAATGGAGAGATCAAGGCTGTTTTTTTTACTCTGTTAGCTCATAGCCTCTCTGTTACTCCCTATTTTTCCCCTCTTCTTCGTCACAGAAGTCTCTCCTCGTCGGCGAATGCTGAATGTAAGCCGCTCCGTGTGGAAGCAGGCCAATGTGGCCAGTGACCTTTGGGAGAAGTTGACAGCACGTTGCGTGGATCGACACCGGCACATGGAGCGAACCCTGGAGAGGCTGCTGCAGATTCAGGCCGCCATGGAGGAGCTGGCTGTGGCTCTGGAGCAGGCGGAGGGAGTGAGGGACGCCTGGGAGCCTGTGGGAGACCTGTTTATTGATTCGCTGCAGGACCATATAGACGCGACCAAGGTAATACATCTTCGGTGACTTGATCACAAGTGATTAATGCAGACAAATTGCTGTTTACACTTTTGTGATTGGATTCTAAAGGGAATGGTGTCTGATTTGGTAACTACATACATCAGTTACTATTTCAGTGTGTTACTGCATGCACAAAGCATAAAAGAGAGAAAAAAAAAGTCAGCTTCCAGATATATCTGAGTCTCTCTGCATATGTGATGTTTTGAGTAGAATTGTCAGGGTTATTTTAGTCATGCTTACCGTGATTCATATTATCTGTGTCACTGCATGACAAGGGGTTCTGTAAAGTCACCTGCATGTATGTGTACCAATTATTTTATTTATTTATTTATTTTTTAAAGCTGCACAGAACCGTCAAAGTTTAAACATAATATAGGCACAATGGTTGATTGATGCGAGTAAGCGGACTTGTTGTCTAGGATGGATCAGGGTGCATTAGAGTTTACGCAACATTACGTGATATTAAATCACAGTGCACATACCAGTGCTATAGTTACAAACAGATGTCATTACAACAGTATTGTTTATTTATTGAATTAGATCTATTTTGGTAGTAGAGAATACAACTTTATAAAATACCCAAACTGCAATATTACATCTTGCATGGGTAGGCATGTTTAAGAAGTGAAAAAGTGACTTTATTTTGACTTTTGTATGGCTGGCTGCTGAGACCCTGTGATCCATGTACCCAATTTACTTTTAGATGTGCTGCCTAAATAGATAAGGACGAAGAGGTTCAGGGTGCATTTATATTTTTATAAATGTATTTTTATGTCCAGATGTTGATGCATTATGTGAGGCGTTCTGATGGACTTCAGATATTTTTTCATTTGTTAGTGGACCTCGCAGTTTACTCAATTACTATTTCTAAGATTTTCAGCCAGATTGTAATGAGACTCTCCACAGGGCACAGCTCTTTAATGGCATAGAAGGTCTTTAACTTTTTCTCTCACTTCATTTCGCTGTAGGGTTTAAGCAAGTGATTTTTTTTTAGACTTTAAATTAAATGTAATGTGTGATGTGATTTGCTCCTGATGTGAATGTGTTTGAATCAAATAGATGGTTGGGTTTTTTGGGGGAGTTATTATTTTTTCAGTTTTGAAAGGTTTTTGCTCTCTCTTTTTCATTACACATTTACTTTGAAAATGTTATTTTATTTATTATTTAGTTTTTATTTTAAATTTGGACAAATATTTGTATTTGTTTTTAATTAAATGTTTTAATTTATTATTTTATTATATTATATTATTGTATTTCATTTCAGAATCAAAAGGAATCAGAATGAGCTTTAATCAACAAAAAGTTTGCAAAAACCCATTTTGATTTTTCAGAGTTCTACATACTTATGTAGAGTATATGCAACTGTATAATGCATCTATTGCCTATTGCCCAGATGGCATAAAAAACCATATGTACACTGAAATACAAAAACAGGTACATAGTAGTGGGTATGCTAGCTGTTCAAGGTGGAGATGGCCTGTGGAAAAAAAAAACTGTTCTTGTGGATGAATGTTCTAGTGCACAGTGATCTGTAGCATCTGCCTGAGGGCAGAGCAGAAGATTCAGGCTGTGTCCTAGGTAAGAAGGGACGGTGATGACATTACCTGCTCGTTTCTCCTGTCTGGAGATCCTGGAAGTTGGGAAGGTGCATACCAATTGTCCTTTATGCCATCCTAACAGTTCATTACATTTTACTTATGTACTGTATCAAGGGAGAGCCAGAAGGCAAATGGCGGCCATAATCCGTCCAGTGGCATTTTTATATCTTGACCGCCATTTACTTTCTGGATCTTCTTTGTACGGTTTCCAGGCTGTGTATTTTATGGTTTTCTGATAATAGTACAGCTCACTCGGCTGTATACTGCTATTAGTTTTGCCCTTAAGATACTGCACACAGTCATTTGACTATGATCAAACAGAGATTAGTGTCACAACAATAAAAGGACTGAAAGATGAGGCATCTGAATATGTTATCCTGTAATCTACCGTGCTATTCCAAAGCGTATCTCCCTAATGTTTCCCCTCGTAATCTACCAGCGACGATGTACAGACCCAGACTCATACAGATATGCAGTAGGAGGTCTTTTTATTGGCGATATGATCATGGGTGTTCCCGTGGAGATAAGCAGAGTTATTATAGATATGGAACAGTGTAGGTATCTATTTACAGTAATACCTTGTGCGTCAGTGAGTCAGAGTTTGAGTTCTGCCGTCCGGGTCTCAAAAGGCTTTCTTATGTGAGGAAATGGTATTTCTGTTTCTCTATTAATGTAAATACATTTTTGTGGTGTAATGTGTTTTTTTGTGAATAGCGCAGTACAGTACATGTGCAACTGTGTAATTTAATAATTAACAAGTTTGTCTGCCTAGAGCTGTACCCTGATGCAATATGTTGAGTTTTTTAAATTCAGGCTGAAGCCGGACTCTGTGAGCTGATATGTTCGTTTTATGCTCTGACAGGAGGTGGAGCATTTATCAATGTTTCCCCTGCTGTCAAAACCAGCAAGCACATGGCAGGTCTTGCAGACTTACAGTTTCTCATTCGTTTTCCTGGATGGATGTCAAGTGTATGAACAGGCCATAAGATCAAGGCTCCTTCTGTCCTACTGCTCCTACAGTTACCTCTTGCCTGGGACCCCATACTGTACATATTGTACTACAGTTGTTTCACAATATTACTGTTTTTACCCTATTTTGATCAAATAAATGCAGCCTTGGTGTGCTAAACCCAACTTTTGAATGGTAGTGTGTTTCAATTCAACTTTTCACTTACAAAAATATTTCTCCCTGCATTTAAAAAAAAAATTATCTTGCCACCAGTTTGCTGTCACACACGTTGAGTCTTTTCACACTTACACATACACACATTTGGTGCAGTTTCACTCTCTGCCATCGACAGATTGGGTCTCTCTTGCACTTATGCCCAGTGTGGCACCTCAATGTAAGTGTGTGGAAGGAAGCGAACAGCGGTGGCGGGTGAAATGAAAATGGACAAGTGTAGGCTGTGAATGGAAAAAAAGATCTCTTTAAACATTAAAATATCCACCCTATGGCTAGCCTTTCAATATCAGGCATAATTGTACCACTCAATAAATGTAACATAAAAATGCACAGTGCACCCAGAAATTGGACTTTGAGTAATTCATGGCATGATTATGTTTTTGTGTGTGTGTGTGTATAGTGTTGACCATTCATCTCTTTTTCTCTTTCTGTTGTAGCTATTTAAAGAAGAGCTGGCCCAGGTGAAGGAAGGAATGAAACACATAAATGACCTAGCCCACCAGCTGGCCATATCTGATGTGCACTTGTCCATGGAGAACGCCAGAGCTCTGGAGCACCTCAACAACAGATGGAAACTTTTGCAGGTAGTGAATACACACCATCCTTATCTCATCCTTACCTGCCCACCATCACTAATGGACCCCTATGGAGATCATACAGTGCAATGGTCACCATTGCCAGCAATGGCTCCAGCCAGCTAAGTTAGTGCATATACTCTATGAAAAATGGAGCTTAGGAGATGGAATATAATACGGCGGTCCTGCCTGGCTGAGAGCGGTGATGGCTCCATTATCATCGGTCACGGGGAGTGCCTTTTGTCTACATGCTCATGGGAAAACAAAGGCCTTTCCGACAAGAAAAAAGAGAAGATGTAAAATGAAATTGAGTGTTTCGATTGCATCTGGTTGTTTTATGTGAGATGAGCTTAAGAGAGCCAGAGAGAGATGCAGGAAGAATGAGAAGTACTCTTGAGTGTGTAAATCCAGTTATCGAAAAATGACTATGAAATGCATATCTGCAGCAGTTTGTGTGACCTAATGTGGCAGAAGACAAACAGCAAAAGTGTGCTTGATCATATCTCCTTGTCTTTGTAGTATGAATGTCATGAGAAATGCTCTGTTGATGAATCCTTGGGTTTTAATTCGCACATTTTTATACGTTTGCTAGGGCTTTCAGTGGAATCACAAATTTAAAATGAATGTATATTGAATATTATATTTAATTAATAATACAATATCCTTGGTAATTAATGAAATGCAAGTAACTGTATATATGCTGAAATAAAACCCCAGATGAAAGCATTCAAGGACTTTTAAGATTTAAGATTTCTTATTTGCATTTATCTGAAAAATACAGTTGACTATTTATTCATTTATTTTTTAAGATGTAATGTATTCTTGTGTTGGCAAAGCTGACTTTGCAGCAGCCATTACATTAGTGACTTCAGCATCACATGATCCTTCAGAAATCAATCTAATATGCCGATTTGTTACTCAAAGAACTTTTTTTTTTTTTTTTTCATTTTTCAATGCATATCTTCAATGAATATGAAGTTCAAAAGAACAGAATTTATTTGAAATAGGAATCTTTTGTGACATTGTAAAGGTCTTTACTGTCACTATTAATCAATTTATTGCATCCTTGCTGAATAAAAGTGGTTATTTCTATTTTAAATCTTAAATCTTACCGACCCCAAACATTTGAACTGTATTGTATTTTTTAATAGTTAATTGTGCTAAATGAACATGATAAATTCACATAACTGATGTTTATCTAACAAGACAATTAGTGTCTCAGTAGCTACACTGATTAACAGAAATGTCTGCGTATACACAGAGCAGTATTATCTTTCTGTTATGCCACAGCAGTGTTGGTTGTCCTTGAAAAGCCTCAAAGAAACAGAGAGAATACAGAGAGGAGGAGAGTGCGAGGAAGAAAATACTTCATGCTTGAGTGGATTTGTTGGCCTTTGTATATGTCAGTGTTTTGACATCTTCTGAACGATTTACATTGTAAATATCTCAGAATTAGGTAGTCCACCACCCCCAGAGATGGCTGGCTGGTGGCGACAACGACACATGTGGATTACTCTTAGCAAACTTCTTGTGCAACACCCTCAACACTTTCCTCATTACCACATACAGACTTTTCTAAACATTTCTCTCAGTCACTGCTCATCAGTCATTATTCTCATGTGTATTCTTCAAAAACCAAATGGTGACAGCAGACTGCTACACTGCTACACTCATTTGCATCAAAACCTAATGAGACCCAGAAATGAAAGTGGTCACTTACTGTACTCACCGACATAGTGTTACAAACCCATATGACATTCGTTTTTTTGGGTGAACTACTCTCATTACACCGTCAGAGAATTTTGATTTAGTGTGTAAAGTGAAGTAAAGTCTGACTGTTTGTCTTTTTCCACTCAAGGGGTCTATTGAAGAACGTCTGAAACAGTTGCAAGATGCCCACAGAGATTTTGGCCCCGGATCACAGCACTTTCTTTCCAGTAAGTGTGGTAACTCATTTGAAGCTGTAGAGTCTTCTGCTGGAGTGTGAAGCTGAACACAGTGAGAGGGGTCGGCTGATGGAGCCTAGCAGAGAGGGGTTGGCAGGACTGTGTTTAAGTGGGCAGAGTGGGCTGTGACTTTATTCATTCTCACTGTCACTCACTGCCAGGTCTAACATTGCAGGACAAAGGCAGTGCCTGCTACACACTTAGCCTCATTTAGAAGTTGTCCAAACTTTTCTGGCTCTCTAAATCACTACAAATCAGTACTACATTTCTACGTTAAATGAGGACACAGGGAATGGCAATTTCAAGTGACATTCCAAGAAGTGTTGTAGTACTTGGTCTTATCGTGGACCATTTGGACACGGTCTGGGCAAAGATTTGACTCTCAGTTATGAATGAAGCTCCCTTAAATACTCACAACTGAATTTTAAAGCTGCATCGAGTCCTTTTTTGCTTATTAAAATAGGTTTTACACAAAAATACATGAAAAGCACTATAGAGAAATATCACTCAAATGTAAATGTAAAATCCTGACATATAAGTATTCTAGAAAAAGCTGTTTTGCTTTAACCAGATGAAAGTTGAGTGCATACTTTAAGAGTTAGTATATTTAGCTTATTAGCCGTTAGCTTAGCCCCTTATCTGAATATGAGGCTCAGAGGATTATTTGTTGTTTTAGCAAGATTAAATCTTTTTTAATAATCAAAATCAATTTAAAATTGCACCTGCTTGTCAGTAGCTCAGTATTGCTGGTTTATTTTGTGCCATTTCATTTTGTGATCATCTAGTTAGGATAGAGAAATAAAAAAGTATAGTGTACTTAGTTATGGTCTGCCACTGACTAGAGGGAAGGATAATACTCAATGTAATTTTACATAAACCAAATATTTAAAAAATGCTGGCACCTAATTAGTTTCAGATTGTAAAAGCAGCTGAGAAGGAAGACAGGAGTGCTGAAGCCCTCTAAACAGAGTCCAGAATGACCTCAGTGACCATATAGTTCTCAGTTTTCACCATTTGTATCTCATAGCAGAGCAGCGTTTGACCTTAGGGCTTCCATATAAAGAGGTTTGCAAAGCTCCACTCAGAAAAGCTTTCTACCATTTTGCACACTTTTGAGGTGCTGTTGTTTAATAGCCTCTCCGTGTGGAAGCAGTATGCTTGAAGAACCTTGAGCGGTGCCGTTTGAGATTTTCAGAATAGCTTTTCATGCTCGACATGTCTGTCTGATTGATATTGCCCTCTTTCTTTCTCTGTCACTTCAGGCTCTGTGCAGATTCCTTGGGAACGTGCCATATCCCCCAACAAAGTGCCATACTACATCAAGTAAGTCCAGCTGTAAAGCATCAACAGTCCATGAGTGTCAGAAACAAGAGAGACAGTGTAAAACCGTGGGATGAGCATGTCAGATTATCAGGTATAGAGAGCAAACTCAATTACTGATCCCTGGTGCAGAAGATTATTGCACTGTGATCTAAAAAGAAAACAACATTTCAACTGTGGCGTACCTTTTGTCACGCGGCCCTGTGCGTTTTTAGCAATTTGAGTTTATAGATGTCACAACAGAGTCTGTGTTGTGTGGGAATTGCAGAGGTTGGTGTCTTCAGCGGAGAGAAAGAAGGTCTGTAATAACTGAAAGATTTATATTTGGATACAAGGAACTGTGAAGTTTTTTGTCATTTAAATCAAGCAGTACTAAAATCAAAATATTAGATACTTACTTAAATTAGGAATGTTGCCTTGTCAAACAACTGCAATAAACAGCAATAAGTTAAGTATGAAAATTACTGACACTGAAATTAAAATAAAAAAAATGATAGAAGTACATTTGCTAAATTATTATATAAAATATATAAATTATATAAATTTCAGAAAATATTTAAAAATGCTGTAATAGTCATATAAATAATAGTATTATTTATAAAACATTATTTCATTTATTAATGTTTTGAATGCCATGAAGTGCCATGTGAGTATTCTCTGAAGTCGCGGGAAATTATGTCAGGGCAATGCTAATTAGCTGATGGAATTACAAGAATACACGTTTCATAATTCTGATAAAACCAAATGTTAAAAAGAGACACCACTGGTGGTCGATGTGAACAAGCCAAAGGATGAAAATTATGCAAGTGATGGTTTACATATCATTGGCCAATCAATATAAACAACAGCGCAGGTAATGATGAGTGAGTGAACAGCTCCAAAACTGCTCTTTTCAGACCCCCTCACTCAGTTATTTATTACTATGATTTATTCCTCTGATAGTTTTTCATGGCTGCTGGTGCTGTAGACTAGAAGAAGGCATGCAGCACACATGTATTTGCTTTGTGAAGATGTTCTTATTCTACATGCCTGTTCATCAGATTTGAATTCAAGCTACGTTTAGTCATGAGCTTTTCTTTGAATGACACAAGGCAGCCCTTGTGGATATAAGCTCTCAATGGCTCTGAGAATCTTTGTTCAAGATTACCGTGATTGTGAGTACTGTGGTAATGTTTCAGATTTGCGGGATGGCATATTGGTGCCTTCACAGCTTATAACCATATATTAAATTAAATGGGTGTAATGTTAATGTAATCTACTATCTAAATCCACTTGAATTATCAAAAGCTTTTTACTGTAAAATGTACTGATAAGCACTTTATTAATGCGGATAGTAAAATAAAAAGTCACATAATGAATTAGAGTTCATCATAAGAGGCTTTTGCATAAAACATGGACAGTACTCATATACAGACAGCGCACAGGGTCATACACACAAAGACAACACAGCAACTTTGTGACCAACCCAACCTCACAGGAAAGCTATTTTATGAGGTGCCGGATTTGTATGAATTATTTATAGAAAACAAAAAAGGATAAGCATGAAGGTCAACCCCTAACCCCACCACTAAACATAACAGTCACTGAGAGGTAAGCAGATGGTGTGAGAATGTACAAATTCTTACAAATTAGCCCCCAATTCACTAAAACATAAAAGTTACTAATTGGCATGAGATTATGTTTGGGTAACACAACAAAAAAATGCAATAAACTTTAACTAAATAACAGACAGTGTGTTACAAAACACCAAAATATGAATAAAAAAAATCACGCAAGAACTTACTTTTTTCACTGTAAATTATGCAGTAAATTTGTAGTTTTTTACTTGCAAAAAACATAAATTTTACTGTATTTTACAGTAAAATTATACATAATGTGATGTGAAACCAACAGTTTTTGCACTGTACATGGTCAGGTCACAAGTTCACCAATTGCAGGATTTTACAGCTTTACAAACCCTACGCTTTTGTATAAAAACATTTTTATAGTGTTATTAAAGGTTTTTTTAAGTTTACTTAGAAATTAGTATTCAGTTATCATTTATGCACCCTTCACTCCTCCAAATATAAAAGGGGTTTTCGTGGTGTCGCAAAAGGTGAAAAGCCATTCCTGTGTGCGTCGTAACAATTTGCCAAATTTGAATATGCAGAAAGCGGCAGCAGAGGGGAAATTTTTCAGTCGTAATGACTAAAATTTGCATTTGTGCTGCATAGAAGAAACAAAGTCATATGGGTTTGGAGTGCCATGAGGGTAATAAATAATGAAAGAATGAGTAAATAATGACAGAATTTTCATTTTTTATTAGTACTTTAATGTTTCTCTCACGTGTGTTCTCCCTCCTCACTCTATGTTTTTCTATTTTTGGCTTCGCTACTCTGCTCTTACTTCGCTCTTTTCTCTCCCCTTTTATAGTCATCAGGCTCAGACAACCTGCTGGGACCATCCAAAGATGACTGAATTATACCAAGCTCTGGGTGAGGCAATTAAACACAATTAAACTCTGCTCTTAAATCTTCTATGTGTCTTCTTCCCACTGGGGAACCTTAGTGTGGTTCTCCACATGCAAGCTCAAATAAACCAACTAGAAGACGGTCTCACGCTGAGCTCGGTTTCTTTACCTGGACCTCTCATTATAACCTAATATTTCATCCCACCCCAGAGATGTCAACAGCTCTCTCGTTAACCCAGGGGCAGCTGGGCCAACCTTACGATTGCTTTGCCAACTTCTAATTAGTGATGATTAAAGGGCGTTTACTGTGTGTGTTAATCCGATGCGATGTGACGCGGGTTGTCTAAACACTCCGGCACGGCATGAACATAAACCGCTCAACCCCACCGAAGTGACACATTGCTTCCTGTCTCTCTGTTTGCCTATGTCAGAGCTCAGCTATTCTTTTGCTGCTTTTTTCTCTCCTCATGAATGATATTCTCTCTTTTTCCTCTCCCATCTCCCCTGCTGCTCTCCCACAGCGGACCTGAACAATATCAAGTTCTCTGCATACCGGACGGCCATGAAGCTGAGGCATGTGCAGAAGGCTTTAAGATGTATGTAAAAAGAAGCACCCACACTGGCTTGCCCTTTTCTCTCTACTGCTCTTTGAGCGCAATTCATTGATTATTTGTGAATTTCACGTACAGAGCTGGCCCTGCTGTGCGCCTCTGATCCGTCTTTTTCATTAAAGCCCAGTGATTTTTATGCAGCTTAATTAAGCCTAATAATTGGTGTGATTGTACTTCTTCGGGGGAGGTAATTAAGAAGTCTGCATGAGGAATTAACCACTGTTCCCCCTCCGACACGCTTTGTGGGTGGAGGTTTATCTGCCACTGTCCAGACAGGAGCTTTCTCTCTTTGGCAGCTCCCTTCTTTCCTTCTGCCTCTCCACTGTGTACATAATATAAATATACATGTGTCTGTGTAGGTTAGTTTTACTTTCAGGAGCCCTTCAAAAAAATAATCTGGCACTGAAAAAAAAATCTGCTATAATAAAATGAAATATTTATGATTTATGTGTTGCTTGCAAAAGTTTATTTCCTTAGAATACACATCTACACCTGAATATCCATCAACAGTAAAATATGCTTTTTGCAGAAAACTGATGTAGTTATATAACTTCTAACTAGCCAAATGTTGGCACCTTTGCAGAGAGTTCTGAACTCAATGGGGGTCATTCTATAAAACTGGTGCCTTTCCCCTTTTGAGAAGCTGATTTAATCAAATTATCAAAGAACTTTTTTTCTTTTTCAGCTGTTACTAAAATCCAATGTACCAACACACATAAACATACACACATATAAAACCGAATTATGTCTTCAGAAAATGTACAAGTTGTTTGGTTTTACAGTTTAATTTGACTTTTTACTCAAGTTTGTAAATTTTGTTCAAGGTTACAGCTTTAAGATTGCCCTCAATTGACAAACATGTCAAAATAAATGATAAAGTGGTAGAGGAGACTTTGACTTGCCCTTGAAAAGTTCGCATCTTGAAAGGACGTGCAAAATATATTTCCGAAATGCAAAGCATTTTTTATTAGTTAACATTATCAACAATCTAACACACAAAAATTCTATATACCTGTATGGAGAAAGAGATAAATAAATGGATTTGTTTGTTTGTTTGTTTTATATTTTTACACATATGTACATGAAGGAAAACGGATGGCACCAGTGTTGTAGAATCATCCTCATGGAGAAAGCATGTTCAGAGCTAGCAGGTTGAATCCACCACTGAGCATGGCATGTGCCTTTTAACATCTCTCAGGACTGGTTACTGCTTGTATCTCTCTCTCTCTCTCTCTCTCTCTCTCTCTTTCTCTCTTTCTCTCTCACACACACACACTTCTGGTTTGCTAGTCCATGTCATTAGAGGAATTAATATCCACACTGCTATAGAAACGGTGCTTTTTTGTGAGCCTGGCTCTGATGATTGAGGATGGCTGTATAAAATGAGCATCTACAAAGGCCTGTTAGAGTCTCTAGCTGCCCACCTAACCCTGAAAGCACCGTGCTGCTTCCATATTTCAACTCATTATCCAATTAGGATGACATCAGCATACAGCTTTAACCCTGTACTCTCACTGCCGCACAAGAGATTGCCAAAGGAAATGATGTTATAGCAGTCAAATCAAATTAGTTAACACTCCACACATGTACAGTAATAAGCATCTGGCCTATTTTTATGTGTGTGTGTTTTTCTAGTGGACCTGCTGAAGTTAAGCAGTGTGGTGGACGTGTTTCGAGAACAGGAGCTGCAGCATGCTGAACACATTATGGATGTGGTCGAGGTCATCCATGCTCTCACTTCCCTGTATGAGAAACTAGAGGAGGAGAGGTCCGTCCTGATCAATATCCCCCTGTGCGTCGACATGTGTCTCAACTGGCTGCTGAATGTTTACGACAGGTACTGACGGTAATGTCACTCACGACCCATTTGACCTGCTCCAACAAATGATGTCAAACCAACCCTGCACCCTCCTGCTGTCTGTGAGACACTTTTACTGGTTAGTCACACACTGCGTAAAAAAGGGGCGCCCTGTATCTGGGATTTAAGGGTTAATGATGTGAAACTTCTCTAATGATTTATTGAATGAAACATGCATTTCTGCATTAAATTGATTTTGATTTTTTAAGTCCAAACTGAACAAAATTATAAACGCACCATTTTTGTTTTTGCCCCCATTTTTCATGAGCTGAACTCAAAGATCTAAGACTTTTTCTATGTACACAAAAGTCCTATTTCTCTCAAATATTGTTCACAAATCTGTCTTAGTGAGCACTTCTC
Organism: Acrossocheilus fasciatus; assembly: GCA_036784905.1. NCBI lineage: Eukaryota > Metazoa > Chordata > Actinopteri > Cypriniformes > Cyprinidae > Acrossocheilus > Acrossocheilus fasciatus. Next base: position 12,543,786 of record CM071951.1, on the reverse strand, counting down.
CTTTGCCGAGATACTCCATCCACCTCACAGGTGTGGCATATCAAGATGCTGATTAGATAGCATGATTATCGCACAGGTGTGCCTTAGGCTGGCCACAATAAAAGGCCACTAAAATGTGCAGTTTTACTATATTGGGGGGGGGGGGGGGGGGTTTCTGGGGGGGCCCGAAAACCAGTCAGTATCTGGTGTGACCACCATTTGCCTCACGCAGTGCAACACATCTCCTTCGCATAGAGTTGATCAGGTTGTTGATTGTGGCCTGTGGAATGTTGGTCCACTCCACTTCAATGGCTGTGTGAAGTTGCTGGATATTTGCAGGAACTGGAACACGCTGTCGTATACGCCGATCTAGGGTGACATGGGTGACATGGGTGACATGTCCGGTGAGTATGCCATGCAAGAACTGGGATGTTTTCAGCTTCCAGGAATTGTGTACAGATCCTTGCAACATGGGGCCGTGCATTATCATGCTGCAACATGCGGTGATGGTCGTGGATGTATGGCACAACAATGGGCCTCAGGATCTCGTCACGGTATCGCTGTGCATTCAAAATGGCATCAATAAAATGCACCTGTGTTCGTTGTCCATACCATAACCCCACTGCCACCATGGGCCACTCGATCCACAACGTTGACATCAGCAAACTGCTCACCCACATGACGCCATACAAACTGTCTGCCATCTGCCCTGTACAGTGAAAACTGGGATTCATCCGTGAAGAGAACACCTCTCCAAAGTGCCAGACACCATCGAATGTGAGCATTTGCCCACTCAAATCGGTTACGATGAAGAACTGCAGTCAGGTCGAGACCCCGATGAGGACGACGAGCATGCAGATGAGCTTCCCTGAGATGGTTTCTGACAGTTTGTGCAGAAATTCTTAGGTTATGCAAACTGATTGTTGCTGGTGTGGTTACACATGGTCTGCGGTTGTGAGGCCGGTTGGATGTACTGCCAAATTCTCTGAAACGCCTTTTGGAGACGGCTTATGGTAGAGAAATGAACATTCAATTCAGGGGCAACAGCTCTGGTGGAGATTCCTGCAGTCAGCATGCCAATTGCACACTCCCTCAAAACCTGCGACATCTGTGGCTTTGTGCTGTGTGATAAAACTGCACATTTTAGAGTGGCCTTTTATTGTGGCCAGCCTAAGGCACACCTGTGCAATAATCATGCTGTCTGATCAGCATCTTGATATGCCACACCTGTGAGGTAGATGGAGTATCTCGGCAAAGGAGAAGTGCTTACTAACACAGATTTAGACAGATTTGTGAACAATATTTGAGAGAAATAGGCTTTTTGTGTACATAGAAAAAGTCTTAGATCTTTGAGTTCAGCTCATGAAAAATGGGGGCAAAAACAAAAGTGTTGCGTTTATAATTTTGTTCAGTATGTATATATATATATATATATATATATATATATATATATATATATATATATATATATGTGTATATATTAGTGCTGTCAAACAATTAATCGTGATGAATTGCATCCAAAATAAAACTTTTTGTTTACATAATATATGTGTGTATACTGTGTATATTTATTATGTATATATAAATATAAATACAAACACATGTATGTATATATTTAAGAAAAATGTTATATTTACATATTAAATATATTTATATACAGTATAATAAAAAATATAAGAATATAAATATTTAAATGTATATGCATGTAAATATTTTTGAAATATATACTGTATGTGTGTGTATTTATATATACATAATAAAGAATAGTCCAAGATGGCGCTGCAGATGGCAGCTACAGTGCTTTGCTCTTCAGTGTTTGTACTGTTTTTGTTTGTTTTTCCTGTTTTTTGTTTCTCAAACACGATCAGTTTTACCAGGGATGACCTGCTGAACATTCGGCAGAACACACCACAAAATCTTTTACCGGTTTTTGATTATTCTGACGTTTTGCTGGACATTGTAGTTGGCGGAACCGTAGATCTGGTCAAACGCTTTACGACGCGCATACGGGGGAAGCGAGCCGGTGTACCGACGAAACATGCTACCTATCAGATTGTGCTACCAATAATATATTTGCATTGTTTTAAGGGTAGGTTTAGGGTAGGGGTAGGTATGGACATTTAAAAAAAGCCTCAAAGCACATGAATAAGATGCTGGTAGCACAATCTGATAGGTAGCATTTTTAGAAGCTTCACAAGCGTGCCGGTGTTCTGACGATTTGTGCTGCCTATCTTTTTAATGGGAGGTAGCACAATCTGAGCAGGTAGCACAAATCGTCAGAACACCGGCACGCTTGTGAAGCTTCGTCAGTGTGGATTTAGAACGGTGTTGTCTAGCATCCATCTGGCGAAACTCCGCTCTCTACCCAACAAAACGGACGAACTCCTTCTGCTCTCCCGGACAAACAAGGATTTCTCAAACTGCTGCTCTGTGTTTCTCGGAAACCTGGCTGAACGACGCCATACCGGACAGCATGCTGATCAGAGCAGATCGCGATGCAGAATCAACGGGAAAATCGCGTGGCGGCGGGTCGTGCTTTTACATCAATGAGAGGTGGTGTACAGATGTAACTGTGTTAAAGAAGATGTGCTGTTCTGATCTAGAAACGCTCTTCATTAACTGCAAGCCGTGCAAGAGTGTCTACATTCCTCCGCAAGCTCATATGAGCTCAGCTTTACAGAAACTCGCTGATCAGATCACAGACACAGAACAAAAACACCCGGACTCTGTTTTAATCATTCTCGGGGACTTTAATAAAGAAAATCTCTCCCGCGAACTGCCAAAATACAGACAGCACATCACATGTCCCACCAGAGACAGTAATATATTGTATCACTGTTACACAGCGATAAAGGACGCATATCACTCTGTCCCACAGGAAGCTTTAGGACTCTCTGATCACTGTTCATCTCATACCGACCTACAGGCAGAAACTTAAATCTGCTAAACCTGTATTAAGAACTGTTAAAAGATGGACTAATGAAACAGCTGGTTTTACAAGGAGCAAATTCTCTTCCAGTGATTCTACTTCAGTGTGGAAAGGTATAAAAGATATCACCAGTTACAAGACACCATCCCCCAGCACTCTGGAGAATCAACAACTGGCAGACGATCTGAATGAGTTCTACTGCAGGTTTGAAAAAACACCCCACACCTAGCCAAATCGGCCTAGAAAATCGCAACTTTTCATTTTCCGCCGGTCTTAGTACTGTACACGATATAACTACAGAAGAGTCAAGTTTTAAATAGGACAAATATCGAAACTCTTTGGTCATTTTTGAACGCGATGCTACTGGTCTAATCGGATTCAATGATCTATGCTAAGCTACGCTAAAAGTGCTATCGCCAGATCCAGAGATCAGCTGAATGGATTCAAAAACGGTAAAACTCAACTTATTAACTTGTTGGAGAATGAGCCTATTTCCAAAAAAAAGTGGAGTGTTCCTTTAACAACCTGGATCTTAACATGCTCAAAACTGTGGAGATGATCGTGGACTTCAGGAGCAACCCCCCTGCACTCCCCCCACTCACCATCATGAACAACACTGTGACTGCAGTGGAGTCATTCAGATTCCTGGGCACCACAATTTCTCAGGACCTGAAGTGGGACAATCACATTGAGTCTATTGTGAAAAAGGCCCAGTAGAGGTTGTACTTCCTTTGCCAGCTGAGGAAGTTCAACTTGCCACAGGAGCTGCTGAAACAGTTCTACTCCGCCATCATTGAATCCGTCCTCTGCACTTCAATAACTGTCGTCCAGCTCAGCTACCAAATCTGACTACGGAGGATAGTCCGGACTGCTGAGCGAATCATTGGTACAACCCTTCCTACGCTCCAAGAACTGCACTCATCCAGAGTGAGCAAAAGGGCTGGCAAAATCACTCTGGACCCCTCACATCCAGCACACTCCCTCTTTGAACTTTTGCCGTCTGGTTGACGCTACAGAGCTCTGAGCACCAGAATGACCAGACACAGGAACAGTTTCTTCCCTCAGGCAATCCATCTCATGAACACTTGACATTACACGTGGAACACACAACACTATTATACATTATTTATTCACCACACGTACTTATTTTTTAATTCAAATTTGCACATATCAAACCTGTACACACATAATTCTCTATATTATATGTTGTGTTTTTGCTATTTTGTACATTGCCTATTTGTATATTATTCTTTTATTATCTGTGTCCTGTCCTGTTGCTGTCTTTCTGTTGCACTGTGGAGCTTCTGTCATATATAACAAATTCCTTGTATGTGTAAACATACCTGGCCAATAAAGCTCATTCTGATTCTGATTCTGATTCTGATAAAATAATTAGGGGTGACCCCAAATAGTCGACGATTCGATGCTTCGATTCGAGGAGCCTGATTCGACTCCCAATCTCACATTCGAATATTCGCGGGGTGTTATGATCATGCCATTTTGGCTATATGGGGGTGCTCAATGTCTGATTTCACATGGAACTACCCGTTTTTCTCCCAATAAGTTAATATACAGCCCTTATGATAATGCTGTAAATAAGAATCTGAAAAGAAAGACAGCTTTTGATAAATATTTTAACGTGCGTGAATAAATCCAACCACCCCTATTATAGATTTAAGTTTCACTTTCCATAATCAGTGACCGACAGAGGAGCATTTTGGCGGCAAGGATTTAAAACTTTAACAAGACTCAAACTGACACAGGCAGAGTGAAAGACTGGATATTTTCGATCAGGTTGGATACAAGTAATTTCAAAACATTTCAGCCGGTTTATATATATCGTGTCTATTATTTATCTCGTATAAGATGCATTTGGTTAAGTTACGCTGCAGTAAAGCGCTTCATTGTACGGTGATTATATCTTCAGCGCGAGCAGGACAAACAACTAACTTATGCAGAATATTAATGACTGTGGCTGGGACTGTCATATACACATAACATTATAATGAGAACACTATTATAATAAAACGCTGTGAATTTTTAGAGTTTAGTTCCCGTGTTTCTGCACATTGTTGTGTGAAGAACGCGTCCACAAAAGGAGTTCATTCGGAGCCGCTCAGACGCAGACACGTTCATGCATCGGGGCGTTTTGTGAAGATAGCCTTTGTTATATTAACGTTATGTTGTATAAATAATGAAGCGTATTCTATATGAGATAAATGAGTTAAATCCCACTGATTAAAAACCTGCTATCAAATGGTTCATTCTACTTGTCATTCAGCGCGCAAACTCAAAACAGAAATGCAGAACATTAATAACTGTCATATACGTAACGTTATAATGAGAGCCCAATTGTAAAAAATGTTGTGAATTCTTAGGGTTTCGCTGACGTTTAATGTTAAACTATCTTTTAATCAAAGCATAAAACATTATTTACTCCGTTTGTGTCTGCGAGGCGTCCGTTACACATTTTCCCTGTGTGTTAACGTCAGTAATTATGACTGTCCAATGTCTGACTTGACTCTTGGTAATGTATTTTGCCCCGCCCCCAAACGTATGATTCGACTATCAGTCTACTATCAGCAAGATTCGAAAATTCCAATTTGAATATGAAAATCCTTAGTCGGGGACACCCCTAAAATAATATAATAATTTAATTTAATATACACAGTACACACAAATATATTCTGTAAACAAAAACTTTTATTTTGAATGCGATTAATCATTTGACAGCACTAATATATATATATATAGCTGAATACAAAGAGTGTAGTTTCTAAGAACTTGGCACATGTGTTTTTATGATTTTTAGATTTTTCCATTTTATTTAATGTGGACACTCTTATTTGTCATTGACCCTTAAATCTTTCACTTATAGGCAAAGCTGCGTTCTCCGTGTTCCACAGTTAAGTGAATTAAAAGATGACTACGGCCCTGAGACATCACCAGCAGGCAGCTAATCAGACTGTAGGAGTTAAAAGCCCCACTGCTTGACTCCAAGTATCGCATTCTGTGCCAAGCTCTTAGCTTCTTAGCCAACGTTTTAAAAAAAAACAGATTCATTTATTTAATTATTTACTTGTTTTTCATTTTCCTTCGTGAATTTGTCTCAAACATATACTAGACTCTTAACTACCTGCTGCTAATGACTGGAAATCAGAGCTCTCACCCTGCGAATAATTGGTAGTAATTGCTTTTTTGTTTTGCTACAAACGCTGGATGTGAATAAGAATGAGCAGCATGCATGAGGATGATAATGACAAGCTCTCAGTCAAACAAGAAAGCCAAACAAGGTAGGAAATGTTCCCTTTAGTAGCAATACTGACAGGGGATTTCTTGTTATACAAAACAAAATGTTATTTGGTAGTGTTTGATCAGTTTTCTAGGATTTTTTTTTTTTTTTTTTTGCGTCTGTACAGCAATCTGTTTAGATTTGCTCGTGATAACTTGGTCTCAGTGGAGCTCAAATGCTTCCTGACCTGTTTTAGAATCTTTTTTTGACAGGCCTATCTGGTGCAATAAATGTGAAATATCTTTCCTGTAAGCATAAAACATTGAATAAGACAGGAAATGTACCACTATACAAATATCTAAAAGTACACTGCGTATATATTTGCTGTATCGCTGTATTTTGCTTGGCTAGCAGTAGCAGCTCCTGGCAGCCTCCTCATTAAGGATTCAGATGGCTTGGAGGAAGTTACTCCTCCAGAGTAACTTCATATGTTGACCATATATCCGTGATAGCTTATTAATGACTGTAGTGAGAAGAGGCAGTTGCTGGGATGATTTTTTATTTATTTTTCGCATTGTGTAGTACATGGAGAGAGAAAGCAGACTGTACAACTTGATGCAAGTCCCATTCATTCCTGTTTGGTGCCGTTTACAGTAGTTACTACATAGTCATACTAATTGACCAGATCATTTCAATAAAGAACCTTAGTGAATTTTTAAATGTGTGTTTGTGTTTCTTTCTCTAGTGGTCGTAATGGGAAGATGCGAGTGCTGTCCTTCAAGACGGGCCTGGTTATTCTATGCAACGCAGACATCCAGGAAAAGTATAAATGTAAGTAGAGGGCCATGTCACGTGATGTCTTTCTGTACAGTCTGCCTTCCCAATTCTCTGTCCTTTATCTCTACCCCTAAACCCTTAATTTGTTTCATGAAGCCATATTTAAGTCACCATTGGTCCCCACAACATGCACTACTGTTCAAAAGTTTGGGGTTGGGAAGATTTTTTAAAATTTTTTTGAAAGAAGTCTTTCATCTTATCAAAGGCTGCATTTATTTGATCAAAAAACCCCCACTAAGAACAGTAATATAGTGAAATATTGTCACAATTTATAATAACTGTTTTCTATTTTAATTGATGGTTTTAATGGTAAAGTTTTACTATCCTTGTTAGGAGTTTTGGATGCCACACTGTCAGCAAAACTTGATCCACACACCTTGTCCTTTTTTTTCTTTGTTTTTTCTTTTTTTTTAGAATCTGTGGTCCAGTAACACTAAAGTAAAAATGACTGTGTCACAGTGCAAAGTCCTAGTCTTTCTCTCACAGGATTTCCCTTCCAATATTCTCTAATGCTTTAAAATTTCATCAGTGGCCTAAAATCTCATCTGCTGTTGTGAGAGTGGGTTAGGGGGTAATATGACAGGGCAGACACAAGCAGGACCCAGTAAATAAGAGTCAGGCGTAGTGCACTGCAGAAAGCATTAGAGGAAAAGAGTCCGAGCCAGATGTGGACATCCTCGAGTTAGAATACAACCATCATAACTCCCAAACATTGACTAAAAATGTTTTATATCTGTAAAGATGATGAGCACTGATTGATTAGTCTGTCTTGATCACTTTGTTACCACTATCTTAGCCATTTCAATAGTAAAAAGCACAAGCTTTTACTTAAATTGTGTAGACAGTGGGACCTATTGGTCATGTACAGATTAAGGTCCTGCAGGGCATCAGCCTCTTTGTGGAAATTGCGATTTGTTCCAGTTGGAAAATCCTGTTTAGGATGATAGCTGTGTTTTGGAACAAACTGGACTAAACTGGTCATTAATTGGTTGACCAGTCATCTTGTTCCAAATCCAACTGGATCACCATAAGTAGACTTGTGTGATAAAGTTCCAAATTTAATATAAAGTCACAAATACAAGAAGTTGCAATAAAAAATGTATATTGTTGCAGCTGCAAAAAATAATCACACCTCATGTGCAATACTTTCCAAAAGAGATACCAGTGTACAATGTCTGTTATACAACATCAAAGCTGCAATAAAGGATTCTGTGAGTGCTGAGGAGGGACCAGGAACAAATAACATCTCTCATTTCTTTGTTTATTTCATATCATGCCAACAGCCACTGGCACAAAGCGCTGTTCATCTGTCTATATCAATTTTACATCTACAGTGGCGTGTTTTTGGGTGTCAGACCTCTTAGCTTGAGGGCCCTGACAGTCAGAGTATCCGGGGCTCTGGCCTTGATTGACCCATCCATAATCTATCCTTGGACTAGACTATGTATGAGGCTGGTTTACATGTGAGTGTGAATGTGTGTGCCCGCACAGCAGGAAGGTCTGTGTGTGCCAGCCACTTTAGATGGTGCTATTTTTACTGGCACTGCAGAGAACATTCTCACTCCTGTCAAGATCATTCTGCTCAGTGATGGCTAGATTCATGACACATATCGTTTGAGCCGTTCGTCTCTCTCGGCTAATGTTAGCCTTTTGTCCACATTTACACCAGTGCTTGCATGATGCACACACTTGCATATCTTGCCAGACCCCACTCTGCCAAAATGATTTTCTTGCTCATCAAATATTTGTATTTTCCAGTGAGAAAAAAAAATTCAGACATCTTTAAAACAAGATGATTTACTTGAAGCAAACTGCACAACATATTTTTAGAAATATATTTGTAATTAAATTAAGAAAATACAATTTGTAAGACTGTTATTTTAGTATTATTTACTTACGTTAATAATATTTATTAATATTTTAAATTAGCTTTTATTTTTATATTTTCAGTTTTAGTCATTTTGGTATGTGCTTTTGACATTTGTTTATTTAAATATTTCTGTTTAGCTTTAATATCTTTTTATTCCAGTTTTAGTAATGGTAATACTTTCATTTACTTCAGTTACTTGCCGAGGCACATTTCTAATTTTAGTTTTTTTTTTCCTTTTTTTAAGTTTCAGTATTTCATCAAATAGTTGTATTTTATTTTATTTTATTTTATTTTATTTCAGCTTTATTTCAATTAACAATTTTTTTTTATAGTTTTAGTTATCAGTGACAAAATTGACCAGAGGGGGAAGAAAAAAACTAAAATAAAAATTAAAAAATTAAAATATTCTTTAATGAAAGTATTCTTTTATATTTTAACTTGGAAAAACACTTATTCATTTATTTTATTTTATTTTTTTGCAGTGCCAAAATATCACAGATTAAAGTGTGAGCCATCTCGCCTCACACCTCTATAACCTAAAGCCATTTAAGTCTCACATTCTCAGTTTGCCCACCTCCAGGTTTCTGCACACTGGCACAGGGCTCCTTTTCCCTAGTGCCTCCTTTTAGTGCAGCATTCAACCATGTCTTCTCTGTGTGTGAATTGCAGACCTTTTCAGACAAGTGTGTGGTCCAGGTGGACTGACAGATCAGAAACATCTCAGCCTGTTACTGCACGAGGCTATTCAGATCCCTCGGCAGCTCGGGGAGGTGGCGGCGTTTGGAGGGAGCAACGTGGAGCCCAGTGTCCGCAGCTGCTTTCGAATGGTAAGACTTCAGATTCTCTCTTTCAGTATCTCTCATTTTCTCTGATATGTTTTCTGTTTAGATGATGAAAGGGCCTCCCTCTACACATACCCTTTGCTCTCTGTGATGAGCAAATCTTCTTAAATATTTGTACCAGAGGCACACTTTCTCACTTTCCTTCTTTATTGCCTGTCACATTTCTCTCTCGCCCTCACTCTCTCCTAACTAGGCTCTGCTTCTTCTGGGTTTTTGGGCTGGAACGCACAGAGATTAAAGAGCTGTTCTGTGACTTTATTCCTTTGGGTTTTAGTGAGTCACTGGCCAGAAACATACTCTACGCAAATGCTTGGTCAGTACTTGGTAGTCCTGTTGTGCTTATTAAATGTGCATTTCTCTTTCACTGTGTCAACATCAAGCTTGCATACTCAAAGGGGCAATAGAGTTACCTTCAAACATCTGTGCCATTAAAAGAGAAGTGCATAATTTCAATTCCATTAACGCCACTAAACGAAATAGCAAACACAATGGCTATTTTTAAACATTTCCCTAAACACTCCCCATCAGCCATCGGTTGCAATGTTTTGATCACACCACAGAGACACGGGTTAGACTGGTCGGGGAATCAACCAAAAATGGCTATCTTTTGTCTTTCTGTATGCAGAAAAGTATTTGACAAAATAAGAAAATAATACACATAGACCTTAAACCAGACGTGTTGTTATTCGGTTAACCAGCTTGGTAGCTAGTCAACAGTTAAACTAATTTTAAAAGCTGCTGTGTTATTTTAGATTGTTAAAAATGTGATTATTTATCGATCTGTTACCCCAAAAAGTCTAAATGCTTATCAAAACTGTCTCAACTAATGACATAACTGGCAGGACTAATTTGCAAATGTATAAGAAACCTGTCTGGACGAAAGTGGAAGAAAGTGACGCTAGAAGCACAGAAATTACACATTTCACTTTAAAACTACCTTTCAAAAGTTTGGGCTCATGAAGATTTTTAATATGTTTTTGAAAGAAGTCTCTTATGCTCACCAAGGCTGCATTTATTTGATCAAAAATACAGTAAAACTGTAGTATTGTGGAATATTATTACAATTTAAGCAAACTGTTTTCTATTTTAATATATTTTAAAATGTAATTTATTCCTGTGATGGCAAAGCTGAAATTTCAGTCAGTCTTAAGCGCTAATATGCAGACTTGGTGCTCAAGACTGAATCATTATCACAGTTGAAAGCAGTCATGTTAATTAATACAGCATTTTTTTAAATGGAATTTTTCAGTAACAATATAACAGTCTTTATGGTCTTTTTTTATCAATTAAATGTGTTCTGAATGAAAGTATTGATTTCTTTAAAAACAACAACAACAAAAAATTAACAGTGGTGTAAATTGAGTTGCGTTCAATTGCGTTGGTGTGAAATGAAGCTTTCCAAAGATTTTGGGTTCATATACTTGCATAGAGTGTGTTTCACACTTTGATAGTCTGTGCTAATTACGGAAAATGAAGGTGTAATGTTCGCTGACATCTTCTCATCCATCTTTACACTTATGAGGCTGTAATTCAGAAAATGCAGGGGCATCGCAGTGGAACGTAACCTTCTGGCATTTCATTCTACTGATGGCCTAATTATGAAATTGGTGTAGGTCACAGGTTTCTTGTAGAATGGCCTTAAACCTTTCATTCTTAGGTCTGCCAGCCCTTAATTAAATCCTGTTCCATTCAAGAGCATGTGTGCAAATTCAGGCACACGTAATTAAAATTAATTTATTTTCACGTTTGTTCCATGTCTGCCTTTATAATTCTGGAAGAAATGCCAGTCAGTGCTTTCCAGTTACACAATTTTTTTCACTGACTGCATTAATCATGACAGATCAAGAATGATGCAGCGTCTAGATGAAAAGACTGGTTCACTTTGTTTGAAGTTATGGACCATCTCATGGGAAACTCTCGGCTGTCCCTGTGGTGTGGACTGTTTAGAAGATCCTCTTTTGTTGTTTCAGTGAAACTTCTGGAGTCTTCCACTCAACTCCTCACTGCACACTTTGGTCTCAGTCCCAGACTACAAACACTGCTAAAGACACACACACACACACACTGCCTTGCCCTCTCAGGAGACGACACACTCCAGCGACTACTAAGAGCCACGCTAGAGATACTCATGTTAATTATAAAGCTCTGCCCGAGCTTCAGAGTGTGCCCAAGGGAAATCAACCTTTTAATGCATCTTCGATGCGTATTTAATGAGAATTTAGCACGTTCCAGATTTTTATGTCATCCTCTTTTATTAGGGTTATTTCTTGTCATCCGTTTCCCACTGTGTCACTATAACAAGGGGCAGCCTCTGAGATTGTATCCTTCTGTTCACGGGACCGTGATTGCCCTGTATCGCATGAGTACTTTTAAGGGACATGCTCTGATAGGGTGCTTGTGCCCATCAGCTACCAGAAGTTGTTTTGGTGCTTAATTGGGCATGCATAATGAACAATATGTCTTCTGAGTATCTGGATTCATGCTACTTGTTGCTGTATGATTTTTTTTTATCTTTCTCATGTGTATCTTCTGTGTCTACCTCTAGGCTCCAGGTAAGTCAGCAATCGAGGTGTCTCACTTTCTGGAGTGGATGTGCCTAGAGCCTCAGTCTGTGGTGTGGCTTCCTGTTCTGCACCGGGTAACTGTGGCCGAGACTGCTAAGCACCAGGCACGCTGCTACATCTGTAAGCAGTGCCCTATCAAGGGCTTCAGGTGAGCTGCTGCTGTGCTGAGTCATTTTTTGGAGAAAGACGTCACAGATATCTGTATCGTTATTTTTTAGCTACTTAAAATAAATGACTAAAAAAAGCCTCTGTTAGCTGATCAAAGAGTTTGAGGTAATTTCTATAATTTTTTTTTTTTTTAATTTGGCAAAAATCTTTGTTGCATATGTAAAATTTTTTTAAAATATATTTAGTTTAAATAATATTTATTTTCATCTTTTATTTATGCTTTTTGTCCTTCAAAGGGAATCTGAATGCATTAAAACTAAATGCACTGTATGTTTAAAAGAGGTCAAATTGAGGGGAAAAAAAGTAGAATTGCTGCTAAAAAAACAGCTTATTAACCAGAATACAGTATCTACACCACCATTCAAAAATTGGGGGTCAATACGTTTTTTTTTTTTAAATAGATTTTTAATAGATCAATATTATTTTAAGCTTTCTATTAATCAAAGAATCCTACAAATAGTATCACAATTTCTACAAAAATAACTGTTTTCAACATTAATAATAATAGATTATAATTATTAGAATAATTTCTGAAATATCATGCAACACTGAAGACTGGAATAAATTACATTTTAAAAATATATGAAAACAGTTATTTTAAATTGTAATAATAATTTACAATATTACTCTCTTACTGTATTTTTGATTAAATAAATGCAGGCTTAGTAAGCATGAGATACTTATTTTTAAAAACATTAAAGCATCTCACCAACACCAAACTTCTAAATGGTAGTGTACAATAAGTAATACTGTGTTTTATATGCTGGTTTTCTGGTGTCCCCACCAGACGTCTTAATTACCCTAACCAAAAGGTTATCTTAGTCAATCTACTTCAGCAGAAACAGCCATGTTTTGCTGGTGAACACAAGTGCTGTGATGACTCTGCCTATACTAAACCATCACTATCTGGCATAAAGCATCGTGTTAGTCTTAAATTATTATTATCAGCAGGGTAGTTCAGATTCATGATTTTAATCTGTTCACAATCCTAAAATGAACACGTCAGTATTTGGATGTAAAATGTGTCTCTGCCTGTTTCATCAGATACCGAAGTCTGAAACAGTTCAATGTGGACATCTGCCAGACGTGTTTTCTGACGGGCCGGACAACCAAGGGCAAGAAACTACACTACCCCATCATGGAGTACTACACCCCGGTACATATGCTTTGTTATTTGCAGAGGATTTTTCCTTGCCAACTGGCAGCTTTGTGCTTGCTCAAAGGTTTCAAATTCAATCACTATTGTACAAGGCACTACGCAAAATAAATATGAATTGAACCAAATTGATCTCCTGCAGTGAAATACAGCACAAGGCCATTTGCTTAATGGTTTTCCCATGCTCCAGTCTGAGTTTTATAGGTGGGCGTCTTTATTATGCACCAGCTTTCTGTGGCTGCTCAAAAGATGATAGATTGAGTTGGGAGGAAGACGAATGTTCTGTGGAGGAACTGATATACTGGCTGTGTGTCGGAGGAATGTTACAAAGGGGATGTGTTGTGTCTCAATCGCTCATGTTCTTTCAATTTTCTCTCCGCTGGCTCTTTTTCTATCTCTTTCTCGCTCATTCCAGACGACCTCAGGCGAGAAGATGCGGGACTTCGCAAAGACGCTAAAGAACAAGTTCCGCTCGAAGCAGTATTTTAGTAAACACCCTCAGAGGGGATACCTGCCCGTTCAATCAGTACTGGAGGTGGAGAGCTCTGAGACGTGAGTCTGACTTCCTGTCTCTACTGATGAGAATCACACCTAAGTGCGTTGTGCTCTTTTTGAAGTTTTGTAATTGGAGAACTGAGGGACTGAACACAGCGCACTGCAAACAATTATTTTCTGTCCTGTTGAAAAGAAACATTTTAAACCAGCTTAACAATAGAACTACCAGAATTCTATAACTACTAGAATGGCCATAGCTGTCATTCTGACCGTTCACACTTGACTGAACTGAATGCCATTTTTGTCATATCATATTTACATTCGAAGCTTCTATTGAGGTTTTAAGTTGAAGCTTTGAATGTCTGTCATCATAAGTCATCACTCTAAAAATTACAATATTTTTTTGTAATATATAATTGTGTAAGAGCTACGTGCATACCTCACTTTGTGTCTGGCAAGCGGGAAAGCAAAGGTTTTTCACCTCAGTGAAAATGTTGTATTTGAAAGTCTAAATGCAGCAAATATGAAGCGAAGCAGAATATTTCTGTAGATAAAACATGTTGTGGATTTTGGAAATGATTACATATATCTTATTTCAATACATTTTTACTTTTGTAAAATCTAGAGTTACTAGTAATGTTTGGATCACATGAATCCAATTCTATGCAGCCACCACTGGAATCATAATCCATGAATAAATGGATCTGTTATGGTAGTATAGGTAATAATAAACATTGTCAATGTCACAAACGAATTAGTTTGTTTTATTTCACATGATCAGTCTTGTCGGGGCTAAAATTAGCATATATGCATTAGCTATAGCATTACACTTGCATAATAATAATAATAGCCATTATTAATATTATTATCAGTATGGCTATTTTGTCATACAATCGAAGTAGGCTATTATTAATAACAGCCAGCATACCTGGAACCGTGGCAGAATGAACGACAGCAGTTGTCGAATTGGAGGTGTACTAATCATTAATTTGACCGCTTTGGCCATTCAAGGTAGAAATACTCTTTTGTAATTTTAATAAAATAACAATGCTAGAATAAAATACACACACTTTTGAAAAGTCAGGGACCAGGGTATTATAGTTACATGGGTTTTATTTCAGCAAAGTTATTACATTGCAAAATTAAAGAGCAGTCAAAATGATTGCCTTGGTAGTTCTAGTGTTAAGCTGTTTTGATGGCCTTTTTTTTTTTTTTTTTTACATTTCAGCTCATCAGGCTGGGAGGCCTTCTGGCTGCTCAGGTAAACCAAGGAAAGGATGAAAATCTAGGTTGTTTGTTGGTTTTAGCAGCCGTGCCGAGGTGGTCGTCAGCTGGTTGTCCAGCTGTAGTGTTTTCCCATTCTGACTAGCTGTAAACTCCTCTAAAGTGAGCAATCGGATCAGCCTGGCTAAGGAGGGGATACCAGCTAAGACCACAAACCATCTTAAGCCAGCTTATTTTTGTCTTGCTTTTCTGAAAAAACAACAACAACAACAAAAAAAAACATCTAAACATCTTTAAAAGCTAAATTTAGTTGAAAACTTAGCTGGTTAGCTGGTGTTGACTGGATTAAGCTGGTTTCCCAGCCTCGCCAAGGTTATCTTATCTCCAGCTGGTTTAACTGGACATCCATCTGTTTTCCCATCCTGACTAGCTAAAAGCACCCAAAAGTCCTCTAAACCAAGCAAACAGATCAGTCTGAGCCTGTTCATAGACCGGCTAATACCAAAAAGCTAGGCATTCATACATACAGTAACAAGCTACTTTGCTAACAGATGTGTGTGTTCTTGTTTTGACAGGCCCTGCTCATCTCCCAGGCTGCCTCATGCGGACACACACAGCCGGATCGAGCATTTTGCCAGCAGGTACGAGTTCAGTCTCACGCGGACAGTGATCGCGCCTTACTTATGCACTGGTATTCTCCCAGCAGCCACTTCTGCTCACTCCCCTGAACTCTGATTGGCATATTGATCCTCTTTGCATGGACACAGTGTTCCAAACAGCAGGGCCTTAACAACAGCCTGGAAGGAAATGAGAGGGATGTGAGAAAGAGAGAGAGAAAGTGAGAGATGGCATTCAGAGGGGTGGACAGGGGTCAGCTGCTTTCCACTAGAAGAATGAAAGCTCAACCCACAAGGTCTGGAGGGCTCGAGGGAGCTGCCAGCACGGATCAGTCTCGTTCTGGCTGGGATGGAGTGCACATTACATGCTCAGGAAACACTCAAACAGACATGCATTTGTACTCGAACATGTTAAAACTCTTGCTCATACTTACGCAGTTATATCCGCAGGGTTTAGAATTAGGTGCAGTAGCACTTCAAGGCTTATGTCACCCTCACACATATTTGAAGTCACAAAGAAATCTGGTTTAACCAGCCTATACTTATTTTTTGGTCTTCCAGCCTGGTCAAGCAGGTGTTTAGTAGGATAACCAGCTGGGCTCCTATTCATACCATCTGAAAAGTGTGCCAAATTAACCTAAAACCAGCCAAAGGAGACCAGCTAATAGAGGCAAACCAGACTGGTTTGATGTTTTTTTTTTTTTTTTTTTTGGTAACACTTTACTTGAAGCCTTTATCTATAATGCATTATAAAGGAATTCATAATTTACATTGTAATGCATTATATATTTTCATAAATAATTTGAACCAAAGTTAAAATAGATTACAATATTTGCAGATCCGCTGTTACATCAAAAATTGGTTGACTAATGTGTTATAATGCATTTATTTTGTAAAGATGTAACAATGAATATATACAGTATGTATTCTAATTTATTTATGACTGTTTACATCCATCTCATACAGGCCCAAAGCCAGCTATGAGGTCACTGAGGTCTGGACCTCGGTAAATTTTTCATGTTCAAAAATAATTAATTTGTTCTCTGATGACTAATTTGCAGTTAAACTCCTCATATGGATGTCTGCATGGCATGTATAATTCAGTTTAAACAGTTTGCAAGAATGTTTAGCATCCGTGGTATGAAAATGATCGCCGCGAGACGCTGTCGGAGTGAACGAGGCTTGAAAGATTTGTGAGTGAGGGTGCAGGCGCAGCCTCTGTGTTGCCAGATCTAGCTATTTTAAGTCTTTTCCTCTTAATTTAATACTTTAGAAAGTTAATAAAGTAGGACGTTGCAGTTTATGGTCAGAGATATCTTTATCTTATCTTATTTGCAAAAGATTTGAAATAATTTAGGTTTATTTATTTTTATTTTGACCGTAATGAATATGCATTTGTAGAAGTTTTCCTTTCAGATACAACATTTATGGGAGGAGAGTATTAAAATGAATCGCACAACATGATTTACTAACGTTTATCCTCGTCAAATGACTGGTATTTGCGTCATTATTTAACGCCCACAAAAAGCATGTCTTAAACTATTTTGCGCCTGTGTCGAAAGTAGTTCACCCGCACCTAATGAGCATCGGCTCTGCTTATTTTCGACTACGCTATTTGCACTGCTCTTGGTATATTGTGTTGGTCGATATCTAAATGAGATGTTGCATCTGTGTTCTTTAATTTGTGCATTGTCAGTTAATCACATGCAGAAATTTCCA
Source organism: Acrossocheilus fasciatus (assembly GCA_036784905.1). Classification (NCBI taxonomy): domain Eukaryota; kingdom Metazoa; phylum Chordata; class Actinopteri; order Cypriniformes; family Cyprinidae; genus Acrossocheilus; species Acrossocheilus fasciatus. The sequence continues at coordinate 12,526,154 of CM071951.1, read as the reverse complement.
CGCCCATCAGCACGGTTTTGAAATTGCGCTGTTTAGTAAATCTGGCCCCAAATGTGTTACAACTGTGTCAATCAATGCCAAATACATAATCAATAAAGACAAATTCCATTTGAATATAATTGAATATCACATGGGTTCGGAACAACATGAATGTGAGTAAACAACAAAATCTTCATGTTTGGCTGAACTAACCCTTTAATTCAGCTGTGGAAGCGCAGTGAAGCTAACAGCCCAATGTGACTGGTTTGGTTTGACTGCAGCAAACGATCAGGGATGTGCTCCTCTGCCCTGACTAACTTCCCTGCCAACTACCTAAGTACACACAACCACATGCACACATGAACACACAGATCAGCCCTCTGCCTACCCTACCATACTGTGCTGCCAACTGTCTCAGCTCACACCCTGCTGCAGCTCTTATCTGTACTACAAATAGATCAGTGCGCACACACACACACTCTCTCTCTCTCTCTCTCAGCTTCTGTGTCCTTTTGTCTTCATCTGTCGGTCTCCTCCTCTGTCATATGCTTGATTTCTGCTCCTGCCTTTCAATGTCTTATTTCATTTCCCCCTTTCCTTCCTAATATCAATCACTTACCATAGCACACTTCTTCCTCTTGTCTTGTCCTTTTTAATTCCCCAAATTTGTCTCTTCTCTCATGCTATCTCTGGTCTATCTCAGTGCCGTCTGCTTTAGTTGTTCCTGCTCAAAACAATATTCGTTGTTTTTATTCAACTGTCACCAGTTAATGTTTCACAGGGGTCAGTTTGCGTCTGACTGATTGTGTAAAATGTTCTGGGATCATCGGATCACAGAATGCCTACAGCCTTGACTAAATTAGATAAGAAAATGCCTGAATATTTAAAACACTCAGGGAAATGACACTACATATCCCTGGATACAAATGGAATTATAAAAGTGTGCTTCAGTGATCTGATGGCTTCCATTATTCATTTATTTTTTTAATTTGCAATATTTATCACAAATTATTTAATATTATCTGAGCAATTTATTACCACTTTTTACCCAGTGAAGATTATTTTCATTGCCACTTGCAAACTGTCACTTATTTGCAGCATTATCTGATTCACATTATTTCTTTATTGAATTTGGCTGTTCAATAAAGCATCTCTGACAAATGAAAAGCATGCTAATAAGCAACATTATCAGACAGGCATCATTCATTTTTATTAAATTCCTCACTCTGGCTTTGCATGTTCATGTTTGATTCTCGACGTGCTTTCAGAAAACTCTGAAGCTTCCCATTCATTTCCTTGCTTTTGTGCATTCTTAAACTACTTGATCTAAGTGTCGGCTAAATAAGAAAAGACAAACATTTTATAGCTAAAGATGCTTCCATAAAAAATGAAAAATCCACGTCTTTGGCAGCCCATTGGAAAATCCCTTTCATTCACTTTTATCTGATAGTTCTGTCCTTCGCAAAATATGAGCGATAGAGAGCATGTGCTAAATGAGGTGGCACATTATTTATTTCCGACATTGTCAAGACTGGCTTTGAACTCTAATAGAAAATTAAATTCTTGTCAGATGTTTCAGATGTGGTATCTGCAGTAAGAGCGCAGAGGAAGAACGTCATAGCCAAGGGAACGGAGATTGTGTGTGCGTTTATAGGCTAATCCAGAGTAATGACTGGAGGACCTCGAGATCGAGGGGGTGGGAGAATAAATCCACTGGCATTTGATGTTCTAGACTCGCCATACAGGGGTGGATTTGCTTGGATATGACAGAGTAAGTGGTCTGTACTGACAGCCTTTCATCTGAAGAACAGACAGCATCAGAAAGGCTGAACCACTGTTCTGAATCTCAACACACAATGTTCATTTCAAGACAGCGCTTCTCAAAGGAGGAAATTGTTTGTCAAATACTCAATGATCTTTGTTTGTGACCTCTCTTTTTTCTCTAAAACAAGAAACCACACTAACCACAAACTGAGAAACCCTTTTAAACAACTACAAAGACATACATGTATGACCGCAAACTCCATTTGACCTCGCACCTCCTTGTAACACTTTTGATTGGATCTAGCTGATGGAGGTTTCAGCGGATTCAATTAGGAGTCGTCCTAGCCAGGCAGTGGGGTTAACCAGGACAGCCTGCGCCACTGTCATTGGCTGAAGGACACCTGGTGGGTGAATGTGTATCGACTTTCTGCTATTCTCTAAGGCAGCTCATCCTGTATGTGGGTTCTCTAGTCTGCTGTGTTCTGAAGTTCAATTCAGAGCTTTCTCTGGCAGCTTTCCTAGCAGCATGACATGAATGCACTTAGCACTCCTCATTACGGTCTCTATAGAGGCTCTTATATTGTTGCTAATTCACAGGCTGTCCTGGTAAGGCAGTGAAATTTCCCTAGTCTCTCACCTAAAGGGTAAGCTAAGGCAGGGAAAGTGCAGAGCATTGCTAAAAGCAAAGTTACACCCCTGCGTTGCTAGTGGTAAGCACTGGGACCATTGTCCACTCCCTGCCGTGTTGAGAACACCTCTCTTGTGCTGGCTTAATCTTGTCTGTTCTGGATGAGGTGCAGGGTGAACCTTCTAGCCACACAAACTCATTTTCATACATTGCTGCATTCTGATATGGGTGGGAGTGCTATTTGTTGCATTGTCCAAGGTGCCACAAGGGGCACTATAGTGAGCTTTATCACAGACGTAGACATTTTTCAAAGACATTATAGAGCCAGTTGCCACTATTATGGAGACGTCGCCTGTTTTTCTAAGTCCTCTGGAAAACTGATTTGAAACCATATCTATTATGAAAGGTACCGCACAAATAAATTTGACATGATAACCTGGACCAGCCTGAAATGTTTATTTTAATTTATGACACTTTTTAGCATGATTGAGCTAAAGGAATATGATTTATGATACCAATGTTGTCTTGCTTTGTTGCCGATTTGACATACACTAACCATTCAAAAGTTTAGGGTAAGATTATTTTTTTATAGTTTTTAAGCATGGGTGCATTAATTTGATCTGTAATGTCTAGGGCCATCGGTTTAATGCGTTAATCTAATTAAATAGTTGTGGAATAAACTTTGTAATGGAATTAACACAGCCCTAATAATAACACTCCAAAATTTACAAACTTTAACAGAACAGCATTTATTTAAAATCAAAATTTTATTTAGATTTCTATTTCAAATAAGTGCTGTTCTTTTAAATTTTCTATTCATCAACAAATCCTGTAAAAAAAAAAAAAACTGCTTTCAACTTTGATGATAATAAGAAATATTTCTTGAGCACCAAAACAGCATATTAGAATGATTTCTGAAGGATCATGTGACACTAAATACTGAAGTATATTGGCTGATGAATATTCACCTTTGTCATCACAGGAATAAATAACATTTTAAAATATATTAAAATAGAAAACGTTTATTTTAATTTGTAATATTTCACAATATTAATGTTTTAGTGTTTTTTTCTTATGGGCACATAAATGCAGCCTTGGTGCGCAAAAAAGACTTCTTTCAAAAACATTTAAAAACATTTTTAAAAAGTACCCTCTCTGAACAGTAGTGTATGTTGTTGAAATGTAAGCTTGATTTCATTCTTTCTCCATTCAAGTAGATATAGGAGCTCTACAAATTCCTATATAGAAAATATTTTCAAGATGACCACAAAATAAACTGTACTGCTTTCATTACTTTTGCAATTGCATTTGGTGCTTCTAGATATATAGAAATGGCTTATTTCAGCTTAAATTTGGCTTTAGGCTGACACAAGGACTCAAGCTGCAGTGGACCGTAAAGCGTTCATACTCTATACTTTTGGGCATGGCATGTCAGTTGTATGCCAAGTAATCTGTGGTGCGTGATGATCTTTTTCATATTCTGTTTTTACCATGCCACTTGTGGCAGGGAATGCAAACTTGCAAGGTGTTTAGAAAATACCCAGGAGAGGCGTTTATGTCATAAAAATTCATGTGACAAATGAAGTGAAAGAGGAACAGATTCTCCTCTGGCTTTGTCATGGAGAGAGAGAAAAGAGAGTGAAGCCAGGAGGCACAGCTTCGGCGTTGCATGATAATTTGCTACCCAGGTTAGTCGTGCACGGTATCTGAAAAGTCAGGGTAGGATAACAACATGTGATTTTTAGGTTGGAGAAACTGCTCTAAGGTGTCTCTTATGCAGTCACTGAGATGTCTCGATGAGTCACAGCTGTCGTCTTCTTTTCCTCCGCCAACCGTGTACTATTCCATTCCTATGTCTCTTGTTTGAAGCCCACCGTCCTTGCTACAGCAAACAAATTACAATGCACAGTGACTTTGCCTTTGTATGCCTTTCTATATGTTGTGACCCGTGCTCCGTAATATGACATTTTCATTTCGCTTGCTCTTTTCAGGTTGGCAGAAATGGAGAACCAGAGCTGTTCCTTTTTCACCGACAGTCTCTCTCCGGATGAAAGTTTGTGAGTACACCACCTCCCACACACACTGGAATCTGTCACAGCCGCTAAGTCCCCGTGCATGGGTGTGTAGATGTGCGCATGGCCATGCATGCATGCCTCCATGTTTGGTGTGGCTGGGCAGTCACATTAATTAAAAAAGATAATGAAAATGACCTGTGGCAATGTGTGCGTTCACCCTCTGTCGTATTAAGTCTGTGTGATTAAGGAGCACAACAGTAGGGATGAATAGAGCAGGCTTGGATGCTGACAGGAGGGAGAGAGAAAGAGAGCGATTGGGCTATTGAAATGCTACCGAACAAGATGTTAAGAGCTGCAGGACAGCGGACAAAGAAAGCCACTGAAATACAAGCATATATAGGTGAAATTAGGTGAGCCCGCACAAAATCAAAACTAATAAAAGAGGTCAGATCATCACAGCCCAGAATCATGACTGCGCATGTTTTGTGCTGGAAATGACTCTGTGAGTGAGAGAAAGAAGGAAATTTAAAGGAATAGTTCACCCAAAAATACATTCGTCCTCATGCCAGTCCAAAGCTTTATGATTTTCTTTCTTCCCTGTAACACAAAAGAGTCTCTTTTCAATGCAATTACAATGAGTTATCCAGCTTTGAAAAGCATGCAAAAGGACCATTAAGCCATAACTCATGCACTGTATTCCAAGTCTTCCGAAGTCATGCAATAACCATTAGGAACATACTAACATTTTTGTTATTCACTTATAATCTTCATTGCAACTAGGGCTGTGCGATATGACGATATATATCGGATGGACGAAATAAAAAGTCTATCGTTTCATGTTGTGTTCTATCGTTTATTTCGTGGTGTCGCAAAATACATTGTTTACGGTAATACTTTTTAATTATTTGGATGAGTGCGATCTTTACACGCCACCACGGGGCGTGAAGGGGAGACAGAACCAGGTGGAAAACGACCAGCCAGGACAAAACGAGGGACTACATCTGTAGCATGGGCACGCGTTTTTAAGCACTGCAGTTTTAAAACAACCGATTTTAAGCCGTAGAAACACAAACAACAGAGCTATATGCGTGCGCCGTCTCCGTTTCTATGTGAGAGGACCGCGCCTTTTTTTGCCGCTTTATTGACTTTGAACGAATACATAAACACACTTATATGCGTCAGAATCCCCATCTTGGCAAGTATCCTCATAAAGACAGCGATTTAGGTGTTAAAAGAGAGGAAACAGCTAAAAGAGAAAACACATATGTAACAGTATATTGGATCCGGACTTCGGTTTTAAAGGGGAAGCTGTCCAATATTCGTTCTGTCTGCCATTCATATTAATCATAGCACATTGCTAGAAAATCTCTCACTGCTCTTGACTAAATCACATTTGTAACTTTAATAAGAAGAAATAATTATATATATATATATATATATATATATATATATATATATGTATATATTAGGGGTGGCACGGCACATGTATTCGTCCCGAACCGTCACGGTACGGGCGTCTCGGTTCGGTGCATGAGGCCTCACGACGAATACAGGCAATTCACCCCCAATCCAGAAGGGGGCGCCCGCAGTAATGCAGCGCTGTTTGATAACCGCCAACAGAAGAACAGCGAATGCCATGAGCTGCGCACTTGAAAACAAAGCCCCCGAGACAGTGGCTGCATCCGAAATCGCATACTACTTGTGTAGGTACTACATTTGAATTCGAACGTACTGCTCGACCGTTAAAAAAGTACGTTCTATATAGTATGAATGAGGGTAGTATGAATGGAATTCGGACGTACTACATCCGCCATGTTGATGTTGTCACGTGTCATGCGTCTTCACAACAGCGCGAAAATTTAAAGAGCCCACTTCACTGCGCGGACATTGTTAATGATTTAAATTATTAACGCTTAACGAACCGTCTATTTAAAGAAAGCAGCGTTAACAAGCTGATGTACTACATTGAGGTTGACATAGTTTCATCTGTTTGTTAAACCCTCAACAAGTCAGTCGTTTACTTGGATGATGTTAAACAAGTAAGTTACAAGTTAACCACAATGAACATCAAAAATGCTTTTCCCTGAGGTACTTTACACTTGAAGACAGCCGCGTTGCGGCTTTCCGCAATTTTTCGAATATGATGCAGCTTCTCCCGCGGCCTCATGGGATAGTAAAGTGTCCATCGTATGCCTACTACAGAATTCGGAAGAAAGTAGTAGGTCATGCGGGTACTTCTCGCCTACTATTTTTCGAATACTATGAATTCGGACATACTACTCGCCTCGCATACTGTTTTTCGCATACTATATAGTAGGGAAGTATGCGATTTCGGACGCACCCAGTGACTATGTGCTGATTCTGAACGCGTTGACTGACAAGGGAGTATACTTTAAAGGCTTGCGCACTCAACTGTTTGCGAAATGGAGCTTTGTGCTCGAGTATCCTAACGTTACCTCTCTCATTCGGCACAAATCCAAATATTGCATAATATTTCCATATTTGCGATGTAACGTATCTGAATGCGAAACTATAATTTATTATGTAAATGATAGGCTTTGTACTTGAGTCGCGTTCCAACGGTGACACAGAGGACTGCGCGCAGATGTTTGGCTCACTGTATTTTATTTTGATATATTTGTATATTTATTTTGTGTGTGTGCGTGCGTGCGTGCGTGCGTGCGTGCGCGCTCCAGCGTGATCACTTCAACTGTTTCCTTATACCAGCAGAATCAACTTTAAACACATATTGTCTTATTAATAATCACTTTATAAAGGTCTGCTTTTATTTGTGTACACTCACAATGAAAACAAAACAGATTATATATATATAACATGTAATAATATTTAGTATTTTCACATCTAGATGGAAAAAAATTGTAATTTGCACTACTATAAATGAACCCCCCACCCCCCACCCCCCGTACCGAACCGAGGTACTTACCGAACCGTGACATCTGTGTACCGTGCCACCCCTAGTATATATATATAGAATCTATACATAATACATGTGTTAATAGATAGATAGATATAATTAACACAGTGAAGACTAATTAATTTACACACTGTATGTAGCGTTTCTTATTTATTGTAGTTTTTTGTCCTATTGCTTGCAATTAGTTTCTTATACTTATTTCATCACTGACTGTTTATTTATATTCAGTGAGCTTGAGTTTTTATTTATTTTTTGTCTTTTTAGGCTTGTATTAGTTTGATATTGACATTGGTGACAAGGATTATGAAAATTCTATGGTATCAAAGATTTTAATATCATAAAAACCTTTTTAAAAGAAAAAAAATACTATATTGTGATCGTGATATAAAATTAGTCATATTGTGATATAAGATTTTGGTCATATCGCCCAGCCCTAATTGCAACTGTTAATTGTGGCCAGATCATTGAGCCGTTTTGTGAACGGCATCAACTGATTCTTTGAAAAGGTTCGTCTAAGAAGAACAATTCACAGTCAAACTCATAACTGAAGAGAATTAGATTCCAAATCTTCGGAACACAAATTAAGATATTTTTGATGACAACCCGAATTCTGGAAATGTGGGGACATTTTTTAAATTTGAATAAAATGAAAACTAAAGGACTTTCAAATCACATGAGCCAATATTTTATTCACAATAGAACATAGATAACATAACAAATGTTTAAACTGAGAAATTTTACAATTTTATACACAAAATAAGCTCATTTCAAATTTGATGCCTGCTACATCAAAGTAGTTGGGACGATGGCCTGTTTACCATGGTGTAGCATCTCCTCTTCTTTTCAAAACAGTTTGAAGACGTCTGGGCATCGAGGTTATGAGTTTCTGGAATTTTGGTGTTGGAATTTGGTCCCATTCTTGCCTGATATAGGTTTCCAGCTGCTGAAGAGTTCGTGGTCATCTTTGCCATATTTTTTTTTAATTATGCACCAAATGTTCCCTATAGGTGAAAGATCTGGACTGCAGGCAGGCCAATTCAGCACCCGGACTCTTCTACTACGAAGCCATGCTGTTATAATAGAGGTAGATAAAGATGTAATATAAATCTTAATATCTTCTTGAAAGTTAAAAAAATTGGCAAGCAAAATAATTAGATTGCAGAGAAAATAAACATTTATATATTGCTTCTCAAAACTGAAAAACCCAAACAAAACATCCCTAAAATAAAGCTCAAAGTCTTCATATATATAGTCTACAATGAATGACAAATGTCTTGCCACAGTTTTCTTGTATGATCACAATGCCAAAAAAGATGCAAGATAGACTCCGGTTGTGAATCACAGGAGGTACAATTCACATCTATACTTAATTTAAATTGTGACACAATGAATGTTTTAACAGGATAATACCGATGAATCAGCTTAAAGGAGATCTCTTTGACCTTGTTTATCAGTAGATATTTGTTAGGAAGAGTCCAAATCTTTTTCCACAAAATATGATCTACTAAACTATTCCATTTTGTGACAACATGAAAAGAAGATACAGAATCATTAAGAAAAAGAGAACAAATTACTCTGTTATTTTTTAATGCAGATTTAAAACATATTCTACCTACATATGTGTCAGTCGGGTCTGTAAGAGGAGTTTCAGAATTTGTCAAGAAATGATTACAGCCCTTAAATAACATAATGACACCATTAGGGATAGCGCCAAATACAATAGCAAACTTTTGGAGTAACAGGAATATTATAGCAAGAAAGAAATTCTTGATATGTAAATAAGTAACCATCTTGATTAAATAATTGACTAACCCGATTTATCCCATTCTTAAACCAATTTTCAAAAAATAAAGACTTATATTTAAAACAAATATTCTTATTATTCCAGATAAAGTAATTGGTTGGAGAAAAATTGTGTTTGAAAATCATAGACCAAGCTAACACCTTTATATACCTTTCAGCATTCATAGTGCCTTCCAAAACATGCAAACTGCCTTATTCCGAGTTCACACTGCACGATTTTCAAACTCATCGGATCGCTGTTGTTTTCACACTGCGGGACTATCTGGGGTAGCATTCAGTCACTGCTGTGTTCACATTGCACAATGGATCGGCGACAGGGGCTTTCACATTGCACGATTTCACAATAGGAAGAATCGCCGACAACTCTGTCTGATCCGCAAACTACGTTTCACAACAAAACCCACGCGAGAAGTGATAAGGAAATAACGCGAGAACCTGCGTGCGTCAGCCCGTTGTTCTTGAGCAAGACTGGAAGTATTAAAAAAATATAGCCCGCAAATTGTCTGTGCGCTGATTTCCAGCTACAAAAAGAAAAACAGATTATGCAGGAGGGAGATGCAGGGAACAGGGACTGTGTTCTGCAAAGAGTGGTAAATAATAATTGTGCAGTAACTGTTAAGCTGATGTTGCGGCTGGTCAAGCGTTTGTGCTTGTTTCTGTATGATATAATTGTACATATTAAAATACTGATATGGTCCATAACTCCTCACTGAACTTCCCTCTGCCCTGTATCTTTGTCTCTCATTGGCTGAAGGTCATCGCGATGTAGTTTTCAGTCAGAAATCATTGCACACAGCAGGATTGTGAATCGCCGACAGCTCCAGATATTTAGCATGCCAAATATTTTGCAGGTGTCGGCGATTCCCTCATTTCGCGTCTTTGATAATTCACACTGCGTGATTGTCACTCGCGTGAACGAGCTCCGATTTGCCTCCGATATAGGGCATTTGTCGGCGATTTATCAAAACCTGTCGGCGAGTGAAAAATCGGGCTAAAATCGTGCCGTGTGAACTCGGTATTATGCACTTATGCACCCTCATACCATCAGAGATGCTGGCTTTTAAACTGAACGCTGATGACACACTGGAAGGTCTCCCTCTTAAGCCCGGAGAACATAGCGTCCGTGATTTCCAACAAGAATGTCAAATTTGGACTCGTCTGACCATAGAACACTTTTCCATTTTGAAACTTTTTTTGTATTTTAAATAAGCCTTAGCCCACAGGACACGACGGCACTTCTGGACCATGTTCACATATGGCTTCCTTTTTGCATGATAGAGCTTTATGTGGCATCTGCAGATGGCACAGCGGATTGTGTTTACCGACAGTGGTTTCTGGAAGTATTCCTGGGCCCATTTAGTAATGTCAATGACAGAATCATGCCGATGAGTGATGCAGTGTCTTCTGAGGGCCCGAAGGCCACGGACATCCAACAAAGGTCTTCAGCCTTGACCCTTACACACAGATTTCTCCAGTTTTTGTGAATATTTTGATGATGTTATGCACTGTAGATAATGAGATTTGCAAAGCCTTTGCAATTTGATGTTGAGGAACGTTGTTTTTAAAGTATTCCACAATATTTTTACGCACTCTTTCACAGATTGGAGAGCCTCTGCCTATCTTTACTTCTGAGAGACTCTGCCTCTCTAAAACATCCCTTTTATAGCATGATTTTATATCATGTTACAGACCTGATGTCAATTAACTTAATTCATTTGCTAGATGTTCTCCCAGCTGAATCTTTTCAAAATTTCTTGCTTTTTCGGCCCTTTTTTATTATCATTTTTTTTTTCAATTTATGCAGTTAGTGTATTCTGTAAAAATTGCTGAATATCAGTTTATGCTATATAAGGAAAGCAGTAGAATACTATCCGTAAGATAATTTCTGTCAAAATGCAGATTTGTCACGAGACAGCTTCTTATTCAAATGAGATTGAGGGAGGCGTTTGATTTGATTATTTTTAATTTACCTGCAATAATGCAAAATAACAGTTTAAAATGCATTAACATAACTAAAACATTATTTGTTTAAAAAATACTTTGTAAAATCTTTAGTGACTAAAAGATTTTACAAGCTATGCCCATGAGGAAAAGAGTAAATATAAAGTAAGTATCCACTTCATATTTTTGTGAGAACTGTTCCTTTAAAAGAGAGAGACATCAGTGAGTGTGCATCAGTGAGTGATGTAGTATATCTATTTGACAGGGCATAATGTGCCATTTCCGTGGCTTTTACCAAATCTTCCCTGTCCAGCGGTCTATAAGCAGCCTTTGTTTACTGATGGCCCATGTAATGGCACCTGTATAATTACAGCAGAGTGCATGAAAACAGCTAGTTTTTTATTATTGATGTGACTAATGTGAGAGCCGTGATTGTTTCAGTGCTTCCTGTGTGTAGTGGTAATTTGTTTTTGCTCTTGTGTGCCTGTATTTTAGCTGTGCCTATTTAGCTCGTTGTATTTGATGGCAAGGAGAGTGCTTGGATTACCAAGAGTATGCATGTTTGTATGATCGCCTCTTGTTTAGCATCTACACTGCTGTTTGTTTTATGGATGATGGTGTGCGTTAGTCTGTGTTTGCATACACTCTAACCACTCCATCCGCAGTTTATGCAAAATATGCGTGCATGTGTTCTGTATTGATATGCCACTGCTGCATTGTGTGCTTTTGGCTTATGTACCTGCTGCTTTGTGTGCACGCTTGGCGCTGTGTGTGTCTGTCTGCTGCTGCGTGGCACCGCTAATGTGTTCAGTGTGCACTGTCTCCTGTGTGGGGGGACTCAGGGATGAAGATCAGTACCTCCTACGTCACTCCAGCCCCGCCCTCGAGCAGGACTCCCCCCATGGCCACCTGCTGGCCCACCTGGACTGCCAGGACAGAGAAGAGCTGCAGTGCACCCTCCAACGCCTGGAGAATGAGAACAGGTGAGGGCACAGCCAGGGGCATATTAACACTTGAAGCTGAAATATGTAAATTGTGCAGCACTAATCTGAATTCCAAAAATAACTAGAATTTTAGATTTTTTGAAGAACATTTGAATGATATTTAACCATGCAAAACCAAGATGCTAAGAAGATTGCTAACCAATGCTTTTTGGTTGTTAGTTCAGTAAAAGCTTTATAAATGTAATAAAAAATTTGGTTATTTAGAAGAAATTGTGTGTGTATATATATATATATATATATATATATATATATACATACACACGCTGTTTTTGTGGTTATATATATATATATATATATATATATATATATATATATATATATATATAGTATATATATATATATATATATATATATAGTATATATATAGTATATTCCACAAAAACAGTCTTTTGTAGCATGGGTATATTTGTAGCAATAGCCATAAATACATTGTATGGGTCAAAATTATCGATTTTTCTTTTATGCCAAAAATCAATAGGATTTTAAGTAAAGATCATGTCCCATGAAGATAGTTTTAAATTTAAAATTTCCTAGCATAAATATATTAAAACTTTATTTTTGATTAGTAATATGCATTACTAAGGACTTAATTTAGACAGCTTTTAAAGGCGATTTTCTCAATATTTAGATTGTTTTTGCATGCAGATTCCAGATTTTCAAATAGTTGTATCTCAGCCAAATATTGTCCTAAATCTAAATTTTTACCCTTATGGCTGGTTTTGTGGTCACACACACACACACACACACACACACACACACACACACACACACACACACACACACACACACACACACACACACACACACACACACACACACACACACACACACACACACACACACATACATACATACACAGAGACACAGACATACAGACAGACATATGTCATAGGGTACAACGGGGCTAAAGGCGCCCCAAAAGATATTATTTGATATAATTTTCATCTAAACCACTAGATGGCACAAAAACATGGCTTAACACTTTCCAAAACATTCGCTTTTCATGATGCACGTGTTTATTTGTCTGATCTTTGACGAGATTGCGTGCGGCACAGCAAATTTGATTCTGTGCTTACTTGCTCTAATATTTTATGTTTTTTTTAAATGTCGTAGATTTAAGGAGCAAATGAGAATCGCTAAAATTAATGCATATATTTTGAGATAAAGGTCTTCTTTATGATTTTCAGTTTTGTTTAAGATAATTAAAGCAACAGTTTTTAAATAACGAAAGAATTTGTAAAAGTATGGTATTTGGGGTAAAAAGCACCTCTGCTGTTGGGGCTAAAGGCCGCAGTAATTAACATGATAATTAACAGATCGCTGACTTTCCTTTTGTTGACATGACATGGTTAGATTCAGATGGTAAATCATATATTATGATGGATGTCCAAAGTCCATATTAGAAATAATCACCATGTTTAGAATGAAACCATCATATTTAAAAACATGATATTAATCATATCATATAATAAAATGTCATTTGTTGTTACTACTGTAAATATATATTCGGTTATTATTGGATCTCCTTCAATACTTTCAGAATCTTTACTAATTAAAATGATTTTATTTCTGTTTTGCTTTTGTTGATTAAAATAATTGGAGGTAAAATGATTTGTCTTAGTAATTGCGACTCTTGGCTTCTGGCTGTGATTGAGATCAGAGGATTAAGGTAGAGCTAATAGTTTTAATTGGCTGAGATAAGATTTGTTGCTGGGAAACTGTGGTTATTATTATAATTATAATGGTTAGTCTGGGTTAAAAACATTGATATTTTGACCTTAAAACTGTTTCAAACATCAGCAGAAACACACAAAAAAAGTCTATTAGGCCTACCATTTTATTTCATCCCAGAGGCTATTGTTACAGCTGTGAGTCATTTATGAGTTTTGTCTTCGGCGTAAATCCTGACCTTTAAGTCATGCTCTCATGTGGTCTTGCTTTGTTATAGGTGAGTAATAGGTCAATAAAGCAAGATTAATTGTTAGTGTCTGCAGGGGATCTGCAACCTTAACCTCCTGAATAAATCAGGGCTTCCCGCTGTCATTATTGGGATAGAAAGAGCTGAGTGATGGCTGCTGTGTTAAAAACACATTTTGTTTTGTGTTATTTTTTTTCTTCTGTTTTTCAGTCGATTTGATTTAATTTTAGAGGGTTATAATAATTTCTCAACAAGAATATATTATGCACTCTTGGTAATCCCACCCAAATCCTCCTGAACTCGCATGCTACAAATAGAGAAATAACAAAGTAATAAATATTTCCATATACCACAATACAGACACTGGAATATATATATATATATATATATATATATATACACACAAATTCAACCGAACTCATATGCTACAAAAAGAAAAATAAATAATAATAATATTTCCATTTATCACAGTACAGACACTTGAAAATAATAAAATTAATAAATATTAATTATTATTTTTAATAATAATTATTACATTCAGTTTATTATTAGTAATTATTTAAATAGTAATTAATTAAATGTTTATATATTTAATATTTAAGGTATTTAGATTTAAATACAAATATTTATTTTATCATTTATATTTATTTGAAATAAAATATTGTGTAAATAAAATGAACTGGTGATGATGACGATGTTGATGTCTGTCCCGCAGGGTGCTCCAGGGCGAGTATCGGCGGCTGAAGTGGAAGCATGAAGAGGCAGCAGCTTCACCCCAGCTGCTGGAGTCAGGTCCCGGTTCACCGGCCGGTCAGCAGGATGAGGAGCTCCTAGCCGAGGCTCGAGTCCTTCGACAGCACAAGACCCGCCTGGAGACGCGCATGCAGATTCTAGAGGACCACAACAAGCAACTGGAGTCCCAGCTACACAGACTCAGAGAACTACTGCTGCAGGTGAGATACATACAGCCTATGAGGTACAAACATGTACCTGTATACCCAAAAAATGAGAAGTATGCCCACAGTGAGTACTAAAGTGTGAGCCAGAATAGATTATTACTATACAAACAGTGAAGGAATGGCGCATAGGGAGTTGTATGATTGTTACCACCGTACAGGGAGAGACACGAACAGGTAAATCAGTGCCTTCTGCGCTGGAGACTTTAATGCTAAATGTTTATGGGTTTGAAGGAATGTTTTGAGCTTTAAAAACAGTCACTTTTAGAGAAGTAAAGATGAGTTTACAAAATATACTGAAAAGGGAGGTAGAGGGGAGAAAGAAGACGTATTTGAAGCTCTTGGCAAAAAGAGTAGGAAGGCGACTGAACAGAGGGGGATAGACCGTATTATAGACTGCCTTGATGTGCCACATGTAGAAGGGTAAAAGCGAGGCAAGAGATGCTTACTAATGCAGGTTCAGTAAGGACAAGGAGACAGAGGACTAGAAAAGACATGTCTCAGGTGAAAGCAGAAGAGATGTGGAGACAGAAAGGATTTTTTTTAAGAGTAGCTATTATTGAGACCTGAAAAGAGATGGAGGACGAGAGACTGTAGGAAGGCATGCTAACTTCTGGTGAATTGCTTCTGGTAAATTGCAAAGATGGAAAGGAAGAGGTAGAGAGAGATTATATATGGGGAAGAACACCATTGATGGAGATGGAATCATACAGGTGGAGTGGGTAGAAAGCAAGTCATTTCTTTAGCTGACGTACATAGAGCTTAAGGAGCGGGATGGACAGAATAGAGTGGGCAGAAATAGGATCCTTTTCTTTAGTGAAAGAAAGACAGAAAGCAGGCCGAGGAGGGAAAAGAAAAGCTCAGGCGGTGCTGAGTGAATAGGATAAGAGGTGGTTGTGCAGAAAAAAAAAAGAGAGGTAGTGCTGCAGAGATATGATTGGCAGGCTGGATGGAATGAGAGAGCAGAGCAAAAACACTGAGGCTGTAGCGGTAGGTGAAAAGGAATTAGATGGAAATAGAGGGAAGGAACGGGGGGAGAGAGATCGACTTAACCTACAAAAACGAACGAGAGATGTGTCATGGGGGAAGCAATAATGTGCTGGGATTATGGAGATCTGAACTCTTCTTTCTGCACCCCTAGAAAGTCGCTGGGAAAGTTACAGTCTTACCTCTGTGGACATCTCTGTAAAGCGATAAAAGAGTTTAACTCAGAATAAATTTGAGGTATTCATGCAAACAGCCTCAATTCAACTCATCTGCCTGTGAAATGAACAAAAACAAAAAAGAGGCGAATCATCTCTGTGTTTCTTATCAGTTTGTTCATCCCTCAAGAAAATACACTGTCTTTGTAATGTATGAAAAAGGGGCCAAATCCCTGGTCGATAAACGCCGAAGTTTGGAGTTTTGGCAGCATTTGAGAACTTGTGACTGTTTTTTCTCATCAGGGAACCTAACAACAATGTTTTTAGTTTAAAGCATGGTTAGGCTAGCATACTGCATACTAAATACTGTCTAATATTTATTAGTATAAAATTATGCACATCCGTAGCATATACAGTATATATATACTACACTATTGTTTATATTATATATTTAATAAGTATTTAAAAATAAATATGAATACTTATTTTATTTTAAAAAATAAACATTAAATTGAAAAATTCAGTGAAATTTAGTGAAAATTCAGTGAAACTATGTAATATTGTTCAAAAGGGGTTGGTAAGATTATTTAGTATAGGGACCAATTCTCACTATTAACTAGTTGCTTAGCATGGTTATTATTAACATATATGACCCTGGACCACAAAACCAGTCACAAGGGCCATTTTTTTTTAAATGCCCAAATCAATATTTGGCCGAGATACAACTATTTGAAAATCTGGAATCTGAGAAAATTAAAATACTGAGAAAATCTCCTTTAAAGTTGTACAAATGAAGATCTTAGCAATGCATATTACTAATCAAAAATTAAGTTTTGATATATTTACAGTAGGAAATTTACAAAATATCTTCATGGAACATGATCTTTACTTAAATGTCCTAATGATTTTTGGCATAAAAGAAAAATCTATAATTTTGACCCATACAATGTATTTTGGGCTATTGCTACAAATATACCCCAGACACTTAAGACTGGTTTTGTGGTCCAGGGTCACATATTAACTACCTTACTATATTAACAAGCAGCAAATTAGGAGTTTATTGAGGAAAAAGTCACAGTTAATGCCTTGTTAATAGTTAGAATTGGACCTTAAAATAAAGTGTGACCTATTATTTTTAATGTTTTAAAATAAGTCTCTCAACAAGGCAGTAAAAAGTACAGTAAAAATAGTAATATAATTGTAAAATAGTATTGCAAATTAAAATAACTGTTTTCTGATTTAAATGACTCATTCTCTAATAAACTGATAATGGTTTAAAATATATTTGAAATAGGAACTGTCTGTAGGATTATAAATACATTTACTGTCATTTTTATCAATTTAATGCATCCTTGCTGAATAAAAACAAAAAAATATAACCCCAAACCTGCAGAAATGATAGTGGTTTCATTAGGATTTCTTGCTCTCTCTCGTTATCATTTTGTCATGTCTACCAGCCCAAAGACGACTCGGAGGCCAATGGCTCGGCTCCTTCTTCTCTTTCCTCTCCTGTGTCAGGGGGTGGCCACCAGGGGGAGCCTCCCAGCAGAGAGACCACAGACACAGAAGCTGCAGGTATCACCTAGAATAACCTTGCAGCTTTGCTGTCATCCTACCAACGTGGGCCCATAATGGCATTCAAAGAGATGTGACTTATATATTGCTGTAAACTTGTGATGAATTTAGTTCAGGTCATGTTTATTGTAGCATTTAACGTTGTGTAGGTGAAGATTTGGATCACGAGCAGGACACCGTACTGCAGCTGCAGCAGGTAATCGAACAGCTGAGGAACGTCTTCCCATCTGAGCCAGGTCCATGAGGAGCCTGAAGCAAAACTCAGAGGCCTATAATTGTGCAGGTTTGCTTATAGTTTCATTATTTATGAATTACATAAGCTTACACATGAGGAGTATTTCAGCTTGTCATGTCAAGCCTGTACGATTTCTTTCATTCATGAAAGACGATAGAAGTTCATCAGATTATGTAAGTGAATGGTGATTTATATTACTATAAAAAGCACTAGAATTGTACTGCAAACATGCGTATGACTCATGTATTCTGAAGTCTTCTGAAGCAGTATGATATGATTTGAGTGCAATTTAATTAAACAAATTAATTTCTCTTTCAAACATGTCTCAATTGGCTACAATACACTTAAGATCCAATAATGTTGGACCTAATTAATGTCAAATCTTGCACACCGTGCACTCAGAACACATTTGAGAGATAAAGCGGTAAGACATTCAGCAAAAACAACTACCAGTCTCTTCCTGACAGTCTTCAGAAGACATTTGTGTTCTACAAAAGGAAAGAAAGTCATACAGGTTTATTTTTGCCTGAACCATTTCTTTAAAGGGTGTTTTATTTTAGTATGTGATGCAGATGCAGTACTTAAAACTCAACTTAAAAACTGCCTGCGATCCAGTGTGTTAAAGGGAACTATATTTGAAAACATTTTTGATCTTTGCATTTGATGTCTCAGCTTTCTATTGATCTGTCTAGATGACGTAACATCCTTCTTGCATTTTTCAGGCGTCGTGTTGCTCATCTCACTGTGGGCAGGGTCTTGAGAATGCGGGGCTGGCGAATCCATGGACAGACGAGGTGGCTGCGAGAAGAGTTCAACACAACCTTCTCAGCCTGTGCTTATTTGCCGATCCCAGAGAGCTGTGGGATATCTGAGTGCTAACTAAACAAACTAATGTTTACATGGTGCCAAAGGCCTGCACTGATCCGGACACTGTGCTAACATGTGTAGTAATGCAAAGTGTGTGGCTTCATCAGTACAGCACAAGAACCACAAACAGGACTTACATCACGCAGAAGGGGGATCTCACCTTGGGTCCCTGTGCCAGCAACTTCTCTGTGTGTTGTTTTTTTTTTTTTCTGTTTTGAAAATGGTTTACTATTTTCTGTGACTCACTCATGCACATAAATACAAATATACACATATACCGATGGTAAGTCATGCTTGGCAATGCGTGGCCCTTGTTCTGTGAAGCAGAAAAGAGCATATTCCCCTGAACTGTCGGGACACACAGCAAGCTTATTTACACTGTAAGGACGACACGTCTTCTGTTGAGGATATCATTTATTTAAGATGCCAAAGTGCCCATGAGCATTATGCTCCTGCCCTGACGTTCTTTTTGTCTTTCAAATAATAAATGCATTATACACAGACACGCACTGCAAAAATCATTCTCTTGATCAGTATTTTGCCTCGTTTTGTCTCGCATATATAAACAACACACACTACCATTCAAAAGTTTGGGCCAGGAAGATATTTTTTCTTTTGAAGTTTCTGTTCATCAAAGAATCAACTAAATATTGAACAGCACAACTGTTTTCAGAACTGATAAGAAAAGCATCTTTAACATTTAAATCTGCATATTAGAATGATTTCTGACAGATCAGTGAAAATTCAGTGTTGTCATTACAGGAATAAATACATAGATAAATAGTTATGTTAGTTTGTAATAATATTTTACAGTTACTGTTTTTTAAAAATAAATTCAGCCGTGGTGAGGATAAGAGACAGAGGAAAAATCTTACCAACCCCAAACTCTTCAAAGCGAAAGTGTATTTACATTTGTTAAAATATTATGTAACGGGGAAAAAAATGATTTCGCCTTTATTTAAAAATATGCCTGTTTTTGTTTTTAAAAACTGAGGCAAGTTGAAATTATTTTCTGTGGTAAGAGACATTATGCAATGAATGTTGTCGATTGAGCATAACTTATTGAACCCAAAAACTAAATTTAGTAAGATTTATGCTTAAACCAAGAAGGAAAAAACTTCATTAAAAATGTATTGACTGAGATCACATCACGCTTCTCAGATAAATGTATCTTGTTTTAAAGGATGTTCGCTATTTCTATCGGAAAACATGACAAAACCTTAATTAATAAATTGATTTTGTAGTGTAGCCACTTGTACAGAAAGAATCTTTTGAGGAGATGAACGGATTTCTCAGCTGTTGGTTTTCCAGTCACAAGGGAAAGGTCTTTCAGGAATGGAGATTTGTTGTGTTGTTTTGTTGTCAGAGCACTCGCCGTTAAATTACAGCTGTCCAGCGTGGGATGAACAAGAAAGTAGATACCCAAGGAGATGAGTCGACGCCAGGTTCGGCCCTTTTTTTTTTTTTTTTTTTTTTAACTTTGGCTTGGGAAGGTCTTTTACACTCAAGTCACAGCCTGACTCATTTTAAACCCAGCACAGCTCTTGTTATGCCTTAAGACTTCAAAGCTCCCACTTATTTTTTTTTTCTTTTTCTAAAGAATACCAGGCTTACATCTCTCTGTCTTATTGTCGTCTTCCTGATGTAAGTATTTTGTTTACCAAATGCTGTTCTCCAGATCTCAGCATTTCCACAATCTAAGGAAGAAAATGAAAGTGAGTGTGTGGAAGGATTATTTTACATTATGCCAAGGGAGGAGGACGGCAAATGGATCACGCTCTTTGTAAACAGAGAAAAAAGGCTTTTTTTGTGGAGTGATTTACTGTGGGGTGTCAGATTTGTATGAGCAGAGAAGATGCTGGGGGTGTAGCGAGTAGAAAAGAGAAAAAGATAGCGAGCTGGAAGAGATACGGTGTGAAAGAAAGACTGCAAATGGGAAAGAGAAAAGTGTGCAAATATTCACTGTGATGGGTTGTGGCACTGCGGCCCCTGCAAACAGGAATGAGATTATTGCAGCTGAGAGAGCAAGAGACGTTCTCCATTTGTTTTGGCAAACATGTTGGAAGTATAGCGATTCCTCGCGCTCCCCATCTCCATAAAAACACAAAGTGACTCCTGTTGCACTGTAGGTTTAGCTTGAGTCCCACTGCGCCATCGCCGGCTTCCTTTCACACGCATTGTGATCTCATTTTACATCACAGTGGCGAGCTGTCTATTTGTTTTGATGCGGTTGCTAAGGAACTGTCCCCAAGGACACGGTGCTGCAGGTTGGTCTTTAGAAAGGTGGGGAGACTTCATAATGGAGGAGATACAAATAAGCATATGGAGGAAGAGAGAGAGAGAGGGGGAAACTCGGGTCCCCTCCGCCCCATATGCCTGCCTCTGTTTAACTTGCATGGCTCCTCATTAAGATCAACATCTGGTGTTCTATCCACAGCGACACCCATTTATCATTCCAGTGCTTCTTCGGGACAAAAGCACCTCACACATACAAACGCACACATTGAAGTATGCGCATTGCGATTCGGTTTCTTTCTCTAGCTGCCTCTCCATTCCACGCCAAACAGTCTCAACTGATTCAGTGTGTGGATTGTCTGAAGTCATTTCAACACTGCAAACATATATTTATTTTTGGCTTTTTTCCTCAGTAGACAATATCCAAACATCCTTAAAACAAGATACATTTACTAAATTTAATATTAGGCCTATACTTTACAATTAAGTTCTTTTTTTTCCTTGCTAAATGTCCAAATCGTATAATTAATGTCCGATCGGCTAAGAGTTATTCAATATATTCTCTGAAAAGAAGTAATAAAATCATACAAAACTGTTTTTCAAATAAATGAATCATGTTTTAAGTATATTTAGATATTTTTAACAGAAAGCAAAGACAAAATGCTGATTAAGAAAATGACTTTATGCCTGTAGAAAGGGAGATGATTTATTAAACATTTTTGCAAATTACGATATATTAACATGGTAGCAAATCATGTAGCATTATGTAATACATGGAAATTCTTCTATATGCATACCATTTGCAAAATATAACAATTCTCCATTCTGGCATATGTGTGTATCCATTTTTCCTTACTATGATCTTTTTAACTCATAATTGTTCCCTTGTCTACTTTTAGAAAATGAGATGTTCTGAATTTGTGTTAAATTACAGAAGGAAATATTTTGTGGGTTTTAAAGCATTGCTAAGGGCTGCCTGTGCTATATTTAGCCATCTGCCTCATTAACAAATACACTCATTATTTTTGTTTGTATGTAGCAGACCTTTGTGTCACGACCCCGATACGTCTCTGGCTTCGCAGGCCTATTTGTAATGTTGAACTACACAACAGGGCATTTACTGGTGTAACCTCTGAACCTGTGGCATCGCCATGACACACCATGACATGTTGTGTTGTTTTCAGGTTAAATGACCTGAATACAAATATTACATTTTGTGTCCCTGCAATATATGCATTGTGTTTTTTTATGTTTTGATTTTCATGTGCAATGCAGTTTTATTTTTAATTATTAACACCATAATTAATGTCTTAGTTTTTCTTTTTTCGTGTTTTTAATCTGTACAAAATGTGAAAGGAAGGCGTTTTAAAAATGAATGAGTTACTGGCTGCTTTCTACTCATTGTGTACAAAGAAATAAATTTTTATTTGTTATACACCTGGTCTGGTTTCTCAGATGATGGCATTTAATCTGTTTCTTTTTCTGTTTGCGTTTCATATTTTTGGTGAATTTCTCAGGTTTTGCAGGTAATGCTCCTGTTGGTTCCTCAGCTTGTCTTCTCCATCTTAAATTCAGTAGCTTTCCTCTGTTTCATCATCTTTAGTCGTGTCCGTCAGTCTTTCTTCCCTTGATGCTCCACTGCTTGCATCTTTGTCTGGCTTTGCAGGAGATTCTTGTTTTTCTTCTGTGATCGCATCCTGGCCATCATTTTTCTTTGTAATGTCATTGGTCAGTATAGTTTCAGTGGCCCCGCTATCTGTCTGTGATCTCTGTGTACTATCTCCCAGCACATTGCTTTGGACTGAATCCCTGTCTTTATCTACAGCCACAGTTTTTTGTTTTGCTTCTTTCAGTGTCAGAGAGCTCTCGTCCTTTTTGTTCTCATCCTGTCCTTCATCTTTATTACCTTCTTTGACACTGCAGCTCTCCTCTGATTTGTCACCGCAGCCTGATCTTTCCAGTTGTCCTTCATCGTTCCTTCCCGACATTTTACTCTCATCTGCCCATGTCACTCCTTTCTTCATCTTCTTTCCTCTCTTAGCCTGAGTCTTCTTTTCCCACTTCTCCTGAGAATTTGTCCAGTAGTTTTTGTTTTCATTGATGCACTTCACTCTTATGTTCTCACTCATCTTCTTAATCTCCTGCTTGACGATGGGTTTAAATTTGGGATCCAGTTGCAGGACCTTACTAAAATCCCTGTGGGCCTCATCTTCGTTACATAATGCGGCGTGAGCCAGGGCCCGCTGGTACACAGCTTTTAGATTGTCTGCGTTAGAGATGAAAGAGAGAGTGAAGACTAGGTCTTACCACATTGCATTGGCTTCATGATAAATAATTCATTCAAAAGTAAACAACAGTTTTCACTCTTTACATAGGGGGCTGGATGGAGATACCAGGGAATAACTCAATATATGGTGAATGATGCAATTGGTTCAACTTCCTGGATCCACTGACAAAGTTGAGCATTGAGATGTGGCCGCTAACGGAAGAGTGTAGTAAATGCTAACTGACATAGCTCAAGGCTGTTTTTACTACAGGCAATAATGGAGCAATTGGCCGGCTCGCATCGGGTGGTGAAAAATCTATGTCTGCTGCCATGCTGCTGCTTAACCAATACAACATTTGTGTCTATATCATGGTCTATGGTGTCTAACCCTGCTGCTAGTGGCAACAGAGTTTAGCCTAACCTTAATTAAACACACCTGAACCAGCTAACCAAGGACTTTAGGATCACATGAAACTTCCAGGCAGGTATACTAAAGCAAAAGTGGACAGGACAGGAAAGTAGACTTCTTGGAGTAGAATTGGACACTCCTGGTCAATGTCTATTTCTGTAGTAAATGAGTGTATAAAGCTCACCTTTATGTTTCTTCAGCAGTTTAGAGTTGAGATCCACCACTTCTTGGCATTCCCCAAGCTCCAGCTTACACTGACTGAGGTTTAGACAGAGTGGCAGACGGACTTTCTCTAGAGATTCCCAGTCTTCTCCTTTATGTTCCACCTCAAAAGCACACAGAGGAATAGATATGTCTTAGTGAACACTGGGTTGCTGATTCCCCATGGGAATTTCTTTTTAGCTTCCCTGTCGTTCCTACTAAGCAGTTTTTGGATCCCATTGTACATCTCCTCTGGGATTTGAGAAGGTATATATTTACTATATTTTATATGTTCTGAGGAAAATGTGAGTGATAAGGTGTTTTGATTGTTTTGTGTGGGTGTTTAGTCCATGCATCTATGATATAGTCTCATGGTTCAGGTCACTCCATCAATTTCGAAAGTCTGATGAAAAGCGACAGTACGCTTCTAAACAAACCAAATGATTTGAGACCATTCATGACAGTAACTCAGAATTAATACTTGTAGGCAAGGCGTTGTTGAAATTCCCAGTCTTATGTTTACATATTAGTAATAGAGATTCTTGCCATTAGAAGTTATCACTTGGCCATAAGAATGACCTAAAATGTGTGAACAAAATATATTATAACCCTTTTCGGCTTGGCTCATGAATTATTCTGACAGTTTTACATTTGCCCAGTAGTTCTCAGATAAGTGGACACTAGCTTTTTTTAGATTACCACTATCACTTGCGCTTTCAATGTAATATTGAATTAATAGGCTTCTACATGGTTTTAAATTCCACATTTTATGTGGCTTGCTACATTTTCAAATCACAGCTCGTGATATTTTATTATTTTTCATTACATTTTTTTCAAAAAATTGTGGGGCTTGTCCTCAGTACCTTCTACAGTTATCAAGTGTGTAATAAACAAGTGCTGCACCGATGATCTCTACAATCAATCCTGTACTGTACTTTCGTTCAGCAAGCTCACCTTAGTTTGGAGATGGTCTACATATTCCAGAGCCTCCTTGAACTTAGCAGTCGCCTCAGTGTATTTATGCTCTTTCACATTGAAATTGCCTTCGTCTTGGAGCAGCATAATTAGCCGTAGCATCTGCTGCCAGTCCTTGCCCTCGGTCAGAGCTGTTATCCTGTGATTGGCCTCCACTGCCGACTCTTCACTTTTGGTGTCATGCTTGTTTTCCTGTGCTACAGATGGATTCTCTCCCTCCTCAGCATCTTTGACCTCTTCAGGGGACTGAGAATGTTCCCCCCTGCTTTCCTCTTTTGCATCCATCTCAGAGATGCCTTCCTCCTCTGGTTCCTTTTCTTTTTCTTCCAGGATGTTCCAGTACCTTTCTTTATCCTCCCAGTATTTTTCCTTCATTCTCTCAGAGAGAAGATCGAGTTCTCTTTGCACCAATCGAGACAGTGTGATGTCTAGGTTGGCCACCATCTGGAAGTCTCTCCTGGCCTCCCTCTCACTCCACACAGCCGTATAGGCCTTCGCTCGTTTGTAGTAGGCCTTGACACAGTCTGAAAAAGACCAATAATAGGACTGTAATTTAATTCTGCATTCTGTTACTTACTTACTGAGGCTGCATTGTCTTTCTGAACGCTGTGTATGTGCGTTCATGTCCATGTGTTATCTTAAAAAGTGCGGTATTAAAAAAGGAACCTTGCTACACATGCACTATTGACTTAGCCCAAGTACGACACCAAGTACACACACCTAATCTTTGGTCTGAGTGTGCTCGAGAGCCTGGCTAAGATTCCCCATTGACTGCTCTCCCCCTCTTTCATTTGATCATGCTCTTTACTAAATCTTTCCCTCTGCCAACATTTAAACAGACTTCCCCCAGCTAATGCCAACCTCTGGCAAAAAAAAACAACAGATTCTGTGAGCACATTTCAAAAGGATGAGATCCCCAGGTGACATGAGAGAAATGTTAAAGAGAGCAAAGATGGAAGATTTGAACCGAAACAGACAACAAGGTGTGGGTAACCCATGGAGCGCGGCAGAATGAAATGAATAGCTAGAATTAGAGGAGATGGGGAAATGGGAGAAAGTGTCCTCGAAAAGGGGAACTGCAGGAGGCCGAAGTCACTCTGCTGGCTGCATATGCATAAGGCTCATTAGGAGAGCTACCCACGCTGCCTCTGGAGCCACTGCGAGAGACGATACATCTGTCACTTCACATGCTTCAAGAGGGCTTACACAGACCAACTCCCGTCCCTACTCCTCATGCAGCCAGCCAAGCTTAAACAAACCCAAACCACCGAGGACGAAGATTACTATGCATGCTGCCAAGTGTAATTATGAATGTGAATGCAACTGGATTATTTATGATATTCAAAAAGCAAAGGGCTAATTCTCATGGTGGTCAGTAATGATATAGGGAATAGGGTTTGCTCATACCTCAACTTACATGCCACGTGACTATCACTAACTTGCACTGATTGTCATTGTCTGTGGATCCAATGACTTTTTAGAGGAGTTGATGTTTGATTTCCTGTTAGTAATGTATTACAGAATTAAATGCATGGTTTAATTTAGTCAATTTTATTTGGTTAAAAAGAGTGATGCAGGAAGGAGTCCTAAAAACTGGAAACAACTTAGCAGTCAGTGGGTTATGCTTAAATGCCTGAAATAAGGCCTGTGGTAAACACAAGATGCTTTCGTGTTTTGTTCTATGACATAATTCATTCTATGCTTTAATTTTTAAGCTTTTACTTGTCTTGGAAAAAAAACAGTTGTTAAAAGGGATAGTTTGCCCCAAAAATTAAAATTATGTCATTGATTACTCACCCTCATGTCCTTCCAAACCTGTAAGACCTTCGTTCATCTTCCAAACATAAATTCATATATTTTATTTTTTATTTTTGATGAAATCCGAGAACTCTCTGACACTCACTAGACAGCAAGTCTCCTAACACGTTCAAGGCCCAGAAAGGTACCATGAACATAAACAAAATAATCCATGTGACATCAGTGGTCCAACAGTAATTTTATGAAGGTACGAGAATACTTTGTGTCCAAAAAAAAAAATCTTTATTCAACAATACTTCTCCCCTGAGTTGTTTTCCGCCTTTCCAAATGTGTTACAGATTTGGAACGACATGACGGTGGGTAATTACAGACAGAATTTTCATTTTTGGGTGAACTATCCTTTTAAATTGTCGAGCTTGTTACAGCAGGATTGATTCTAATTTGGGTGTCAGTATTTTTTATCATTCATTAAGATGGAAAAAATCATTCCGAAAGTGATTCCAACAATATTGTTTCTCGTTATAGCTGTGGTGTGGGTTTTTAGAAGTACATTTTTATTGTTATCTTTATTATAATCCTTGGTGTGAACATCATGAACTTTTCTGCAATAATCCAAAAACTGGATTACTGGCTTTTTGTCAAGAGTAATGCTATCGTCCAGGTTGGCCTACAAAAATATGTCTTTCCCGCAGCACTCACTATATATGGCTACTTTTTAATGGTTGTCAATGGTAAAAGACAGGGCAGTTACAGGGGCGAACTGGGTCATGCTAACAAGCAAAACCTCAGCCATTTGGTTTATGCTAACAAGCTGGCCTACCTTTGTGTTTGTCCAGGAGCTCTGTCGTATGTTCTATGACCTCGTAATATTCCTCCAGCTCTAACATGCACTGGCAGTAGTTCAGTACAAGAGGAATGATAAGCCTGTCCAGATTAATGTAGTCTTCATCTCCAGGCATCTCCTACAGAGAAATGAAAACAAACTCAGGTGCACTCATCGATGTCTGAATGTTTTTTTTTTTTTTTTATTATTATTGGTTTCTCCACAGACCCCTAATAACCTCCATGTCATTTTGTTTTTCCTTTACCCTGGATTGGACTGTTCGCAGCAGAACCACAGCCTCTTGGTACTTTTCTGCAGCTTCACGGAACCGACCCTGCTTGACAAGAGCGTTGCCCAAAAGATGTAGCGAGGGCACGACCTTTAGCTTCTCATCCTTCTCCATCATCCAAGACTCCCGCTGATAAGAGAGCGGGTCTCCCACCTGAGGTAGACAAAGAATTGGAGCATGCTCGTCTTGCTTGGTTGAGGATTGAAAACATGGTCTGAGAATTGGGAACAGCATTTCTTTCCTGGCGTGTAGCACTTGATTGTGTAACATTCTGTTACGCTCTGTTTGGGTTGCAGTGAGAAATCTGTTGGAGGTGGAGGAGTGGAACTAGAATGTATGAGAGTGTTGTTGTGCGAGGGTGCGTGCATGTATTTGCTTGTTTTCTTGCTCTGTGAATACACCTGACCCACCGAGATTAGTTCCATGATGAAGATTAGAGGCTGAGGTGTCCTCATTATCTCATCAAGCTCTGGAAAGCCTGTCGAATGGTAGTGAAACAAGTTTCCCATGCCACATGTGTGTCTTTGGCCATCTAGAGGGTCCTTTCCCTGAGCAGCCAGTCGTATCCCTTTTGACACCATGGGATAAAGACCTGTGTGCTGCATAAAAAAATAATAAAATGAACATAACATGCCAGTGTTTCCTACAGAATTACCTAAGAATTGTTTGATTTTTGTTTGCAGCCTCTAGGAGTACCCAAAATATATTTCTTTTTTAAAATACTGTTTTAACTGCACCACATTCAATATATGCAGCAAACTCACAATTACAAATGATTTCTTTTGCTGTGGTGCTTAAAAATGCAGTAGCGGGGAGCATTGCACGTAACATGACCTTTCTTTCAACTTATTTCTACATCAACCATCTAACCAGAATCTTTGGTCTCATTTGACTTGCAGTAATTTGAGAAAACAGCAAATGTGAATGTTAATAGAAAACGTAGGAAGCAACCAAAGGTCCATAATACATCAGACACATTCTCCCCCATTCTTATGTGAGGATTAATTAAGATCCAATTGAAGCGGATGTGATTATACCTATAGAAAGGGAAAAACAGTGGGAGGCACAACAAGAGGTTTAGTTTTATTTCAAACACTTACAACAGCATCACACCAAAACTCCGCCACCTCTCCAATCCTCATGGAGGTTAACAGCACCTCCCACACCTCCAGCTTGAACATCTTCCCCACGAAAATCTCTGTGGGACGCTTATTTTTGCGACTGTCGTCAATCACTGTTCTTTCAAAGTTGTCCAACAGCGTCTGAAAGTGGAACACCAGCTTTGTGGGTAGGAAGGCAGAGGAAAAAAGAGAATAAGAACAGGATTAAGAAAGAGCAGATATTTTTCCTGCTTAGTACGCCATGCACATCTTGTAACTTGCTACTCTGTGCGTGTTTGTATGGGTTGCAGAGAAAAGTGCAGGGTTTTTAAGCAGGCCAGAATGTATTTTTCTTCAAGCCATCCTAATAGCATCCTGGTCCAATTTTACCTTCATTATAAGATATTTTAATGCATAGTCGTTTTTTTAAAGTATGTTGATACAGACACCTTGATGGAACAGGAGCACACAGAGTGAATACAGAGCACAGCTGGTAAATGGAGAGATTAATGTTGGCATTGTTGTGGAAAATGTTTGTCATCCTCTCCAGGCTGAGGGCCATATGGCTGGACAAGTAGGGGGGGAAAAAAAGTCACCTGGCACAGATATGCCGCTGTACAAAACGATAGGATGCCAAACTTCTGTGCAATTATATGCACCGAATGTTTTGTCACATAAAACCTTCCTATCATCAGTAGAATCAAACTACAACCATTTGTAATCAAAGCAAATGGTTAGACAAGGACCCATCCAAACAAACGTCCACTCAAAAGCGCTATCCAGGAGCATATATATATATACACCTTACCTTGGTTCCCTTCGGAAAATGCGGTAATGGTCCTTGACCTCCATGCAGAATCTTCTTTTTTACTCCAGGATGGGCAAGCAAATACGTCTCTTGCATTTTAAACTCTTTAGAAGAGTGTTTCTTTATTGAAACAGTCCTGATGTCCTGTAGCCTGTGAAAGCTGGTCCTTGGCAGTGTTAATTAGCAAGCTGAGGAAGGGAGACCAATCACACCCTGCAGCCCAATGCTGTCTGACTGCTTTCTGACAGATGGCTGGATTACCAGGTTGAGGATAGCCACTTTAATCTGCCTTAGCTAATCCTTCAACCCCCTGAATCTTCAGTATAATCCCCTGTAAGAAGTGAAGGGATGGGTGACCAGAGAGCGGAACTCAGAGTATGGACACAGTCAAGATCATTCTGGAAGGCAATAGAGTTCAGTAATCCCAGAAAGAGTTTGCTAGTATAATGCAGTGGGAACTACTGCAGACAGAATCATCTAGAAGTCTCTAGTATGATTTTCCAGTTTGTTGACCACCATAATGGCTTACAAATTTGCAGACTTACTGAGCAGAATAAATGTGTTAACAAAACCATTTCAAATACGATTTTATTAAAATAAAAAACAAAACTGCCATTAACTAAACATTTATAGACACAAATAAAGTCACAAAAAGTACAAATCCAATCTTGCACAAGAAGAAACTTGTTTGATGAGCCTTCAGTTGAATATGTTGACAATTGTTTGTGAGTCTCAACACACATGGGATGTTCAAATTTAGCTAATGCATGCAGTAGAGTCGGTGATGTGTTCAGCAGTTGCCTCTGGTCAGAGTCATTGTATTGCAGTATCTTGGTAATCGTGAGCATCACTTCTCGATCAGCGAGTCCAGCTGCTCTTGAAGGGAGGCCAGCTGTTGGAACAGAATAGCAGTGATGGATGGCGAGCAGTAGGGGTATAATTGAAGGCTAAGTGCAATATGTTCAACAACACCTCCAACGTTGTTACTTTTTTCCCCATCAAGCCATTTGTCAGTTTAGGCGTAAACAAACACTGACATTGGCCAAGGGTTACAGTGAATCGGTAAAGCATGTATGTGTGTCTAGTTCTTTTACTCACCAATATTATATACAGAAAACTACTCTCACCAAGAGCAATGGGAATATGTGGAATTAAGTCTTGGATTTGACATCTTACAGGCATTAGGGGAATTAATATAAATTAGATTCCAATTAAAAAGCTCTCAATTCTATTTGATTTGATTACAATTCATCTGGGCATATTTTACGTTATAATATAGATTTTATCATACATATAAAATAGATCACTCTCAGCTATTGCGGTAAATTAAACTGGCAATAGATGCGTATATATGATAATCATGTCTTTTTTTTAAATGATTAATTAAAGGACGGACTCAAAAGAGTCATTTGTTTGTGAATTTGACTATGCTAGTTGTGTTGCATGTTTCTGATTGACCAAAAAGAACCAGTTCACATGAATCATTTGTTCAGGAATCTGACTACACTGATTGCACTGTATGTTTTACTAAAAGGTCTAATTTATAAGAGTTGAATATTGAGATTTTTCAAATCATGATTAATTGGAAAAATATTTTTACCCAGTCCGAATGAATGCAGACTTTTGGGTTTGTATGCTAACTCACCTGTTCCATCTCTTGCTCTTCTTGATGAATCATACCATTCAAAAGACCCTGGAAACGATCCTGTAATAAGGAAAGAAGAGAGAGAGAGAGAGAGAGAGACTTTATCTAGCTGACAATATGCTGTTTTGATGCTAGCCGTTTGTGAATGTCTTAACTGCTTGTACACACATGTATTTGATTTGTAACCCTGTGAGTGGACCTCAGACATGTATGACCTTTCCCTGTCCCCTGTGACTGTAATAACCATGGACAAATTTAGCCAGCATAGTGCACACAGGCCAACCGAAGTGACACTGTTAAACCACACGTCCAACCCCATTCCACAGCGTCTAAATCCTCCCAATGGAGCAGCTGCCAGAGCAATGAATTTTATGCTTTTTTGTGAGTTATGTAAAAGCAGCTAAAGGCAGAAATGTAATATTTATGCCTTAAAAAGACAGCAAAAACTTGCCTTCTTAGGTTTATTCAAGGCTATTTTAAAGGGCTGTACTGCATAAAAACAGTGTCACCAAGGCTATGTGTTTACAACATGTACCGTGCCAGAAATTTATTTAGTGCAGGTAAATGCAACTCACCCTCAGGGCTTGATTTTCCACCTCCATTATCAATTTCTCCTGTTCCTTCTTGCGGTTACGTGTGTCCTGAAGCTTGGCCTTCAAATTGTTGATCTGCACCTGATACTCCATTACTGCAGATCAAATAGAGATTGTGAGCCCTACACATAAGCCCTAGTTAACACGCATACAGTTTAGTCATAGACCCTGGATGTCAAATTGAGCTCTCTTTTACCTTAGAGAGCTAGTTAATCTGCAAATACTCAGGTAATTAAAGGTCCCAATTATCTGTGAATCCTTCACACTCTTAACTGTGCAACCCTTTAGGCTGCATAAATACTGAACACCATCTCTTATGTTCTGCACTCTTAAGAGACAGAGAATTAAACAAACCTATTTCCATTGAGGGCATACACATCAAAATATCAAGAAAATGCCTTATGAATTGTGGATAATATATAAAAAAATGAATGACATGGAATTTGGACATGCAGTATTTGACTTACAATATAAGATACCAATGGATCCTTGCCATTTTGGAGAGTATCACATATGTAAACAACTCATGTACGCGGATACGTTGTTTACGTTTTGATCTGAATGTAAACAACGTATCCGCGTACATACATAGTTTACGTATGTGATACTCTCTAAAATAGTTTTAAAACAGTTATTCAGCAAATGGAAATTGACTCAATGATATGTAACTGTTTGTGTTGAAATATTATGTGATGAAACTGATGTATTGCCAGGACACTCCTGCGAAAGAGATTTTTAATCTCAGAGAGTCTCTTCTGGTTAAAGGTTAAATAAAATAAAATAAATAAATAAAATGGCACCAGGGTTATGAAGATGAGATGAATTGTTGAATAAAGTCGTTATTTTTGTTTTCTTTGCACACGAAAAGTATTCTCGAAACTTCGTAAAATTACGGTTGAACCACTGATGTCACATGGACTATTTTAACGATGTCCATACTACGTTTCTGGACCTTGATTGTGTTAGGATCCTTGCTGTCTATGGGAGGGTCAGAGAGCTCTCGAAATTCATCAAAAATATCTTAATTTGTATTCTGAAGATGAACAAAAGTCTTACAGGTTTGGAACGACATGAGGGTGAGTAATTAATGACAGAATTTTCATTTTTGGGTGAACTATCCCTTTAAGAAGGTAACTCTATAACTAAAACTTTTGCTTTGAAGAATATGTGAACAAAACACATGGTGGCATAGCTCTGAGCAGCATGGTTCATTTTTTCCTGGTTAAGTGCCAATGTGACGTTGAAGGCACCCTGCCAGTTGAGAGACAGAGGGTTGCGGGATGATGCCAAGGTCAGGCATGTCTGTCACTCACTGGCATGGGTAAAGACACCACCAGACAACCGGTACACCCATCTGACCTAAATACCGCAGCAGGCTCATCATTCAAATGCTAATCTAGGTCGGCTGTTGTTTGTCTGCCGGTCTGCCTGCCTGTGATACTGAATTGCAGTTTTAAATTGGGCTTGGGCTGCTGTCCTGATGATGCAGTGTAATTGATCAGACAACCCGGGTACCACCATCCTACCGATCTGACTGTTGCGATCATTCTCATCTCTGCTTCCATCTGTCTCGTTCAGTTTCTCGTGGAGCTGCCTGACCATGTCGTCTTCAGTGTCCATGATGTTAAGGTCTTCGTCCTCGTGTCGGTCACCCTCCTCATCCTCATCCTCGCTGCTGCTGCTGATGTCATTGAAGATCTCGCGTAGCTCGTCGTGTTGGACTAAATTAGAAAAGAACTTTACACAGGGTAAGATATAGCTATAAAAGGCAGTCAGACTTGTGAGATCATTCACCTGAGGAGCCGTGACCCTTGTGTCCAGAGGTTCCAGGTGAAGACTCCAAGTTGGACAGAGATAAGCTGTTGTCAGGTTCTTTGGTCTCATCCTCAGCAATCACCTCCCATCCTGACCACAGGGTCAAGGTTCATGTATCAATAATCCCTTTTCATCCTCCGAGTATTGTTAATAGGCCATTTTGCTGTTTGTTATATCACTGTTCTGCTGAGCTCCACACATTTATACATGACTCATGCCACTTTTTTCTGTAATGCTGAGCTTAACCGACTCTATTTCTTGCCAAGGTTCTCCATTTAATTCGTGAACAAGTCTGCCACCTGGTGGCAAGCCTGAGTATGACAGAAAATCTCAATTCTACATTAGTAATGACATTTACATCTAGATTTCTTGTGGCACTGGGTTTGCGGCAACATCAAAGGGGGAAAACAAAAGCAAGAAATCAAGGATACGAACACTGACGGCTTCGGCGTCTGTGCTCAAGAGCCTCTTCACCTCCTTTTCCACATCAGGAGACTCGATGTACTGCAGGATAAATCAGGTTAGAATTCAGCCCCAAGGAACACGTTCTCAAAAACTGCACGCACGCACGCGTTCAGACACACACATAGTACTAACAGTAGAGGCTGGCTGCACGCCAGAGAGCACATTAGTGATTAAAAAGGAAGCCGAGTCAATAGCCTAGCTGCAACGTAGCTGAGATTTATTCAAGAGTCAGAGAGAAGAACCTGCCACTAACTCGGCTGCTGTCACTTCAATCAAAGGAAGAGCCAGATTGCTTTCCTGCATACCTTGGTGGTAAATGAAGACGGAATGCTTCATATATATGTAAATCGTAGCTTTTAGTATTAACTCATTTCTTTTTTCCTGCAAGAGTAAACAATTTTTTCCCAACTAGGGATGATAAAGAATTGTAGAATCATCAGAAAAATCCAAGGAAAAAAAAACAACAACTACAGAATGCTTGAGGAAAACCAAATGAGGTTACCTTCTTCTTCGCTGTCTTCCTGAACCGCCTCTTCCTTGTGTTCTTCAGAGGAAGTGTAACTGGAAAGAGACAAATGTAATTGGATATAAAATGGGTTTAATCATTCTAGCACTGATAGGCTGTCTAAACATTCACTCCAAACCAATTACGAGGAAATTGTGCAGGAGTGGGAGGTACTTACTGCCATGGTTCCAAACAAATTTCTTGTCTTTGTCCTTGTCTTTCTTTTTGCTTTTGGGGTCTGTAGTGCCTGTGGGCTCCTCTAGAGGGGGGTACAGGTCTCCATCCAGTGTGCATACCAGCATCTTAAACAGGAAGGCAAAGGAATTAATAGTGTTATGGCCTTGTAGATGTGCTGAAGCTCATTAAATAACTTGTCTCTGTTACCCAAGACTGCAAAGGAGAAATTGAATTTAAGACTCTCTAAGAAACTTCTATCAACAGCTTCTATTAAACTCTTACCTGACAGATATCAGCAGTCTTATAGAAGGTCTTTTTGTCAACCGTTTTTAATGACTCCAGGATGCAGGGTAAATCCACTAATTTACACGCTAATGGGACACGATCCACACGTACAATCCCATGGCGACCATCGGCTAGGAATATGGTAACAAATTCCATGAGCAATATTTTTGCACAAGAAATTGACAACATTCAGAGGCTTTTTAAAAAGTAATGTGCTGAAGTAAATGGACAGTACTTCTTTGTTCATCGTAGTTCATCTAAATTTCTCGCTTACACACTACTTACCATGTAACTCTATAGTAAGTCTGTCTTTCATGTTCATGCTGCTAGACTGAGCGATCCGTCTGACTGTGGAGGCATACTCCTAAAAAACAATCCAAAAATTATTTTAATATGCTGCTGATTCAG
The DNA here is from genome assembly GCA_036784905.1 of Acrossocheilus fasciatus. Lineage (NCBI taxonomy): Eukaryota > Metazoa > Chordata > Actinopteri > Cypriniformes > Cyprinidae > Acrossocheilus > Acrossocheilus fasciatus. The sequence continues at coordinate 12,490,635 of CM071951.1, read as the reverse complement.
TGCTCAAGAAATTTCTTATTACTAATACCGAAAACAGTTGAGATGCTTAATATTACTAGTTACTAATATTACTCTAAAGACTAGTGCATTTACCCTGATATCTTATTACAAATGTAACCTTTAGTCTGTGTCTGTTTTCTGACATGACACTTAAATACAGTATGATGTATATTCACTTCTGAATGTACTGTTCATACCGTCCTGTGTTCCAGTGTATCCCACACTTGTCTTATTTAATTATAACTGCACCTTGAAGAATTTTATTGCTTCATGTATAGTTTAACAACATTTGTCTTGACTGGAACAATGTATATCGATGACACTACATTTGTTTGTAATTTAGGGCTGCAAAATGATTAATCACATTCAAAATAAAAGTTTATGTTTACATACAATATGTGTGTGTACTGAGTATATTTATTATGTATATATATTAAGGAAAATATGTTAGATTTATATATAAAATATGTATATAGAATATAAATTAAATACAAGTATAAATATATATATATATATATAAAAATACAGGTGTGTGTATTTATATATACATAAAACACACAGTACACATACATATAGTATGTAAAAATAAACTTTTATTTTGAGTGCGATTAATCGTTTTGCAGCCCTAATGTAATTATTTGCAACTTGTGTAGTAAAATTAAGATACTTGTCTTGTTACTTTTATATGCATTATTATGAGTCAAACAACAATGATCTAAAGAGATCATTTATTTAAATGCACTTGATGGAATTTTTCAGGGAGTGTGTACATTACTTAAATACTGTTTGCACTAATATAGGTCAGTAAAATGAACAAAAAAACTAAAATTGACCTGAGGGAGCCGCAGAACAAACTGACTCTCCAGCTCATGAGGAGCATCTTCTTTGCTTTTGGAGCCCACCTTTCCCACTGAAACACAGAAAAGTCTTGAAATATTACATATTTATTCACATTTATTACACACAAACATGTGGTTATTAAATGTTAATACCTTATACTAAGGTAGGCATTAAATGATTACCACATCTCAGAATACCTACACCTCTTTTTTTGTTACTAGAAGAAAACAGAGTGAATTCACTAATGTATGCATGCTAGTACCTTTCGTTTTTGAGGTCATCTTCGGTTCCTAATTCTGATCAAAAACAGAAAAAGACACACTGTTTGCATACAAAAGCAAAAGGTGTGCAAACTATGAGGTGGCTGTTTTAAAAACGGTTAACACATTTTAGGAATAACACTTCTTTTGCAGTGACAAAATGCTAAAAAGTACATTACAATGAAAGCGTGTTAATGAGAATACTCACCGAAATCCGAGAAGCTAAAAGGCTAACGCTAACGTTACATATAACGTTAGCGTTATATACAATAGCGTCAGATAATTGTTAAATATTAGTTTCTTTAAAATACACAGAGAATAAAACTGTTGCAATGGAAAGGTTATCACGAATTATACACTACGTAAATACACAGATTTTGAGAGACACAAACTAAAATGGTACAAATAAATATTGCTGTGCCTCGGCAAACTGTCTCGCGGAAGCTCAGCGTATGTTAGTGCTTCACTGCCACCTGCTGTCGCTGGTGTGTAAAGCAGCTGCACACCGAAACCTGCTAATACTAGAAAGCTTGAAAGCTCAAGTCTATTAACACAATTTCAGAGAATGTAGCGACTGGGTAATTGTTTCGGTTATCGCTTATGTGACTATAAGAAGAACAATATGATACCAAAAAATAAAGAAATAATCATTACAGCGCATTCGTCATGAATGAATACATAAAAACCAATACATCATATAGCCTCCCATATGGTCTAGCGGTTAGGATTCCTGGTTTTCACCCAGGCGGCCCGGGTTCGACTCCCGGTATGGGAAGTAATGTTTTTAGCTTTCAATGTGTGGATTACGTGAAAGAAAGAAAAAAACAAAACAATAAATAAACAACAAACTATAAAAGCAACTAACTGCGTTAATTATGTATTTTTTTTTTAAATATTTAAGTAAAAATACATAAAATTTTAAGCATTTAAGTAAATAAAAAAATTGATAAAATATCTACATAACCAAGCTTTTATCACGTGTCACTGGTGTGTTACGCATGTCTGTATCGTTTATAGTGGGTCAAGATATATGGGAAACTTTATGGCTAACATTATGGGAAAGCTAGTTAAATGCCTACTATATTGTGTTAATAATAACAATGTCACACTATTTATCTGGAAATAACATTAGGAGCAGGTAGGGCATAGTTACAAATGAGGTCAGTAAACTACAGTAATGAATTATACAAAGCTAACAGAGAAATACATTTAGATTTTTTGCTGACATTCATGGGAAATTCGTTAACTATTACTTCCTTCTAGATGTGTGACTCATTTGGTAAGAAACCCAAAGATATTCAAGGAACATAATGGTTAAAAGGAGAGACGATGTGATTGCTATATGTGCTTTTTAGAAATAAATAAAGACAGAAAAAAAGAAAGATAGTTATTTATAAGAAAGTAAGTGTCTGCGTTTTTATTTTAGCATGTCTGTACATTAGGCTTTAGGTCCTAAAATATGTAGTGTTCATGGCAAAAAAAAAAATCTTTTTAATATATAAAAATGTTGAAAATTAAATGATAAAATCAAATTTTGTATAAATAAGTAAATCCCCTGACCACAAATAACACCACTACCCTTGAATTCCCCAAACAGGCTATTCCGATAATGGGCGGGGCAGACGGTGTGATTAAGGGGTCATCTGAATTTGTTTGCATCATAAATTAACGGTCAGTATACGTAAGGGGGTGTCTGAATTTGTTTGATATAACAAATTAACGCTCACTCACCTGCGTGACAAGGGCACTACTATGCAGGCGACATGCTGTGATGAAAAAAGTGACGTTTTACCGCTATAATTACGTTAAACAAAACAATTTGTAAATCCGATAGTGTATGTGCAATGAGGTTGTGGATTAAATCGTTTAAACACAACGCGCTGTTATAAATTGTTAATTGATAGAACAACTGTAGATGTCTCTCAAAGCTAGTGCTATATTCACATGAAAATAAGTCAAAACCGTAAACGCTGCTCACATAAACAAAGTCTTATGATTCGTCGAGTAGGTGCCGACGTCACCCATCCCATCTACAACCCTGGAAGACGCGTCACGGGAGAGTTTCAGTTTGACGCTTCGCTCGCTTCGCGGTGTAGACGCGGAACCCTGGACCAATCGCTTTCGAGGGAAAATGTGAGCGCAAGGAATTCCCCACGCAGTGAAAACAGTATAACCTTATGTTAGGCAAGAGAAAGCGGCGAAGCTCGAATAGAGCTTCAAAAACAATGAGCTTTTAGAAGATTTTGTCTTTGCAAAAGAGGATAAAGTTACTTCGGTTTAACAGGACTGAATCGGGAAGTAAGATTCAGATGATGACAGATTGCTCAGGAATTGTTTCATTGAAATGATCGGAGTGTGTCCATCACTTTCCCCACGCTATCATTTAAACGTGTAAAATTATGGCACGTTAAGTTGAAGGTAAGTGTTTGTAAAGTTTGCACTGTCTCTTTACCTTGTTCTTGTTTTTCTAAATGCTATTACTTAAGATATTATAGCTTATTTTTATTATTAGTTATTGATGAATTTGAGATTGTAGGATGGCTTTTAGAAGTTTCTCTTCGTGTGTGTCAGTGACTGCATGTACAAGCACTATTTATTTTATTCAGGTAGGCTATACATGGAGCCTCTTGGATTTGCTGACATTCCATAAACCAACATATGTTGTAATCATTCTGATCTCATGTGACTGTTCTGATCTGAATAGCCCCCAGGATAGCTTGACCCACTGCTCTGTTGTGCCCCTCTCCCATAACTGTGCACCGAGTTGTTCCAGCATGATTGTGGGCATGTGACTATAATGACTGGTTCAGTGTGACAATCTCTTGTTTCAGGCTGACATTGCTGGTCAAGACACAGTAAGGGCTTCACATGAGTGTGAACAATCAGTTATCCAGTCCTCAGTGCTGGGGCTTGTGGTGCATCAGTGTTTTCATCCAGACCAGGACTTATTTGTGGCTGTTTATCTTTCAAACTGGTTTGTCTTTGTAACCAAGTTCAGAAATTAGCCAAGGCTTGGAGTAAAAATGCCACAAGAGTGAATAAAATACCATTGATGTGTGTGCAAAAGTGCTTTAAAAAAAAAAAAAATCTGTTATCTGATACACAACATAGTGACCAGGCAGTTATGTAGCCTAAAACATATGCTAGCGCAGGCATCCTCAAATCTGACTCACTCCTGCAGAGTTTAGCTCTAACCCTAATTAAGCACACCTGAGCATGCTAATCAGAGTCTTCAAGATCATTAGAAAATCGCAGGTAGGTGAGTTTGATCAGGGTTGGAGCTAAACTCTGCAGCAGATTGGCCCTCCAGGGAAAGATTCGAGGAACCCTGTGCTAGCGGATCATTTATTGTGTTGTCATAGATATACAGACATAACTGTTTAATATATAGTATTTACTTATTTGTAGTAAAACTAAGGAATACGGTTAAAGTGACATGAACATCTATTCCAAGACAAATTGCCTATTTCAGACTTTGCTTCTTATAATATGTAGCACTTAGTGTCTAATTTCCTATTGTAACAGAGTATCAAATCCATCTGCTGGTGCATGTAAACTCATTTGGTGTCATGTTTTTGTCATAATTTGTTTTCTTGATTTGTGACTTGATGTCTCACCCATTGTCTAACTTTCTAAATGTTTGCCAGATGTTTACATTTTTGGAGATACAAAGCTCCCCTGTGAGACATGCATATTGAAGTATCTGTTTGGCTCCAGTGTTCTCAGCATTCTGGCCATTGGGAGGTGCTGGGGTCAGGGAGTAGGCTACACTTGTGTTCTCTTGCTTTGGGAGTTTGTGATATTAGTCAGCTCGTTTCATCCAAAAATGTTATCAGCTGGTTCTGATACCCCCTCCCATTACAACAGCCCCCTCCCAGGCCTCGCACACCCCAGAGGACTTTAGATAGCTGGAAATTCCAGTCTTCTGAAACTAATTATCCTCAATGAGAGGCTCTAAATATACCCCTTAGTTGGTGCTGTCTTCAGTCTTTTCTTTCAGAAATACAGTCCTTGGTACTCCCCCTTTTCTTGTTATGACTTTGTGTCTCAGAACTCATGCCCAATGACCCTATTGTGCCTTTGAACTGGACTGAAGGCACAAAGGGGCTCTCAGATGCTCTTTTAGCAGATGAGGCACGTGGCTTGAGATATCATAGAATGACAATGAGAGGTATGTGGGAAGCCTCTGTGTAGGGAACATCCCCAGTGTTTGCTGCAGAATATGTGGCCATGAAAGTGACTCCCATGTGAATTCAAAGCCAAAGAGAGTTATCCTAGGGCAGATTGACCCAGCTCATTTCACTCTGCTCTTGGCCGATGGTGTACAGAAAATCACATGAGATCTGACTTAATGGGCTGGCTATTGATTTGTTTCCACATTTGAAGACATCAGTCTTTATAAACTCGGTATCCAGGAACTGCATCACCAGGGCATCGTCAGCTGAGAGCTTGCTGCAACATGAGCCGACTCCTTGCAGACAGATTACAAGCATCAGCAAAGATATCTGGAGTGTGCTAGGACAGTGTGCATAATATAGCGCCTCATTTTTCTTTGTGTAAGCCTTCACCATTCATTGTCATACGGCTCACAGCATGTGCAGAAAATGGATAGAATAATTGTCTGTTGGGTAATTCCTCAAAATATATCCTCATAAATCTCTTAAATATGGCTTTCAGTTTTAGAATGCTGACAAGAACATACCAGATGATAGGTCTCAGTCATATAATGGGTGAGCAAAACGTTAAGTCAATAGGCTTCCACAAGGTGGTGGTGTTCATATATTAAGCTCAACAATAAGGATGGCTTGCAACCATCTTAACCAATTTATAGAGCTGTCATTTGGCCTTTTGGCCACTGAAATTGATTCATTGATGCTGGACATTCTTTTTTTTTTTTATTCCATCCTTTTAAACGTCTTGGTTTTCTGGGATGTGTTCTTTTTTGTTGTTGCAAATTCTACTGGTTTGTCACCAAGATAATGTTATCAAGCATGCTAACATAAACACTTGGCAAGCAACAACAGTTATGTTTTTATGAAAGTGCAAAAACAATGTTCAGGTCATCTGTAAAAAAAAAAAAAAGAGTTAAACTTCTTCAAACGAATCAGCTAGTTTTTTAGCTAGGATTTATGGAGTTAAATTATGTATATATTGATGAAAAATATAAATATTTCTAGCAAGTATAAAAAAAGATAAGGAGGATAGATAAAAAGATAACAAGGATTTTCATATTAGTCATTAGTTTCACTGTTTGTAATATTACAAACCAAGGCAGTGCTCTGTACTCTAGAAATTTCAAGTTATGTCTAGTTGCATTTTATTGTTAAAATAAAAAGAAGGAACTGCTACTACTGTATACGGGAAGGTGCAACATATTAATTTAATGGAATATAACTTCTGTTATGAAATTTTAGAAGCAGTTTGCATTGTTCCTCATAAATTACATAAATTGTTGACAAATAGTTCTTGGTGAAGTAAGAAGGGGAGACGGGTGATTCTCACACATTATTATGTTTCCATAATCAGACAAATCACAAGCCTGTTCCTGACGCATTTCCTTACTGTTATAGCACAAGCGTGTAATTCAGAAAAATATCTTGTCCTCTGTTTGCTTTCACGTTAGGTTAATATTTAGGTTATGCTGCTGTAACCTTGCTGTTCAGATGGCAGCCAAATATGTGGGAGTCTTATTAAGCAAGGCATTAAAGAGATACAAGGCTGTCTGCCTTTGTTTTGACTGAAGAAAGACAAATATGGAAAGCTTGGGTATTTTTTAGCAGGCACATCTTATTGCTGATGTTGGTAAGAGTTGGAAGGTTTGCTCCAGTTTATTACATTGACTGAACTTTCAATATAATTAGAGAGAGTTTTATACAGTGGCTTTAAATTAGATTTTACAGTTCATGTTTTCAGGTCCCTTACTGTTTGAGTAGACCTCAAATGACGCTAACATTTGATTTTTTTTTTATGAAGTGTCAATGTGTGGGGGAAAAGGGACGTGGGATGTTGAGTAAATGTTCTTAAGTGTGTTTGAGATTTAGATGGACCATTAAAGGGGCTGATTTACACTTGAGAGTAAAAACTGTCTAATGTGTGAAGTATCACGGCACATTAAATGAGAGTCTGTTAATACTGTACATCATCGCCAGTGCGCCTCAGTCCAGTGAAACATTCATTCAGAAAATGTCTCGCTAGACAGGGATAAAATAAAGCAATCAAAGTAAAAACTTAAATATTGTACCTGTTTACTTATTTATTTTGTTTATATTTTTAATGGCAATTTCAGAACAATTGGTCGTTCCTCCCTCAGGCTTGGATTTAAATTATTTAAGTAGACTGAGACATTAGGTATTCATCTAGCATAATGCTTTCCAGTGTCTGGTCCTCAGAGAGAAAACATACCATTCAACCATTTAAGCTCTAAAACAGAGCCCACAACCATCATTAGCAGATCAGCTTATGTTGTATTTTACTATAATGTGAGTGAAAGGCACTGGCAATTTCACGGTCTGAGATAAATAACAAGTTAGACTGATAAAGAATTAGGATTTACTTTAAATAGTGTCAAGTGTCTCAGTGCTTTTATATTGTGTTTTTCTTTATGGCTCTGGTCAATACTCTCCATCCACAGATGTGTGATTTGAACTGTCTGGAATGTTGGCCTTGCTCTTTGTCTAATGTTTAATTGGTTGAGGTTTTGTGAGGATCGTATACTGTCCGGTAAGGGATAGTTACCTTCTAATGGAGACTAAATAATATTCCCCTCATATCATAAAGAGATAGTAAATTGATGTCTCGATGGTGTTATTATATTTGTGGTGTAAACTAATTTTTTTTTTCCTGCATACCTGATTGTAATCATTTTGTTAACTTTATCCAGCACAAACAATCTACTTTTTTACATTTTAAAGGGACAGTTCACCCAAAAAATTAATTATTATTAATTTTTATTTTATTTTTTGGAACATTTTGATTAATTTTGCACTCTGCTGCACTTATGACATTCTTCAAAATTTCTTCTGTTCCACAGATGAAAGAAAGTTAGTCATAGTCAGAATTTTTGACACCCTTGGTAAAAATAAACAAAGAAGCCTTTGAGAATAAATCTGCATTGTTAATCCTTTTCATCTTTTATTTAAAAAAAAATCACAAAAACCTAACCTTTCATTGATGTAAAACAATTGAAAGTGTGGGGACAATCTCATCATGAAATAAATGTTTTTCTTGAATACACATTGGCCACAATTATTGACACCACTAGAAATTATTATGAGTAAAATATCTCTGAAGTATATTCCCTGTCATATTTACTGTGCATTTTTAGCACACAAGGGTGACTACAAACATGAATTTGTCCAGCCATGGCTTCCTGTCTCGCAGGAATATAAATACGAGGGAAAACATAATCAGGCCATAACCACTTACTCATCCATCACAATGACAAAAACCAAAGAACAGTTGTGATGTTAACAAGCTTGCCCCCCCCCCCCCCAGAACCACCCCTGACTGCATGAGAGTAGGCTACGTCTCGTTCCTGACCATATCACTGTGTTACTGGATGTTTTTAGAGAATATTTGCATTTATTCACATGGGATTGGATTAGTTACTCATATGCTGGACTGTCATGATTTGACTAGTGCAGGACACGCATCAGAGGGGATTTAGAAGTCGGAATGCTGACTGATAAAGAAGTGAGTATACGCCGTATACCTGCGTAGGCCTATACCCTCCACTACACCACTGCTGCTGCTGTATCTTTAATGTTGTGGGCCTATTTTTCTGCCAGAGGTCCTTGATGTCTTGTTCAAATGGAATGATGGATTCTATCAAATAGCAACAGATTAAAAATCAAAACGTGTTTTCCAAAAAAAAAAAGTTTTAAAATGGGCCAAAGTATCTTTCAGGACAATGATCCAAAAACAAAAATCAAGGCAAAAATGGGTCATTGAGCATAAATCAAAGCTTCTGCCATGGCTATCCCAGTCCTCAGAACTAGGGCTGTGTGATATGGGCAAACATTCATATCTCAGTATTTTTTGGCCGATTTGCGATTAAACGGTATATCTCTCTATTTTAAAAAAAAAAAAAAAAAAATATATATATATATATATATATATATATATATATATAAAATATATTGCATACCGCCCAATGTTGTCCAATGAAACAATACATATTTAAAGGCTATGAAAAAAATAGCAAAGTGAATGCAACAAAGCATATATATTAGGCTATGTGCAAAAAGGGTCAAAATCACATTTCATTCTAACTTTGATTCTAACTAAAAATAATGCTTTTAAAGCATTTTACTTCACTAAACTAAAAATTTAAATAAGAACAAAAGCACATAGGCCTATTTTGATTACCCCATTACACTCAGTTAGTGCTATCATAAAAATACACTTACTCAGGTTTAAAATTCTACATGTCACATTGTCCAACTACAAATATTTCGGCGAAATATGTTTTAGTCAAAATTATTGCGCTCCTATTAGGCCTACATTGCGCGCGCGTGTGCGCGGCGGCGCTCGTTCACTGAAATCTGTGAAGTTTAGCGGAGATTAGCGAAGAAGGCGCCTCGTGCACTCCTGACAGCAAAATGGAAATATTTCCATAACTTTCTAACATTTTCAGCTGGAGAATATACCTGTAAAATGTAAGTTATGAATTAAGGAAAACAGCTAATCTCAAACACATTAAACAGCTCAAGTAGAGTCTGTCAGCGGCACACGCAGCCTGTCAGAGCCGTTTCAGACGATACTATACTATACTATATTTTACCAGTTTTTTAAAGCTCTTAATATAAAGCTTGTCACATGTTTAGAACAAACTGGATAATGCACTTTCTCCGCAGCGGCTGAGTCTGTGTCCTCCGCTATATTTTTCAGATGCGCTCCTGTACGGTATCGCTTATAAAGAATATACAGAGATATCACGAACTCGATATACCGCCCTGAACTAAACTCTATAGAAAGTGAGTGAGGTGAACTGAAGAGAAGCACCAGCATGGACCTGGAAATCGGAAAGGTCTGGAGTGATTCTGAGTGAAGGAATGGTCTCTGATCTCTTGTCTGGTGTTCTTCAACCTCATCAGGCATTACAGGTGAAGACTCAGAGCTGTTATCTTGGCAAATGGAGGTGTAGAAAAGCATTCAATAATTGTGGCCAACGTGTATTTGAGAAAAAAAAAAACATTTATTTCATACATTTTAAATTGTTTTACTTAAGTGAAAGGATTAAAGTTTTTTTTGTGAATTTTTAAAATAAAAGATCAAAAGGATTAACAATGCAAATTTATTTTCAGAGGCTTCTTTGTTTGTATTTACAAAGGGTGTCAATTCTGGCCATAACTAAGGTTCTGAACAACTTGAATGAATGTGAGTCAACGCTGACAATTTTCATTTTGAATTTGAATCAAACTGTCATAACAACTCAGACTTATGAGCTGTTCTAAAACTAAACATTCTTTTTATGACAGTCAAGATGGTTTTGCTTAATTCCACCTATAATGTTTTCCATATTACCTAACCGGTGGTTAGAAATTTACCAAATTACAGTGATAACAAATCTTAACTCTGTGGAGCTGAGGGTTAATATATTAAACTTGTAATGGCAGTCTAAATTGCTGGAGGCGTTTCTTTTTCTGTAGGAGTGTCTTTATTTACCTGTTAGAGACGTGGACACTTTATCGCATATTGTGGGTCATGGAAGGAATGACTCAGCTCCTTAGTGCAGTAATGGAATTTCCTTTGAAACTCCCCCTATTCCACTTCACATCCACTCAATTCTTACTGAGGTCAGGAATGTTGTATCTGTTCATAATCCCACATCTCTCGTCATTCTTAGCTGACAGAATTTCTCAAGGTTGACCAGTTGTAATCTTTTGGTCCACATTCACATTTACAAAAGTTGTTACCTTGGAATCCTGTGGATTGTGGCGTAGCATTCAATTAACCTTTGCATGCTTCAATACACTGACACAGTAACAAACTGAATTCTGGTCATCAAGGACTTCAAAAGGTCATTTTTTTTTTGTGGTTACAATTCTTGGTAAAGCTAATTTAAAGTCAGCGGAACATTGTTTTTCATCCACATACAAGCATGTGTTTAAAGCCATAATTCCTACAAGACACCAGATTTTAGTATCTTCCTCATATATTGACTTCATGGCCCTTCTGTCTGGATTTAATTAGAATGCTTCACTGCCTTTTTCTCTTGCCCTTTGGTCCTTTGAGGACGGCCCTTAACCAGGATGCTATGGAGGGAGGGCTTTTCTTTGTGCACAAAGCCTCTTGAAGCAGTCACCACCTGACCTCAGTTTCTCACAAACAACACGACCAGCCCTGAGAAGTGCTTTGTCTTTGTCGATTATCTCAAGGCTATGCCTATTTTTGGACCTGTTCTTCTAATATGCCACTGTTTTCCATCTCACAGTGATGTAAGTCATATTATGAAGGGCACTGTGGAGTTCCGTTGCATCACCAATAATAAGGCATTTACAAGTTAATTAATGTTCTCACTACAAACTGTAAAGATAGAACATGTCAGCTGGTTAGAGTAAATTGACTTTAACCTAGGAATGAGTGTACATTAGCATTCCTGAGAGCACTCAAGCCACAGTTATATTTTTATGTCAGCAATTCATTTGAAGTAAATTTATAGGAAGAGACAAAAAAAAGATCTACTCCGGACATGGGCAAAACCAAAGTGTGCCATCTACATTTTAAAACAGGCACACAGCAGAAAATGAGGCCTTCTTGTGGCTCGGCTGTGTTTAGCTTGGACTCAGTCATGCAGCGCTAGTAAAGGCGAGTGGGCTGGTTTTATTTTTAGGCTGTATAGGAAAGGTGTGTCTTTGAACTTTGTCAGCAAATGCATGTGATCAGGGTCTGGTTGCTGTGAGGGCAACTGAATTCTCTCAACACTCTCTGTAGAGAAAAATTATTCTTCATTAATTTTTTTGCTGTTAATTTATATTGTAGTTTGAATTAAATTACTCACACACAATTTATTCACACATTGTTTATCCAAGGTCATAACTGTATACAAACATAATATATTACACTGATCTTTATATACCTTGAACATCTAATTTTACTAATTAGATATTGACAGTCATTTTGTCTTTTGTTTCCATTGAGGCAAATATGACCTGTTCATCTATTATTTCATACATACAAGCAAATTTGTTTGAACAAACATATTTATTCTTATTATGATTAGCTATAATTGTACTGTGTATTATGTTTATTCATGTATTAAGTGCTGTGGCATTTCTAGGGAAACACTAATATTATATGCAAATCTCATCTCTTTGTGCATTTGTTTCAGTGATGTGGAGCCTGTTGGACTTGTTTGATGTGCCCCACTTGATGTCACAGACGGTTTATATATCATTGCCTCATGTCATACGTGTTGTTAGCATAGAGGGGCAGGTGCTCGCCATGTGTTTACACACTTTCCATCACCTTCTCAGTGCTGAGTTGAACAAAATACCCAGCACTCCACCTCATGGTACTTATTTTTCTCCCTTTTCTGCTTTCTTGTAATCGTCTTTAGTCTGTAAAGGATGGTGTGTATGCTTCGTATTCTTAAGCTAGTTGAGAACACGCCCACTAGACAGAAGGTTGCCCAAGAGGCCTGACTGCTTTTATTATTAATTTTTTTTTACACCCCAACAGTTCACCGGTACAGTCAAGGTTTTCTCAGAAAGAGGCAGGTAGTTGCCAGTAAGCCCTAACGTAACCGACATTGTAGTTGGCAAAGTGTCAATGAAATGACTATTTGTCTGTTTAGAGTGCATTCACTGTCTCATTTACTCGTCTGAATGGTGCGTTGACAAAACCCACTGCACTTCAGCGCTTTTCACTAAGCTCCGCCATGCCACAGACCCTGGCTTCCTGTTTGTCAGCTGGATTGTCTCAGATAAAAATGCTTGACGAGGGTTATGGCCCCATATGTGCAAAGATAGGGTGAAGAAACCTAATGGTAGATTGACATTAATTTGGTATCATGGTCACTTCAATGGGGGTGTTTGACGCAGAGGATTCAACCTCATGGTGTTCCAATCCTGTAAGACTTTTTTTCTTCTGTGGAACGTAAAAGATATTTTGAAAAATGTCTTGCTGTTTATTTGTGCAATCCAGTGTGGTTTTGGACCCCACTGAGTTACATTGTTTGGTTCTTCAGTTCTTCAAAATATATATTTTTGTGTTCCACAGAAGAAATTCACGGGTTTGGAACAACATAAGGGTGAGTAAATGATGATTTGGGTGAACTATCACTTTAATGCTGAAATATTGTAATATAGCTGAACCAAGCAGCTGTACTTTCCCTTTGGTTGGAAGAACGTGGTGACATAGAAATCAGTGGTAGGGCCTCGGATGAATTGGAAGTGTTTCTCGTCGGTGTTCTTTTCAACAGCGCAACCAGGTGGGGCGGCTCTTCCAGTTTTATAATGCATGGCCTTTTTCATACCTCATATCAAACATAAAGGCTGCTTTATGGGGTGTCATATAGCTTGGAGGGCCACTCCCATTTTACCTTCTCAATAAAAGCTCTGGCACCACTCAAAACAAGAACTAGACAACTTTCGATGTCCTTGAAACATCTCGTTTTGAAAGAGCATTTCATCTGGGTAGAATTCCCCGTGCTTGCTGTACACTTGCCACGTCTACGTCGAGCTGATGAAAACCTTTACACTCTTACCCAGTCTTGTGTTACCCGTCTCACATAGCTCAAGGTGTAGTCTGATTGTTACTTTGTCCAGGTTTCCCCTCCCCCACTGCACTCGCTAGCCAATCGAAACTGCAGCTTGAGCTCACCTGAACTCATTTGCATATTAGTTCTGCCCTTGCAGCTGATTGGCCCCATGCTGAAGTACTGTTTTACAGCCTGTCTGTGAGTGGTTACTTGGGGGATGAGTCACAGTGAGAGAGAGCTTTGCTTTGCAGTACTTCTCTTTTTTAAAGATTTCAGCCCGCTGCCATTGCCCTCCCCTACGCTGTTCTCATTTTCGCTCTATCTACCACTAAAGTGAGTGGGAGAGGCAGAGGGCAGGTCAGTGTTCAACACCTTGAACATGCCATTCGATTCGCTTTAGACACACCCTTGGATTATTATTATTTTTTTACTCCCATCAACGTAATCTGTCTCTCTCTTTTTTTTTTTCAAAGATTATTTCTTTATTTTTCCAACATTTTGATATGTTTTCCACCATAACCATGGAATTTGACATGAAACCCCTGAACCTTTAAGGTTAGTGTCCATTTTATATCTTTATGATGTACTAGTATGCTGTTGTAGATCTGTTAGCGCCAAGTATCTGTTGTCTGCCTTCTTAACTTTGTAAGCATTATTCATTGTTTATTACATATATAGGCCTACTCGTATATGCAATATACATTGTGTTTATTATGAAGTTACATTGTATGATTATTATTATTTTTTTGGTCAGCATTTAAACGCAGTATTTATATACAGCCTATATTACAATGTAGCCAAACAGTTAAATATCTGTGTGTTTGGTTTACATTTAATAATCACCTATTGGTCGCATGATTGACAATTATATAACAAATTGCTTCAGACGAGTGTAAAAACAGGTTTAGCGCCATTTTTCCTACGTTAGAGACCGTTTCGCAGTCATACAAATCTAACAAATCCTTTTTATAATGTAATATGTGGCATTTAAAAGTTTATAGTCACATGTTTTGCAAAGTATCATTGCCTTATATGGGTACCGAGAGTGAGGTAGGCAATCATGTTTTGTAAGTCTATTGACCAAGCCCATACGACGGTTAGAGTGGGTTGCAGTGTCAAAATGAACTTTTCGATTACATCTTTGCCTGTTTTTGCTATATGCTTACAAAGTTGCCAACGGCGCACAATGCATACAAATAACCATAGCGCCAATGTACCTTTTGTTCGCGTAAGTGATGGTTTTGCTGTTATAGTGTGTCATTGATTCCATTACGTGGGCTTGTAGATTTCAGTTTGATTTTAGACTGGCTTATCAGGCCTCATCATTGCCATGAAACCTGGTCTGAATGTTGCTCATCCTGTTGTGCTAAGAAACCTCAGAATCTCATTGAGAGGAGAGTGACAAACAACTCTAGTAATTGTCCCTGAGCACCTCTTTTTTTTTTTTTTTTTTTGCACTCTTTTTTTTTTTTTTTTAAGCTGCAACCCTCAAAGAACGTCATTTTGCCTGAGTTCTCCACGTGTAATTATGCCTGACACCATACTTACTATAGTAACTTGTGTCATCTCCATGGTATGCGCCGAGACTAGCTTGTAAGTAGCAAGGCAACCAGTCTCATAGAGAAAACAGTAATTTTTTTTTTTTTTGACATGGTTATGTTCAAACATGTGGTCATGAATGATGTTGAAAGAGTTTTAGGCAAATTAGTGTCTTGGTTGAAGTTACAGATGGTCAAATGGGCTCCATCTTTAGGATAACAATTCATGTTTCTGTAATATTTTAAACTGTTATCATATTAAGTTTCTTATATGCATTATTATTTGTGTAAAAACAGTACAAACAGTACATCCTTTCTGTTCAATCAGATTCACATGTGAAAGCGTTTTGGTGGAGTTCAGAAAACTTGGGACTTCTAGGGAATTTTCCCCCACCCTACACACCCTATGTCATATGCCCTCAGGTGTTCAGGACAATATCAGATTTTACTTTAATAGTCTTGTTATCTCGTCAGACCCCCTGTTAGGCTGGAGATACCAACACCACTAACACCATAATGCCCCCCACCCGGCCGTCCCTGATTTGTATTGTAAATAAGCCAGGGCACCTGGAGTTGGCTAGTAGTCAAACACAGGCCCCTTTGCCGTGGATTGTTTTGTTTGGGGCTTTTCTTCAGGCCTGAGTTTCTGTCACAGTTGGCAGCGCGGCCGGTAGTGTCAGGTTGGCTCTTCACATAAAACAGCGTCAACAAGTCCCTGCCTGTAATTGGATCATTTGGTCCTGCTGAACAGGAGGGGTGGACCAAACTGATCTAGCTGGTCTAGCATGGAGAACAGAAGAGGGCTGGGCCTGAGAAAGAATATTTGTCCTTTTCCTGTCATAGCATTGTGTAGCGTGGATGGTTTGAGAGCTGTTGCTGAGGCTCACGTTGCAGATTATGGTTTGTTAGTCTTTCAGTTTTTCAGTAATTGAGTTTTTAGAATGAGCTTTGACATGGTAGATTGAAAACTGGAGGTTTTGAGGACATCTCTGAAGTTTCTTTGTCCGTGTCCTTTCATATTGCAGCTTTTGAGGGTTCTTGAACTATGTTTTTAGAGAGATCTTAGCACTGATGATCATGGAAAAGTGCTAATTTGTCAATATAACATAATACTCTAAAAATGATCATCAAAGTTGAAGCTGACTTCAATTTAAATATAATCTTATATGACCATGACTCCAGCATGCAAAAATCCCAAACTATTTATAAGTGAAAAGTTTCATGAGATCACCATATGAGATAGCAATCATTTCACCGTTGGGTATGTTTTTGAATTTTTACTCAAAGCAGTAGTGTTCTGCTAAAATAGTCCAGGCAGTCGTTCCTTTGTTGATATGTTGTTGACTGCTCAGGCAGATTTGCATCACGTTTTCATACTGCTCTCCCCATTTCCATTGAGCAACACACATTCTCTGTGTCGAAACCGTCTGATTCCTGAAACAAGCTCAGACTGGCACACGGTTCTCAGGTACGAGATATAGGCTACTAGCAGAAGATTTGCTATCACAGATGATTACATAATAGATTTTTTTCAGTATCAACTTAAAGAAAATGAGAGAATATTTTGAGCAAATCAGTTCTTTTGTATTTGACCTATGCAAACAACTAGAGATAATAATTTTTTTGTCCAAAACATATATAATATCGTAGTTTAGGAAAGAAAGCAGAACAAACGGTCAGTCAGTCAGTCAGTCAGCAATCTCTTCTTGGAAATGCCCTTTTTGTTGAATAAACTGACGACTCCCACCCACCTGCTACCCCCGTTTTATTTTTGTCTCCAGCTTTGGTGGGCGACGTTCCACTGAAACTGCCCACTGAATAGGCCCTTTCTGTTGTTCTAGAGTTGAGACTGTGCATTTACATCCTGTTTCCCAGGGCATAGATTATACCAGGTTTTACTTTGGTCAAAAAGGATAACCAAATGGCATATGCCCCTACAGTAAGAACATGAATTGGTTGAAAAGCTAGAAGCAGGCATTTCTACAGAAACTTCAGAAAGTCAACATTCAGTCTCTTTTCAAAGTTGAGGACTGTGTTGAAATTTTGTTAAGTTAGGATGACTAAACAATATTTTTATCATCAAATGTGTCTTTTTATGCTTCGAGCATGTTGGCGTCAGAAAATGAATATCACTTCACGAATTATCATTGTTGTATCTCACCAGAGATGAGCTACACGTCACATGTTCACAGATGACTGATATGTCAGACCACTTCCCATGTAAACCACATTTTTTTTGCTTAAAGTGTATTCACTAAATTAGTCACAAAACATCATGTAGTCAAGCATCTCATGACAAAGGGCTACAAAATAACCAAACAACCAAAAGCACCCATTAAAGACTGTATTGAAATCAATCTTATGAAACCACGCATTGCAAACACTGTGTTTTCCAGAACTACTTTCTTTTGTTAAAGCAGTTGCAAGTTCCTCTTTTGATAGAGGGGCCTCTGTCTGTTTGTAACCTGCTGTACCGCCACTTTTGAATCAAGTCAGCCGCCTGGCATTCTCATTTAAGAGGAATGCTGGCAGCATTGCGCCCTTCCAGACTCAAAGTGAAATGGATGACATATTCCCATTTGCACCATGCAATAAAAACATTTACTGCTGACACCAGTTTAGTGTTGGGTATCCATCCAGAGTCCTGGATGCTTGGGCCCAGACATTGAGTTTGAATTGTTGTTTTCATCTTGAGCTTTAGTTGCACAGGTGTATGTATGTTTGTGTTGCTAACAAGTACTTAGGAGATCAACCAGATGAGGACAAGTGGTTACCTCCCATATACAGAGAAGGGGCAGCCCCTGTGTCTAATATTCTAGTCTGTCTTGTAAACAACGAGTACACATGTCAGACATGTGACTGGTTATCATCATGACAATTCATCGCTTTTCATAGGAACAGCTCAGGGCAGATACCAGCCTTGAAATGCAATTACATGCAATTCAGGCTCACAAAGACTCCAAAAACAAAGAGCTTCACAGTTTAAAAGTTGTGAATAGAAGCTACCATTTCGCAAACTCTGAAGCAACACGTGTGGTGAGCAGCTAAGCGAGTATCTAGCATTTTAGAGAAACGCACACAGGCTTTGAACAAGCTGTGGGCGGTTGCGTTTAACAGAACATTAAACCACAAGTCACAGCTCTAAAAAGACTTGCTAATGAAAATGTGTTAGTTTCTGTGCGAGGCCTTTTTAAAATTAGGATCCATGATGATGATGTGAACTATGGTTCGTGTGTACAGTATCGTACCATCGATGAATGATGCTCAAGCTGTTGGAAATGATAAATTCAAGCATTTATATATTCTTTAGGAGATTCTAACTACAGTTAAAAAATATATATTTTTTAGGCTAGTATATGGAAACAACATTTAAATTACATTGATATTTGCATGGCTAAGGTTCATGGAAGTTGGTGGTGCAGTATAATTGGATGGCTAATAGTTGCAAATGTATCAAGTGTAGGAACACAGCTTCCTCAGTTAATCACACATTACATCAGCCAGAGGAAAGTTTACTCACAAATTCTGTAATTACATCACAACCAATGGGGCTGACTAAAATAATCCCTTAAAAAACTGAAAAAAATGGAAAAACTATCTGTTTAACTCTGTGTGTTTGGAAGGTGGTTGCAGCAGTATCATATTTTAGATGTGGAAAATTGAAATCCCAGAACCCTGGAGACCCATGGAAACTTAACAGACCTGAGGGTGTCGTTTACCACCCCCACATCCAAAAATTTGTGTTCACTTGGTTACTTAATGCATAGTTATTGTTTAAAGGTTTTTAGTAGTATTATAATGAGTTTTCTTTTGTGACTTGTCTTTGTATGTATAACCTTGTATATACATAAATATCATGGACATTCTGTATGGCCAGTCATTTCACACTTAAAATAAAAATAATGAAATGGAAAGGATGATTGCCATGTGACATTGGGTTTGCTATGAAGGTACCAGTTTGTTTCAGTTCAGGCCACAGATTGACCTAATTGTCTGAAAAATAACACTGTTCACTGGTTACAGTCAGTTAAAATGCAAACTTGTTTGGTGTGATGTTCAAAGTGACATTCTGGCAGAAGTATTTGAAATTGTAGTTTGTTAAAATAAACTGAAAATGAATTAAAATGACAAAACATTAAAAGAGAAGTGATTTGAAGTGCTATCAACAGTGTTAATTAATACACTTAAATTCAATCATTTCTATTTCAGTAGACTAATAGTTATTTATTTTTAAACAATTATTTATGTAAACACACATTTAAAAAAGTTATGCAATTCATATCTTGTTTTCAGGCTTTATTTTTCATCCTTAAATGTCAGCTACTCATTGTATCTGTGTCATATCACTCAACATGCTATAGGTCACCTCACAACCCGTTTCTTGGCAACAGCCGCTCCTTGTTTACATTTTCATTGTGAGTCTCATTTAGTGTTCACAGTCCTCAAGAGATATTCTGTCTATTGCATACACACAAATTAGTGCCTTGTTATTGGTACCTTGCCGTGAGCTCAAATGCTTTAGTATCAGATTCTGCTGATTTGATGGATAACTGTGTTTTCACTGACTGACTTCAGGATATTGTCACTATCTGCTTAAGTAGATTTGAGATGATAACTAGCCTACTTCTTTTTAAGCTCTGTCATTTACAGCCTCACATATTATTGTTGGCTTTTCTCATCTCGTTGCTATCATGAGCAAACGATGGCTCTACAAAGGCCAGCGTTCCTTCTCAAATATTGACCTGAATAAAACCCAACCACCAGCATCTGCATCCCACCGCCTCACAAATCGACAAACAACAACAACAAAATGGCAACTCGTAATCTCTCACCCATCACTGATCTCTGAAAGTCATTACAGCTATTCTTGATCACTCCATTCCTCTCTTGTTTCTTGTATTGAGAGATTTGAATGGAGGGATGGGGGAAGGGGAGTGTTATTTTATTGTGGTGTGTCTTTATTGCGGTGGTGTTTGCTTTGCGCTGTTTTTTCCGCAGGTTATGAGCTGCACAAGTGAAGCCCAGGCACACATTCACATCAGCTCATTCAAACATTTCCAGCAGTAAATACGTACCGTATCAAGAGTACATGTTGTCTGTGTAATTAAGAAAATTATTGATGTATGTACTATATCTCATAACGTTGAGAACGCTGTTCAGGTTCAGCACATGAAAGTGTGACTTTTGCAACAGTAGCAGGGGATGAGTTGGCTCATGGGTTGAATAATTATATGCAATTAGTCAGTAGTTGGTAAAAAGAGAAGTCCTCCTATACACCCTCTCAATGGGTTTTATTAGCCAGCATGGATCTGAAAGCTGTCTAAACATATCACTTACAGTACTGTGGACTCATCAGCCTCTCGCAGAATAATACCAGCATATATTACCACAATGGAATAAAGGACAATTCTACACCAGGTTGGTAAGAGTAGTTTGTTTGGAATTTTAATAATCCCTGTGCTATTGTGTAGATAAAATGTGAATTATCTAGTTGGATTATGCATTAATTTCAGCCCCGAGTATATACTGGATCTCATTTCATAATGTGTTAAATGCTTTTTCTTTTTTTTTTTTCACTTAGACTGCAGCTTTATCCCATTTAACTGATATGTAATCAGTTTATGGAAATGTAAGTGACCTCTTTTCAGGTTGCAGCCAGTCTTACATATTGTCATAGTCAAGACCACATGACGTGACTAGAAATGAAAACTACGCCACATATTGCACACGGCCCCTGCAGCTCCACAGGGCCAAAGGCAAACCTTACATAACTTATGATAAATGCTACGAATGCCAGTTATTTTGGGCCAATTGTGTCAGCTATAAAGTATTTTATGATGCATTATATTCAAGGAGTGCCAGCCCCACAGCTAGGAGTGTATGACTTGGTATGACTTAGTTTTAGAGCCTGATGATTTTATCAATATCTGTCAGGCTAGATAAATACAGAGACAGATACGGGTTGCTCCAATTACCTGTTAATTCTGTTGTATTTAGAAAAATGACGTCAATCAGTTTTAGGTGTGAATTTAGTCAGCTTGATTTAGTTTGCTATTGAAGCTTGCTATTGCTGTTGCATCTAAAAATACGACAAATAAAATATTATCAATACTAAATACCTGAGTTCGGTTAAATGAAGGTTTAAATCTTAGTTTTAAATGCCAAAATATTTTGAAGGATCTTGAACAGTCCTAATAGTGGACCAACTATTTTTGCCCAAGTGGACCCCTCTTACAGTTTGTGTCCAGACCTGTTTGGAATGCCATTTCCATTTAAAAGCCAGCTGCAGTCTCTTTGTACCCCTAGCTTGGAGATCTTTAGCTATGATTTCAGGCAAGAGATTTGATTCTGATGTATGCTTTTTGCTCTGCAAGGCCTTGAGCACCCAGAAAGGAACTTTTAAGTATTACCAAAGTGCAGTTAGTTTCTCTTTCACTGATAGTGAAGTGAAAAGTGAACTTTGAATTTTACTACTTTACGGATTGCGAAAACCGTGTGATGGCTATGGCATTATCCAAGGTAGCATCCAAGCCGTGTTGTTGCTGGCTCTTTAGGGTTCCCAGAATTTTATTTTGAAGCGTGCGGGTGCAAGGCAGGCATGTTTTTCTGCAGTATTCAGGGTGCATTTTTCCCTCCTTGTGCAGACATATGCTGTGACATGTTGGTATTGGTATGAGTGTAAACACACTGGGGATGGGTGAGTCAAGATGGCGGGGGTGGCGCTATTTCACAAGAGTGCATATGTCGCCATAGACATAGAAAGCATGATAAATACAGCCTCAGGAGAGCTGGAACGTCCCCATTTATCAAGAGCGGCATTATCAGTGAACATGCCTTGATTTCTACCAGGTTCAACAGTTCTGGCATTGAATTCAGTGTGTACATTGAAGTTAGTTGGCTTGTATTTACTAAAGTGTGAGACACATGTTCTAGATATAATTTTAGAAACTAAATCATTTAGAGAATGAAGCAATGAGAGCTTTTTAGCAAAGATTGAGGTTTGATGTTTAATATGTCACAGATTTTACAGATTCTATACATGGTCAGTTGATTGTGAGTGAGAGGGAGGTGCAAACACTTGAGGTTGAAGTCAGTTTCGGGCTGAAAGCCCTGAGCTTCTCCAGTCTTGTCATGCTCTGAATTGTTCCTGCGTAGAAGCCAAAACATTTTGTCTTTGTACCGAAATATCTGAAATGTTTTTCATATTGCATATGCAGCTGGAGGCAGCACAGATACTGTGCAAAAGATCCTTAGATGCTGGAAGTTTCTTTAACCAGCACGTCATATTGAAAGTGTGGTGTTTACAGTACATGCAATCAACATTGTTACTTTACCATTAGATATCATTTTTACAATCAAAATCCTACTATTAGATTTTTTTTTATTGCAATTAGTATTAGATATTTAGCTGTGCTTGCTAATTTTCTCTATTTTTACATTGACGTTACCTTTTTCCATCATCTAACACTCAAAAACTTAAGAAAACTGCCAATATCTATTTTTCCAATGTTGTGATCCCTATATTCACTTGTATTATCAATATGACAGATTTCAGTTTTTAGCGTATTATTTTTTTTTAACTTATCTAAACAAATATGTAATTTTAATATCAGCTATTTGTCTGTTATTAGCCATAATGTGAAAATAATTATCCGCTTGTTGCTATCAAACAGAATTTTAACATCTGCACATCCATAATATCATTCCAATGCCACGATGCCATTTTGTAAATACTGGCACTTGTAAGTTACAGAATTTGAAATTAATAACTTTTACATTTTGGGCCTCAAAGTTTTTGTCTTTTTTAGCCCCTGTAGCAATTTCCTGTCCTGTTTTCACAAGTCTGACGTGTGTTCCTATCTGTGGTGTGCGGCCTGTTGCCACATAGTAGAAACAGATCACGGGGAAGAACATTTTTAACATTTTGTAGCACACACCATATGCCTTTTAAGAAGTCCATCAGTTGGGGTCAGCTCGCTGCTGGTAAGATATAATCTGCTTACATTTTTAAACATCAGCCCTTGCCCATCAGCATCTGTACCAATGCCTGAGGACACTACATTCACATAGAGGAAATAGCTTAGCGTTTAGTAGCAGGAGATGAACCCTGAGAGTGAGATGTGCGAGAGAGGAAGTGAGTAAGGGTGCACCAAGTTCTGTTCCTCATGTTGTTTTCTCAGTAATTAACCCCAGTCTGCAACACCCATACTACATGGAATTTAGTCTGTAACAGTCAGTTTCTTTTTTTACTTAAAGTCACTGAATGCATGTATTTTTAAATTATGAGATTGGTGTTGTGTTTGTGTGGTCTTGATTTGATGGTTTTAGTTGATAATACAATGTCTGATTGTGCGTGTTGTGGTATCAGCGCAGTAGTGTGATATCTGAAATGATATCTGGGATGATAAGTGAAGCTTTTTGAAGGTATCTGAAGATGCGTCTTTAGAATTCTGAGAACCAGACTTGTTTTGTTCTTCTCAGAAGCAAACCTCTGAAGGGAGGCATGATCTGTGTTCAGTGTAAAAGTAGGGTTCTTTAGAATCTTTTTGTGCAAAAATGCTAAAAATTGTTACGTAAGATGTGTGCCACGATGTCATTGTTGTTTTTTTAAATTTTTTTTATTATTATTATTTTCTTAAAGTGGTTACCAAATAAATAGAAATATATGACATTCGAACATGTCGAAAACACGAAAAAGTGAGAAATACAGAGTCTAAGAGGAAGGGGAAGAAGTTTCCACTCTCAAAATGAGAGAGAAGTGTTCGCTTTGTTTGTGGTCTAACAGTCAGGAAGTAGCAGAAACCGACTTGCTCAGTGATGCATTTCCTGTCACTGCAAGATTCACAGGTCAGTTGTGGCTGTTCTCTTTCCTTTTGCATTTATCTTTCTTTAGTTTTAGGGTTCCTTTACCATGGCTTAAAGTTTGACCAACTCGTAACTCATTTCATAGGGTAGGTTGTATAATTTTAGGCAGTAAAACGTCCTAACTTGCAACACCAGCTAAACTGGACAACTGGCTGTTTGACATTTTAACATTCAATTTAAATCATCTTAAAATTGTTTGGAAAACCATTAATCACATTTCCATAAGGGTGGATGCTCTTTGTCACCTCCTCAAACAAGTTTCCATCTGGCAAAGATGAACACAACTGGTTTTAAACAAGCGTCTTTAGACCCTAATGAGTTTAGTGGCATTGATTTCTCAGTCTCTCCTCCCTAGCCTTTAACGTTTGGAGAGCTGAGCTCCAGTCTCAATGATAACAGCTCCTGTCTCAGGTGGGTGTGGGCCCCTAGACTTTTTCTAGCGCCTCGAGGCGGAGTGGAAAAGTACAAGACTTGCGAGATGAGATTAAATTTGCTTCATCTCCTGCAAAGGTAGCAGAAGGTAAAGCCTTTCTTCTGTCTCGGTTTTAGAGGTTCTCGAAGCAACGTGTTTGTCTCTCTCTGTCCCCTTCTTTTTTCTTTTGCCTTCATCCCCCTTATTTTGGAAAAGTTGCTCTAGTTTTTATAATGGCCTTTTTAAAATCTTACCTGGCTTTTTTTACCCTCAAAACACTTTTTTGGATCTGTACTAGATACACACTTGTCAACTACTGAATTGTCGACTACTGTAGCAGAAGTTGCTATGTGGTGTTGTTTTAGACTGATGTGGCAATGGGAGTTGGTTGTATGCTAGTCTCATTAATTGCAGTCTCTCTTGTTCTGTTGAATTAGCAAACATTCGCCTCACAGGCCCTTGACCTTTCTCCCTAATGTATAATGCACTCTTCTCCACTTCTGTGACCAACAAAGGGGTGTGTGATGGTGATACTTTCACACCACTTTAAGAGGAAGAGAAATAAAAGAAAGCCTTTTTTGAGCTCTGTAAGAATGTCAAATATCAGTGCTGATATTTTAAAAGAAATGTAGCTTGTAGTCTTTCTGCAGTACTCATTTTGGTACCTTCGCCTTTTTTACTGACAAGTGGCTGGTTTCGGGTGAGCATATATTTGAACGCTCTCTCATAATTGCACACGGGTTAGTAAAGAACATTTGTGGTAATGCAGATGTGTATATGAACAGACAGATACAATTTAAAAGTGGTCACCATGGTGAGGTATAAATATGTACTTAGTCAGTTATGTCTAATTTGAATGTCGACATAAGAACAACCATATTAATACAAAAAAGAGAAAATCACTGATCTTAAATGGTTCGTTATCACATGTAGCATTGTTTTTATGTTGCCAATTTAATTTAATATTTACACTATCGTTCAAATAATACATGTTTTTTGAGCAGCAATCAGCATATTAGAATGATTTCTAAAGGATCATGTGACATGGAGGACTGCTGAAAATTCGACTTTGCCATCAGAGGAATACATTTTATTTTTAAAATGCATTAAATCAGGAATGAGTTATTTTATATGCATATGTAGCCTTGGTGAAAATAAGACAAAAACGAAATATTAAATGGCAGTGTATATTAATATTTATATTTTAATATAGTGTTAGCATGTTAGTCAAAATTGTTAGTGTGTACCGTGAATTTTTTTACATTTACATTGGTATCACTTGGACATAAAGCAGCAGCAGGATATTTGCTTCTGTCAGGGCTGTTTAAATGACAGTGACCATATTATAGTTGAAGAGAGTTTGTCCACGGCCCATTATCACAGCATTACAGGACTTTACTTGAGTTGAAGCATCATATCCTCACAGGAACTAAGCTAAAAACATCCATGTTCTGCTGAGTCAAGCAGATGACCCTGTTGAAAGAGGCTTTGTCCTCATATTGATTGAAAGGGTGCTGTTGGCATAATTCCACCCTCAGTGTTTCTCTTCCCTGTGGTAAGTGCGAACAAGCCTTAAGATGTCTCACAAGACAAATAAATATTCACTGGCTCACTGGAGGTGTTTTAATGTCACATTTTTATAGTGGGGCCAGCGTTGTGGACTGTGTTTTCGCTGAAACGCTCGAGACTGGCATGTTCTGAAATACCAGGAATGCCAGTCCTCCTTCCTGACCGTGCAGGAAAAGTTTCACATTCCTCTCGCTTTCTCTTAGTCAGTGTCTCTCCCGAAAGCCCTAGTATCCCAAGCTATTTTGAGAGGCACTCTAGACTAGTTTTTCTCAAACGCGTTGACATCACTATTGCCATGACATCACTCCCCACAGAGTAACTAGAGACGACTTCGCCCTCTCCTAAACCTCCATCTCCATCCGTCCCTGTGACGTCATAATAATAATATGACAACTCACGATCATACCACATCCTGAATCCACGAGTCTTCCTATCAAACCACTCACCTACGTTAGATGATCATTCATGTTTGAATTTGCTTGCTCCGTGATTAAATTCCATTGTCAGGGTGACTCATGGCTTAGTCATTCGGTTGGCTTAAATTACCTCCTTTCATGGTCAACACTGAGCTCAGCTGAGGGCTCTACAGGGGCGGGTGGGTCGACAGGGTCAACAGGGTAAGATGTATTTGTTCGTAATCATTCTCCCTTCAAAACTGGTTATTCCATCCAACATTTTAGTCAGCATCTTGCTATATATTTACTTGTTTTGACAACACAGAGTAGGCGCTTTGCCAGACCCATACCAGCTGCTGCATTAGGACAATTAAAGACTTGGGCTGACGTTTTTCATGTACACCTCATAGTTTTACCTTGCTTGCTGAGCGTGTCTCCTTGGCAGACCTCAGCCGTGGAGTGATTCCATGCGAGCCCCACCCTGAAGAGTGTTTGCTTACTGAAGTCTTGAGTACTGAGTAACACTCCCTCCCTCTCGGCGCCTCTGGATGACGTGTGGCAGGCCCTTGTTTTGGCCCATTTGCATGTGCGTGTATTGGGACAAGGCAAGTGTTGTCGCATCCACTTGTATCATTCCCAGGCTGCAGTCACGGTGGCGTAGATCACTCGCCATGTGCCCGGCACGAGGTCTCGTTATATACTGCTGGGAATCAGCATGGAGAGCGGCATGATGCACGCAATCACAGATTTGCACGATTTTGCTCCCCACCAGGCTCATCTCTCTGTGTGAAATGTTCCCATCAATCCCATATCATGCTTTCATTTGCCAGCACATCACCGTCAAATGGTGTGAATGACTTCATTACTCAAAAGCAGGGCTGTAGACCATGGCAAGATTGTCTAATAGAATTTCAAGCTGCGAGCTTTGGCTGCGGCGTACGCAGCTGCAGTTTGAGGTACAGAGAGCTTTTTGAATTGAAAAGAAGAACTGAGAATGACATGAGGCCATTTTGAGCTAGTCTGTAAAAGAGGAGGCAGAAGTCAGTCATGCTCTCGCTTGGCGACTTCTGACCCCTGGCTAACGCTACGGAGACTTCATGGGCGAGTGCTTTCCCAGACTGCAGAGGTAGGCATGACCCACTCTGTGTGTGGTCCTAACTTGCCAGGGGTACCACTATAGTTGTGATTATCATTTCTAGCAATGCTGATGCTGATACCTCAAATCGTGTGGTTTACTTTCATTCCATATGAAGTGCTCTAAAATACACCATAGATTTACCTTAGACACTGATAGAGAGACCTAAGCATCATTGTATTGGTCTACATTACCTTTTGAAAGTTTTATTTAGCAAGGATGCATTAAACTGATCAAAGCCGATGGTAAAGGCATTTATAACGTTAAATATAGAGACTTGCAAAAACACAAAAAGTCTTATCAGCTCCAAACTTTTGAACTGTAGTCTATATTTTATATAAGCCAGTATAAGATATTTAATTTTGCAGGCTCTTTCCTCCTGCTTTTATTTCACATGACACAGTTAGATGTAATATATAGCAAGTCTCAAAATGATTATCCATATTTTATACTGTATATTATAATGTAAATTCTAGCATTCATTTTATTTTAATTTGACAGGATAATTTTGAACTATATTAGGAGCCATTTCTTTGTTATCTGCCATAACATAAAATTATTGTAATTTATTGATTTATTGGTATTGAATATAATTTTAATATATATTTTAATATACCCTACTTAGAGGACTTGATCAAAATCTTTTGATTTGATGTAACCGCACAGAACACCCTAGCAACAACGTAGCAACTCCCAGAGCGTTGTGGTGGCAAGAAAATAAATAATTGGTTCAAAGAGCTTGTCTTGACCAAAGCCAGGGAGAGGGAACCTTCAGCAGGGTGCTCCAGATGCTGGCCCCATGCTGTGGGAAGGGAGGCAGGGCCGAAGGGCTCTTGGGGGGCCGTCTGGTTAGTAGTAATAATAGGCTGGGCCTCTCTGTCATGGCATACCTCATCCTGTTCTTCGCTCTCCTGGAGAGACAAGACCATACGAGGCCCCATGTTGACTATGGGACTCCAGCTGCTGCAGGGGTCTTGGGCACAGTCTGAGCTAAACAGTTTGACCTCCCTGCCCACTCACATGGGCCTATCTTTCCTGTTCTCTCTATCTGCCCCCATTATACCCTTTACCCACCCACTCCAGCAACCCCAACCCCCCAGACACCATTCAACCTGGTATGCACTTGTTGACACACACACTGTCCTTTCAAAGCAAACAAGCCCCACCCTGCCACAGAGGAGACATGGGCTGCTCTGCTGCCATTTTACACCCCCCTTTCAGTGGTTCAGTCAAACCACCGCTCCTCTCCCCACTGCTCTCGTTTAATCTTTAACCAGACTGCAGCCCCTCCTGTTTCTCCTTGCCGCCTCAGGGCCGGACAGAGGGTACTCCTTTCTCTCCACGGCCTGTGATTCTTGTGTTTTTGAGTTTCTGTAGTTTAGCTTACTTTAGTGTGAGCAGTGGTTGTGGACTTTGGATGAGGGTGTGTTCTGGGCCTTTTTTCACTCATGTGACTGATAACCCAACCTTGTTTACAGTACCTCTTTGATCAGGCTGGCTGATCTCATATCCTGTGGCAATCCATGCCCCTCCCCCTTCCTCCACACTGCCACTGAAGAGGTTCACTTATTACATCTGAACCTTGATAAATTAAACCAGGCATTCAGAATCACAGTAGACCAAGTGTCTCATTGCTTTTGTTGATTTATGTTGCAAAAGGAATAGTGTAAATGCAATATGTAAATTCTGTCTTGCACCAATACGCTAAAAAAACATTAAAAACTAAAATGAATGGTTTTAAATATGAATTTAGACAGCATTACAATGTACAGTATGAAAAATTACAGAGTAGTCTCAGCCTCAGACATCACGCCCACGGACTGTTGGTTAAACATCTGATGCATATGGCACACAAAAGTGGAAATACTTCGAAGTCGTCGTCGGATTGGTTGAATTATACAGGATTTCCAAGAGATGTGTGTGTCGTGTTCTTTAACGTTCCACCTGGAAACAAAGATGCCGTGATGCCAAACCCCCTCACGAAAGAAAAAAGCCGGCGTGTTTACAACTGTGATGATGAGCGCTTATCAGGATTAACTAAACACCTGGATTTTCAAAAGTATGTGAAATATTTAAAGTTCGCGGCATAGAATCTTTAAAATACGTCTGAGAGTTTTACACACCGGTCTGTTATTGTGGCGACATTTCCACGCCCTGAAACGTGACACTGAACGAAACGAACTGTGATTGGTTGTTTGACATGTCAGTCAAACGGTTTCATGGGCGGGCCTTGGCCAATGAAAGCTACCATAGATTCCAGACCTTAGGCCGTCAGTCTGAACTAGCTACGCAAGACTAAATACAGAGTGACGGAGTAAAGCAACAGTTGTGTTGTTGTGATATCAGAGGGTAAACAGGAGTCAAAGTGAGAAAAAGTCAAATGAATTTGCTGGAAAGTGGAGTTTTTCCACTCGCCCATTTTCATTCTGCCTGGCCAGACTTTCTCAGTCTGACTTTGGGGCAGCTTTGTGTGTTTGAAGCCAAGAATGAGATCGGCGAGTCAAAGGTCTCTCCAGCAGTGAGCGAATGCTTCATAGTCAGAAAATCAGCCCCTGGTCTCAGTCCCAACGGTACCGTCTCAGGCTCGTCCGGCCATCCCAGCCCTCTCTCTCTCTGATGATGTGACACAGCCCATTTTGCTCAGTCACAGTTTCCTAATGTTCCTTTTCCTCTGTTTCTCTCTTGAAGGTTTAGATGCCCCAGACGCAGTTGGAGTGAGAAGAATCCTCCTCCATCACGCAGTCCTCCGCCACTCTACCGTCATCTGGAGGACAAAAATCAGAAGCGTGCAGGACCAAAAAAGGGAACTCTGTTTTTACCTAACAGTGCCTCTCATTTTGTGAAAGCAGTGTTCCTGCCTCAGAGTGCTTCCTGTGCCGAGGGGTGTGGTGTGGAGCGAAGCGGTCCGGGGAGTGCGTGGAGGGGTAGGAACCCTCTGCCTGTCAGCCTGTGTCCTACCCTTTCTCTCCCTACAACACCATGACCACTGCGGTCCAGTCCAGCGAGCTTGTCTTTGAGTTCGCCAGTAATGGGATGGATGAAATCAATCAGGTACATCACAGTCACATTTGTTGTTTTCTACGATACCGCCCTTCATCCTTGACCTGAAAACCTTGATTTTGGTGCCAGAAATCTTTGTTATTAGGCACGTCAACATGTAGTTTCTTTATGTTTAGGATCTGTCCAGGTCTCAAGCAGGAGATATGGGTTTCTGGAGGTCTGCGCCTTTGATGCCGGGCATGAAGGCAAGAGAGGGAGGAAGGTGGAAAATTAAGAGTGCAAGGAGAGGGTTGAGAGATGACTGTGTGGGTTGCTGGCAGGGCGCAGATGGAAAGACTGAGATGTAGGAATAGCCAGTCAGTCTGAACTCAGTGTGTTTGTATTCTTTTACGAAAACCTGGTTGGAAATAAAGGTAGCATTTGGGCTTGAGGACGCCTAGTTATGTTACATACAGTGACCTCAGAAAGGATCTGATCAATTACGAATGTCTGAATTTTATTGCATTAGATACAGTATATAAGATAAAGTGGCATCTGCAAACAAATGCTGCTGGAGCTTCTCACAGAGCTTCACTTTTCTGAGCTATTTTTTTACCAACTGGTCCAGAGGTCACTGTTTCAAGTCAAGTTGTGTTTTAAGTCATGTCAGTTCTCTTCAAGATCACAAAGTAAACATGTTCCGCAAAGCTTGACGACCAGAAAATAGCCAAAGTTTTTGAACAATATACACTACAATTCAAAAGTTTATTTTTTGAAAAACGTCTCTTATACTCAACAAGGCTGCATTTATTTGATCAATACAGTATGTTTATGAAATGTTATTACAATTTAAAATGGCTCTTTCATATTTGAATATATTTTAATGTGTTATTTATTCCTGTGATGCAAAGCGGAATTTTCAGCACCGTTGATCTAGTCTTCGGTGTCACATGATCCTTCAGAAATCAATCTAATTTGCTGATTTGGTGCTCAAGAAACATTTCTTATTGTTAACTTATTATTGTCTTATTGTTATTGCCGAAAGCATTTGTGGTGCTTTTTTATGGAAACTGATTTCCAAGACTTTTTTCCTTCAGTTTTTAGAAAATTCAGAAGAACAGGATTTATTTGAAACAGAAATATTTTGTGAAATTAAACATGCTTGATTTAGTGTGTCCTTGCTGAATAAAAGTATTAATTTCTTTAAAAATAAATATTACTGTTCCCAAACTTTTGAACGTTAGTGTATTTATCATTTCACATTTTGAAACCCAAGTTGTTGTTTTGTTTTGTTTTCTTTTCTTTTTTTTCATATTTTAGTTAGGCCACGCAAATAGTTTGATACATTTTTAATTGTGGCAAAAGTATCCAAATACTTTCTAGGCCACTGTATAGTATGCACATATGCAAGCATGCTGTCATGCTCGTGTTTTGGTTCGTTCCGTGAATATTCTGTCTGAGTTCAGATGACTCCAGAATCCTGATCTTCATCTTAAGTGTGTATTTGTGCAGTCAGGTGAATGGATCAGGTGTGACAGGTCTTCTATCGAACCCATGCCTCTTCTCTTACAGACTAAAAGAGAACTGAAAGCTAGATTCAGGCCTAACCCGCTCAACTTGTTGCAGCGTGGGAGACAAGTTCTGTTCCACCCAGAAGTTTACTATTGTTTTGAAACGACACTGGCTTCTTAGTCACTCCCTAAATCCCCTCACTCTATTACCACACCATCATAAATAAGCTCTACCAGTCGCCCCACAGTCTCAGATATCTTTTGACTCCCACTTATAACAATAGAGCTGCTTTTTCAGGAACTGTGCAAAACAAACCTTGATGCTTCTCACTGTGTGCAGGGTTTTCCACACATGGGTGCTGTGAAATGTGTCCAGCTGCTTGTGTGGACTGTAATGATTAGCAGTGCTGGACCTAGAGTCAATAATTATCCCCATAAGTCAAGTCGACTTGTAATGGGAGTGAAATGATATTAAGCCACTTTGTCAGAGTTCAGCTACTGCACACAGCAGAAGCAGAAGTACTAGATCCAGATTTCCGGGAGTCGCTGAGTGCATTTATATCCACAGTCTTACACTGATTATCTTATTAACCTAATATAACATTATGTGTTACAACCTGCCAAAGATGTCAAACTTTAAAAAAAAGAAAAAGAAAAACCCATTTTACCCATTACCCCAGTTTCACTTTGTATGTAATCACCTTTACCAACATTCTAGTGGCTTATTTACTATGCTCATGCTTCATGTGAATTACTGTTGATGTCAAAACAAAAGAATTTCTTTTATAAACAGGGTTTTCTTGCATCGTTAGGTTTTCAGAATGGGCTGATTTTAGATTTGCATATTATTGTGCATCTAAGTTAAATTAGTTTTAGGGTTGTATAAAATGGGGATGCACAGGTAATATTTTAGAGACTGAGTGCAAGTATTGACACCTAGTTTTGGTTCTCACTAATACCGATACTTGTATTTTTAGTAATGCTCTAATTTTTTTAGTACAATATGAGACTGTAATTTGATGGTAGTGTTTTAAAATTTTAATAAACCTTTAATTCCACTTGTGATTACATCAAATACAGGATGCTACAACTGATCACCATAATATTTTAAAGTTAAATTACATGATTACTACTTTCTGAAATTAATTTAAAGTATAACAATATATTGGGTGAGAGATACCAAACACAGGAATCATATCAGTTGGTATAATTAGTTTAGTAAACACAGACAACTCCTACTTGAGTCATGTTGTGTATAACAACGTAGAGCTTTTATTAACTATAATTAATCAAACATCTCACCGCTACTATATAAACAAGCACAACTTTTATTCAGCAAAGACTCATTCAATTGATCATAGACCGTAAATACATTTGTAATCTTACAAAAGATTTCTGTTTCAAATGAATACAGTTCTTTTGAACTTTCTATTCAAACGAATCCTGAAAAAAAAAAAAAAAAAAAAAAATCATGGTTTTCGCAAAAAGCATAAACAACACAACTGTTTTCAATATTGATAATAATAAGAAAAGTTTCTTGACCACCAAATCAGCATATTACCATTTTTACTGCATTTTTATCAAATAATTGCAGCCTTAGTGACCCCAAACTTTTAAATGGTAGTGTATGTCAGACATTGATCTTGAAATTTCTTCAATCCACTTACATGTAGTTTGGCTGCCAGTGTTTCTTTGTGTGCCAAAGTTTATGCAACTTCTTTTTTTTGGGGGGTGGGGGGTGTATTAAAGTATTTTTACAGGCATGTTATCACAGACTGTATTGGTGCATCCACAGTATATTAAATCACCTTTTATGTAAGCTAGGCTTGCATAACTTCTCTTTGCTCCTCTCTCCACATCATAAATGTCCTATGGCTGCACTGGCTTTACATTGTGCAGTTTTTGTGGTCGACAGATTAATTACTTATTACTGAAAACCTGTTGCATGACGCCTGCTTAGTACACAGTGTTTAAGAATCATCCAAAAACTTGTCTCTGACATTGCAAGTGAGGGTCTTGGATTGCATCAGTGGATTAGCATCATGTCTGGCATCAGGTAAAGCAGAAGAGAGTGTAACTGTGGAACACGCCGCATGCTATCGGGTTTATGCATACAGTAGGAACACGGAACTCAACAATGCAAATGACTGATCTTTATCTGATGTTTCCTTTTTAGAAATGTGGTTGATTATTGTGAAAAAAGGACGTTACAGGTTTATGGCAGTCTCTGGGTTTTAAAAACAGAAAAGTTTTACTCTTTTTACTAATGTACAAGATTGAGATAATTGGCATATGAAGAGCTGGATTAACACCGGAATCTTACATTTTATGCCATGCTTATAAATGGATGTCTGTTGATGAATTGCATGGATTTTAAGCAGTAACTTCTGAGTTTCAACTTTGTATAGACTCATATAGACATGTTCTGCTATTTTGCATTTACTTGTCAGGCAGTATAAGAGAGGCTATGTAAACATTACCAAAGGTTTTTGCATAATCCTGATATCTGAAGTCTGTAGTTCCCCAGTACAGCAGGACGAGAGGGAGGACGTGGACAAATGCATAGAGCAAGACTAAGTTTCTTGCTTACTAAGCAGTCAGGGCTTGTGGGATTCACAGAGTTTCTGTCTAGCCTAAAACTCTTCTCTTAGTAAACTGATAAGCGACACGCTAAAATCGGAAGTTTATTTGGTGTACACAAATCTTACTGACCCCAAACTTTTAAACGGTTATTTATTTGAAAGAAATGAATACTTTTATTGAGTAAGGATACATTGAATCGATCAAAAGTAGCAAAGACATTTATAATGTTACAAAAGATTTCTATTTCAAATAAATGCAGTTCTTTTGAACGTCTTATTTATCAAAGAATCCTGAAAAAATGTATCAGAATTTCTACAAAAATGTTAAGCAGCACAACTGTTATCAACACTGATAATATTACATGTTTCTTGAGCAGCAAATCAGCATATTAGAATGATTTCTGAAGGGTCATGTGACACTGAAGCCTGGAGTAATGGCTGATTAAAGTTCAGCTTTGCCATCACAGGAATAAATTACATTTTGTAAACTATCTTGCAGATGACCAGTAAACAGAAAACAGTTATTTTAAATTGTAACAATATTTTGCAACTTTACTGTTTTACTGTATTTGA
This sequence comes from Acrossocheilus fasciatus, assembly GCA_036784905.1. Classification (NCBI taxonomy): domain Eukaryota; kingdom Metazoa; phylum Chordata; class Actinopteri; order Cypriniformes; family Cyprinidae; genus Acrossocheilus; species Acrossocheilus fasciatus. The sequence goes on along the minus strand of CM071951.1, from coordinate 12,455,273 downwards.
TCAAATAAATGCAGCATTGGTGAACAAAAGAGACTCCTTTCAAAAACAGTGAATCCTTTTAAATGTTTAGGTCTCCTTTCAAAGACCTAAACTGGTTTAGATCCAAATTTAACAGTAGCTAAATTCAAGTGTTGCCATTGAATCTGTTTCTAGTAGTTTAGAGTTTGTGTTGAACTGTACTGAATGAATTATTCTGGCCTTGAACTGAGATTTGAAAAGCCAAACCCATCCAGTCTCTGGGGAAAATGCCATAACAACAGCAAATAGTCCAAGGATGATGGAACAAAAACAGAAAACCCTGCCAAAGGAAGATATAAGATGGCTTACGTGTTTCACAATCTTGTTTGCAAAGAGACAGTATTTCAAGCATTCCTGAAGTACTGTATTACACTGATCAGTTATTGTTGAGTATTAGTTTTTTTTTAGTTTTTTTTTTTTTAGGTGCGTATGTGAGATTATTTTCTTTGGCCAGGAACGTGCTTTGCATATTGTTCTTGTTTTGTTCATCTTCGCATAATTGCACAACTGGAAAGGTGATAAACTGCATTCTGCTGCCATCTAGTGGTTACACAACAGACACATGCGTGCACGTGTTCTCAGTAATTTTAAAAATGGCAGAATAAATCATGAAATGTAGTCCATGAAGAAAGGCAGTCTCTTGTCAAGCTCACAATGAACAGTTGCATAATTTAAGCGATCCTCTAACAAGTGCCAGAATAAAGGTCACTAGACTTCGATCAGACTGCAGTTTCTCTTGAATTATTCCCGCTCTGTCAATGTTCACTCATATTCTGACACGTTTTGCCTTGTTTGCACATATCGTCTGCCAAAGGCATAATGAGAGCTGCTGAGAGCTGCTATCCAGTTAATGAGATTCAGTTGGACACACACACACACACACACACACACACACACACACACACACACACACACACACACACACACACACACACACACATACACATATTCAGTGTTGCTATCTTCAACAGCAGTTTTCCCTGGAAATTGATTTTTTTTTCAAATTGCTGTTAATAACGATCCTGATTCATCTAGACTACCTATAAGAGTAGGAAAACATAAAGAGTGGAAGAAAGACAGTGAAGTTGGTGTATTGTGGCTGTGTTGACTGTGGTGGGGGATGAGGAACGGTCTCTTGTGGCTTTAGAGTCCAGTACCAACTATTTCCTCTTTCCCCTCATGTGATCTCCACCCTTGCTTAGGAATGCTGGTGGAAATGAGGAAGCCTGAGATGGTGTTTTTGGCATGAAGCTCATGACCCTGGGAGCAAACAGGGTCATGTGTATAAGAACCTTACTGGAACTGTGGTGTGTTTGCGTTCATGTCATTTACTCACATGATACTGCACAGGCTAGTGTCTGGCCTTATTGTAATTCGCATAGTAAGAGTCCAACCCCAAGTGACTGAACCGGCTCAGGTTAAAGCTATTATGAATGGGCCATTAGCTGCAGCCTCTGTGAGTATAAGTAACCTGGACGATTGTGGATTAGAAGCTTTCATCTGCAGGGAAGGGGCAAATTTATGTGTTTTAAAGCAATTATGGTGCACTTTACTGCCTTTCCGCTGAAAGCATCGCACGACGGTTGATTTTAGATCAATGGCGCATTTATCTCTCTGTTTGTTCTCCCACAGCTGGACGACCCTTCAGTTTTCCCAGCAGTGATCGTGGAGCAGGTGCCCGCTGCTGACCTCATGCAGGTGTACTCTGGACTGGAGGCAGATGAGGTGACTAATGGCATCATGGTGGACGCCATTCAGGATGTGGTGGAAGAGAACATGATGGGAGATGTGGGCCTGTCTGGTGAGTCCGATAAGTGCTCACAATTATAGGTGGCATGATGTTTTTTGAAAACCTTTCTCATGAAAATGGGGAAAAAATTACTCTTTGCACCTGAAATAATCCACAGCACTGACAAAAGTATATGCACTACTGTTAAAAAGTTTAAGGTTGGTAAGATTTTTGAAAGAAGTCTCTTCTGCTCATCAAGGTTATATTTATACATATACAATAAAAACAGTAATATTGCCAAATATTCAAAATCCAATTTAAAGTAATTGTTTTCTATGCGAATATGTATACAATGCAGTTTTTCCAGAGCTGAATTTTCAGCATCATTACTCCAGTTTTTAGTGTCACAAGATTCTTCAGAAATCATTTTAATATTCTGATTTGCTGCACAAGAAACATTACTTATTAGTGGCTTTTTTTTTTTTTTTTGCATTATTTTTGTGGAATCCATGATATATTTTTTGGCAGGATTCTTTGGAGAAAGTTCAGAAAAAACAGTGTTTATTTGAAATAGAATTCTTTTTTAACATAATAGATGTATTTACTGTCACTTTTGGACAATTTAATGCATCCTACATATAAGTATTAATTTATTTAAAAATCTTTCTCTACTCTCTCTCTTCTCACTCCATATATATATATTAAATATATTTAAATATCCCAGAAAACTACTGCCAAGCGCATTTTAAATGAAAGCCACGATAGTGAAAGTTTGGTGTTTGTCAATTGATTAATATATATTCTGTCCACAGTAGAGACCCAGGTCTCAGGTGGAGAGGACAATATGGAGACCATCGAGGCGGCTGAGGCCTTACTGAACATGGAATCTCCCAATAATATCCTGGATGAGAAACGCATGAGTATGTGATGACTCACTGTCTGTTTACATGGTGCTGTTATTTTTTCTTTTTAGGAAATGTTTGTGGGGAGACTTCTTAAAAAAACCAGTATATTTCAGTCAGTTAGCACATACTGATACCATTTCTCATTTCAGTTCTGTCTGTGTTTAAGCAAATTGTAAACACATACTCATACTTGACCTCTACCCTTCTGTAGTTCACACATACGGGAATATGCTGGAATCAGACCTGACCTACATTTCCCTGCGTCCAGAGCAGCTCTCAAATGGCTGCATGGATGTTGCCCTGGATGAGGAGACGTCCTCTTTGGATGAGATCCCTCAAAAGAACCCTTCCAAGCCTGCCAGGAAAAGCAAAGGTACCATTATCCTCCAGTAGAAGGCAGTGTGCCCCTTGGTGTTGTTTTCTTTTTTTGCTGCATTATATTAAAAACTAACATCTAAATATGAGACAAGAGGATATAAAGATGTTCAAAATATAACCAAATACATCCGTTTTTTTTTATTTATATGCTTTTTTAAATGTAATTTTACAATATAATTAATTTATGTTTGTGTATTTATTTTTCTGCAATCATCCTGCAGTGCGCAAGCCAAGACCAGTGCGGCCCTGCTCCCCCATCACCAATCCAACTCTTCCGTTGAAGAAGAAGAGCAAAGAGGGCAAAGGTAAGCTCGACCTTGGATCGGTGCACGGTAGTAAAGGAGAAAAAGTTGGAAACAATTGTTTCTGTCTACCGCATGCATCATGAGCTAGGGCTTTGCTGGCAGTGCTGCGGCTGCTTAATTGATGAGGTGCTCTCAAAGTGCTGCGTTTGTGAGGGAACTAAAAGTGATAGCGGGCTGGAGGGCACATCGATGCTGTCCTGATAGAGGCCCCTTATGCATGTGTCCTGTTCCCAGCTCAGAGAGGAGGCCGGCCGCATACATATACATCACCTTGACACCTGTTCTCTCTCCGGCTCCCACTGCCGGGGTAGCTGTTTTTAACCACTTCTGGCCAACGCGCATGACAAACAAGAATAATCTAGTGCCAGGCCCCTCTAATTAATTTCCAGTCCGGCGTAGGGCTACCATGAAGGGAGAATTGATTTATTAAGGTTATGATAAAGAATACAATAATTGCACCTCTGCCAATTCGGCTTGTTAAATAAGACCTGTGGAATCGCGTGTGAAATATGAAAGGTGTTTAAGCTTTTTATAAGTCTAAACTTTTAATGAGTCGACAGAGGAATATAAAAGACCCTTATTCTTGTAGGTAATACTATCTACCTGTGGGAGTTCCTCCTGGCCTTGCTGCAAGACAAAAACACCTGTCCCAAATACATCAAATGGACACAGAGAGAGAAGGGCATTTTTAAGCTGGTGGACTCCAAGGCTGTCTCCAAGCTGTGGGGCAAGCACAAAAACAAGCCTGATATGAACTATGAAACCATGGGCAGAGCGCTAAGGTGAGCCATTGGTTGCAAATACTTCACACAGAGGGACCAATCATGCCAGAGGAATTGTTTTTCCTGACCTCCCACTTTCTCACGCTCTCTTTTAGGTACTATTACCAGAGGGGTATACTGGCCAAGGTTGAAGGACAGAGGCTTGTTTACCAGTTTAAGGAGATGCCCTCAGATCTGGTCATTATTGATGAGGATGATGGCCAAGGGGACGACGCCAATTCTGGCTACGGAGGGCAACGGTCCACTCCTCACGGACGGGCAGTGGGCCGCGGTTCATCACGTGCGCAGGGGAAGAGCGCACAGTTGAAGTCAGTGAAGAGAGAGATGAGTCCCGGGCTGAACATAAATGGAAAACAAGCAGAACAGCTGGTGCAGACGGTCCACGTTCTTCAGCCAAATCAAGGAGCTGCTGTCCCAGCATCTACACACTCCGTAAGGTGAGTTGCGTTTTATGTACATAAACAAATTCAAAACCACTGTTGAAACAAAAGCTCTTTTCTAAAATTGGCTGTCTTTGCTGCCTACATGGGTAGCTACATTCTTAGGCAGCAGCATCATAACCAAAATGGACCTTACAAGTCAACCATTTGTAACACTTTTCCTAGGCAGTAACACAAATCGCAGAGCCCTGTAAATGGTGTGGGGAAAAAATATTGTGGCCTCAAATTAAGAATTTGTCTCCTTGTTTTAGTTAAATTATGTGACCACGATTTAACTAAATTAAAACAAGGGAACAAATTAGTAGAACTTGTCCATGATTAAACTAAAAAAAGGGAATGTAGTTGTATAAAGTGGCCATGATTTAACTGAATTAAAACAAGGGAGCAAAGTAGTACAGTATTGCCAAAATTTAACTAAAACAAGGAAACAAATTAGTACAACATGGCCACAATTTCATGAAATTAAAACAAGGGAATTAATTACTGTGATGTGGCCAGTTTCACTAAAACAAGAGAACAAAATTAGTACAACGTAGCCACAAATTAATAATCTGTTGGAATGTGATCTTAATTTGTGGTCACAATATAATTTTCTATAATTAATATATTTTAAATCAGAAATAAAATCTAACAAGGATGGTATCATAAGTTTAGCTTCTTTAACTTGGGAAAAATGTTGTATTTTGCATGTTCCACAGTTTATCAAAAAGACAGCTGGCTCTTTTAATTCAATGCCACCATATAACTTTTTCTTCTCCTCATACTGGAACTAAAGTGTTCTTGCTTTATAACCCCATGCCCCTCTATCTCTCTCTCAGGACTATAAATATGCCAGGCTCTGTTCCCATGGTCCTCACGTCAGGAGCTCAAGGAGGAGGTCCAGTCACCCTGCAGACCCTGCCACTGTCCTCTGTTCTAACCAATGGGGATTCCTCCACTCATAACTCGCCACCTCGGGTCATTCTCCACACTGTGCCTTCCACCAGCCCTGGCAGTAAAGATGTGCTCACCATCCAGACTGCCTCTCTGACGACAGACAGCATCCAATCCCAGCAGCTCCTCGTGTCCACTCTGGGCTCATCCAGTGGAGGGGTCATCAGCACCACGCCACAGCAAGCCGGATCTCTTAATGGCATCACCCGCCTGGTCACTCTTAATGCCAACGGGCAGCCCGTCGTAGCCCAGCAGCCCGGAACGGTCATCGCCACTGTCCTGAAGCCCAGTGATCTTCAAGGCCTGCAGGTGAAGGAGGAGATCCTAGACCCGCAGTACCTCCAGTCTCTGGTCAACAGCAACCCTAGCATGGCCTCGTACAGCAAAGATGAATTTGAGGAAGGAATGGCAGAGCTGAGCTACAGAACTGTGATCATCAACAATGCAGGTCAGGAGCTGGGTCAGACCCTCAACGGACATTCGGACATGGGCTCGCAGCTGGCCAGCAGCCCTAGTGAGGGCCTGACCCCTGTGGAGGAGCTAGAAGTGAGAGGAGAAGTGGCTCTGCATCCGGAGCCTGAGGCTAAAGAGCTGTTGGAGGGGTCTCAAGGTCTGCAGGAATTGCCAGGCACCATGCAGATACCCGCATCCCACTTCATCCAGGTCAAGGCGGAACCGGCTGAGACCTAAACTAGTGGCCCAAGCCAGGGGAATGTGGACACAGTTATCTGTAATTTATTGCTCTTGATTGTTTAGAATGGGCATTGACCCCGAAGACTGTTGTTTACTCAAAGTTATTGTGATATTGTGCCTAAATTCGAACCTTGAGGGATACCGACCATGATGTCATAATGAAAGCTCTTTGGTTTGCTCTCCGTCACTCCCAAACTCCCAACAGGAGAGCAGCCATTCTCCAACCAGGGATATTCCCACCATATGTGCCAGTTGAGATGTTTCTGTCTCTTCTCATCTCCACAGACAAATCCAAAGACTTTATCCAGCAGAGGGACCAAAGGAGGAGTTGGTGGGAAGCCAAAAAGAAACCAACAACACACCATTGACTTTAGGATTAAACACACACACAGTTGATTAGGACATACAATATGGACAAACTTTTGTTTTGTGTTTTCTTATGTAGCCATCTTAGTGGACTTCAAAATGATGCCTATTGGAATAAGACTGAAAGAGTGCCTAGGTGGCTAATGCTTTGCTTTGGAAGTGGTTTTGAAGGGGAAGATTGTATGATTCACTCTGTTTTTAATACAGAATTATGACATTATCTCACACCCTCATACCATCAGAACTGAAGAGGTTATTATTTTTCCATCACACACAAATTTAAAAGCACTGCGCTTTTATGGAAATGGGCATTGCCTGTCCAAAGAGATAGTTCTAGTAGACTTTGTTTGTATATAGTAACAGACTAGAGAATATAGTGACAAATTACAAAATCATCTGCAAAGTATTTCCCCATTATAATCTTGTTCATATGAAATGGAACGCAGTATATATAAATATATATATATATATATATAATATACAACTAAGATTCAATTTATGGCCACAAATTTATTTATTTTCTGAATTTCTAAATTCTGTATAAAAAGTCTTTTTTAAACAAATGCAAAAATGAGGGAAAATATGCAGTATGTAGGGCTAATTTTACCCATAAGACTCCAGTATGTGTGTGTGTATTGCTGTATTTTTCCAATTTAAAGCATTCCATGTAATCCGCACACCTTTCATATTTTATCTATTTTTCAATATAAGGGTATCTGAACGTAGCTTTATGAGATTGAGCTATCATGCTGTTCTTATTCACTGTGATGTGTTTAAAGCCATTTTTACAGAGCGTACGTGCTATAAATGCTATGTCCTTTGGTTTCTGCCTTTACGCTGTCATACTTTTACCCTGTATCGACCACATATCATTCGACTGATGCCTTACACGGCTGTTTTTCAGATCACAGCTGGTGTGGTCTGTGACATTTAGGTAGATTTTTAAAATGTATTTATTTGTAGTTGATGTAGTCGGCTGTCCATGGCCTCCGTTCCTTCCTCGCCTCATTTATATCCAATGAATCTAGAGCACAGTCTCTTAATAGCGGCATCTCCACAAGTAAACGGAGTGGATGCTGCAGACATGTTGAAACGAAACTAAATTTGTGCTAAATTGGAAGAAGTGACTGAAGTTGTTGAGGGTAAATGTGGACTGGACTCTCAGAAGACCAGACACTGATCATGGGCAGCAGGCCTCTGCCTCTGACTCTGTTTGACTAACACCAGAACTCTGGCGCTGCTCTGACAATCACGACTACACCTTGTATTATGCAATATTACGTCAGTAAGACAATCAGTGACCTCATCATAATAGAAGAAAAATGTCCTTCTGGCCACCATGTAATTTTCAAACCTGGTCTTGTTTGAAATATTTGTTGACCACAGGCTTTAGACTGTAGTTTTTGGGTAAAGGTATGCCAGTGCTCTTGCTATAATTTAATCTTGCCTTTTCTCTGGGCTTTCCTTTTTTTCCAGTTGTCTTACAGTAGATTAGATTTTTTTTTTTTTTCTAAAAAAAGAGAACCAAAAGAAAAGAAATAATAATAAAAACAATTTTGCCTTAACGCGAACGTGTGATCTCCTGTTCCCTCTTTGCTGTGGAAATTAAAACTCAAGATCACAGACTAACTGGGTTGTGGGTAAACAACACAAAGCCCACAAGGCAGATGCTATCATTGTTCCGACGTATTAAAACAAGTACACCTCCCGGTGCATCTCCTCAAGCATTTCTTCTGTTAACGTGAATTAACAGAGGTCAGATGCACTCCCAGGTATCTCGCAACATCTTGCTGTGAATCGAGGCTGCTGCGGGGAGCTTTGTTTCCAGCCATATGTGCTCTTATTCGGCTCATCTGCTCCTTCTGGAGACTACAGAGCACCACGGCAACTTCGGAGAGGATGGAGTGAGTGCAATCTGTTAACTACAGGAAGCAAAGCGCCGAAAAGAGTTACTAAACAATCATGGCATGGGTCCCTCATTTGAGTGGGTGAATAAGAGCATTAGCATTTAAAAAAAAAAAAAAAAAAGGTCATAAAGATACCCTCATACCGTTTCAAACCTGTTGCTTTTTTCTGTGTAACATCCAAAAAACAAACAAAAAAAAAATCGTATTTCTATGTACAACCACAATTTATTGGTGAATGTCAACTTCAAAAAAGTTTTTAAAAACTATACAACAATGGCACAGATTGTTTTAATGGTGCTTTTTAAATGTATTTTGACAGCCTGTGGTCTTTATAGAAAAGAGCTGCTTGAACATTCTTCAAAATTGTCCTTTTGTATTTAAATTTGCATTTAGCAGACACTTTTATCCAAAGCGACTTACAAATGAGGATAATGGAATCAATCAAAATCAACAAAAAGACCAATGATATGCAAGTGCTATAAAAAGTCTCAATTAGCTTAACAAATACGTAGCAAGTTTTTTTTTTTTTAAGAAAAAGAATAGAGCAAGCTAGTGTAAGAGGCCTTTTTTGTTAATTGTATAATAAATAAAAAGAAAACAAATAGATCAAATACAAAAAGATTAGAAAAGCTAGTGTTAGTTTTTTTTTTTTTTTTTTTTTTTTTTAAAGAATAGAATTAGACAAGAAAGTGCTAGAGTTAGAGGGTCAAATAGAGATGGAAGAGCTGTGTTTTTAGGTTTTTTTTTTTTTTGTTCCATAGAAAAAAACAAACAATTATGTCATACAGGTTTGGAATGACATGAGATTATCATATCATTGTACTATTTGTTTAACATATCCACCCTACATGATTTTATATAGGCTAATGATTTTTTTCCATCTGTCTTGTGGGCAAATAATCCTTAAACATCTAACACAGACTGTGAGAGGACCCAGAACAGTTTTCACACCTGCAGCTCTGTGTGTGCTGGCCTTGTGGTGAGGATAGAAATGATTGTGTGTGTGATTACTCAGTGGTACGGGTTTGGAGAGGCTTTCTATGGACTTAAATGGTGGGATGTGTATGTGTATGTGTGTGTGTGTGTGTGTGTGTGTGTGTGTGTGTGTGCTGATGGAGCCATCTGGCAGCTGGTACATGCTGGAGCTCTTACCCCCAAGTCTACTATTCACACACAGCTGCAGATTACCCAGCACTCTGAACCCTACAGGCAACACTGAAAAATAAAACAATAACATCCAGCAAAACACAATACCAGAGCTGTTAAAGGCTACTGTAGCCACAAGTATGGGCAAAGCAAAATGGCAACTGAAAGTGGTTGTTTAAACAATTTGCACAGCGTTAACCTGTCCTGTGAAAATGGGAAGATATTTTATCACACCACTACAAATGTTACGTGAATTGGAGAAGATATGACAAATACATAGATATTAACTTTTTCATCTCTAATGTCAAGTCTGTAGGTTGAATTTTAAACAGAGGATGGAGGGAGACCAGTACAGCAAAAAATGTTGTAAGTTGGATTTATTTTTTATGTCAAAAATAAGAAAAACAGAAGACAAGAAGAAAAACAAAAGCCCCAACTCCCAAAGAGCCATGCTGTCATTAAACAGCCAATTACAGGCTATTTAATAAAAAAATAGAAAGCAGTAAAAATGTAAAAGGTAATGTACAAAAGTTGTTGTAATTTTGTAACACATTTTATAAAATAAAATATAAAACATGTGACAACTTGTCCCGACCTGACTTTTATAAAAAATACAAAACTTTTATAAAAATGACAACTTTATAATAATATAAAATCTACCATTTTACTGTATAGTTGTATGAATGTAGGCTGTCAGTGTGACTTTTTTATAAATTACAGTAAAATATGATGGAATTTGAATGCACAAAATTGATTATGACAGTTTTAAATGAGATATTTAAAACTAACAAACAAAAACACTGCTAGAAAAAATGCATTATTAAATTCAAAATCATGATTACTGTACACAACTAGCCTTGTGACAACTAGCCTGGTCTTCCCTATAGTGTGTATTTGCATCATTTTAGGGTTTCACCATTTCAGTCACTTTTCAGTCTTGCGTTCAAATACATTTTTAAAGTACTAATATTCTTTGAAGTCTCACAGTTAACATGCGGTTGCAACTGGAAATATCACGATTATACCAGAATGACAAAATGTTGTTCAAAATAAAGATGAAGTATAGCATGTCATGGTCCTGGAAACACATGTAGCTGTGTGACATGACATGTTGACTCCCTATTATTACTCATGCAGCATTAAAAAAAAATAAAAATTAAACAGGACAGCTTGCCGTGATCAGTGTTTCACTTCTGAATGCCATAAGATCTATGACTAATCATAAACTTCTAAACCGAAATAACCCTCGTATAGTTTTAAAAAAAAGGTATTCAAATTAAAGCTGAATTTCTAGACAGCTGTGGTTCGCTAGCATCAAACCGGGTCTTTACATCAACACAGCTGCACAAAATCAGCTCAAGGAACATTCTATTTTTAAAGCAAGACGACAAGTAGCTGGGGGCCAATGACATGCTTGAAGAGAGCGAGTGTTTATTGCATCACGGCGTCTCTCTAGTGAGGAGTGGCGGGCGGCTGAGGGATGGCGGTCATTAGAAATGTGCCTCCAGTCAGGGGCTGCGCTAAGATTACTCACACACCAGGATGCTGCCGCACACACACACACACACACAAATACTAAACAATGGTTTTGTTCTATTACTGAACTAAGACTAATGACATCCACTCCAATTTACGTCCTTTGTTCATCACTTTATATTTACATCAAATTTTTAAAGCAGCAGCAGTCTCACAGCAGGAATTTATAGAAGCTAAAAGCAATACTCTTACAGCTATTAAACTTCTCACCCTACATCGCTCAACTGCCTGAATTGATAAAATTCTTCCACTGACAAATGAAACAATAACCATAATTTTATATTTCCCAGGTCATAACCATAGAGTCAAGGTTTAGCTGATTATTATGGCCCCATTAGCTCCTGCTGGTAGATGCTAGAACTACATCATCTGGCAGAAAAACAGATCTTTCTCCATTGATAGCCATTCAAAAAGATCTGGATATTCTTTCCAACTATATACATATTTTTCTAGCAACAATGAAATATATAGAAATAATTCTATTTAAATATTTAAGCATACTATAAGGAGATGTTTTGCAATCTACTATCAATGTGTGAGATTGTATTCATTCATTTATTTAAATTATTTACAAAATGTATTTTTTTTTTCCAAAATATTTTTTCTTTCTCAACTGAATACTCACTAGTCAAGGTTTGGGATATATATCTATATATAGATATATATCCCAAACCTTGACTAGAAATAAAAAATATTTTGTAAAAAAATACATTTTGTAAATAATTATATTATATATATATATATATACACGAGCACAGCCTGAATTATTGAATATCCAAAAACATCCTTAATATATACTGTATTTAAATCTGATATTTGTAATTAAATTTTAAGATCTTAAGCAAAAACTAAGATTAAATAATTACAATACAGTATTAATAATTTACATTTGACTATACAGATTATTTTATAGTCTGATGAGTCCTACCCACTGATCTATAACAGAGAATTATCAGTGGTCCCACAATCGATATGGAACGCTTTGCGACAATGATCAACTGTTGGTGGTGCCTACTGAAATGAGCGTGGTGCCGTAAATAAATCCTATCTGTCGCACAATTCGTTTACAAAACAGTATGTTTTAGTATCAAACTCGACGTAAAATTTTCTATAAAAGGATTAAATGTTGAAAATTAGCATCAAGGCGGTAAATGTATTATGTTATGAAATATTTCCGCGCTCAAACATCTTCGCTGAATCACAATCAAACAGGTGTCTAGTTGACTGTTAAAAGATGGCGACGCTGTTGACGTACCTGGAGCAGGTGGACGCGGCATTTACCTGTTATAAACCAACATGAGCAAAGACGCCAGATTTTAAATCGTGTACCTTGGAGGAGTACTACACCAGCAGTAGAACTTCCAGCAAGAAGTAGAGGAATCTCTAGGTATTGCAGATCTCCTTGCACAATAATATAGTCATGTCCATACGGAACCACTGGAGGGCAGTAGTGACACACCTCAGTAAAATACATTTAACAAGCAATTTGCTCTCTCTTCTTGTACATCGTGTACTGCTTTAAAGCAGAAAGTCTGCCTGTAAAACACAGACTACCTGCTCCACGTACACGAACCGGCGAGTTAAATCCTGGGAACTAAAACAAACAGCTTGGAGGTAAATTACAATGCACTTTTGATGTGCTAACAAAAGGAATTAATTCACATGCGTACCTGTGCAGTCTGCAGTCATCCTGCCTCCTTGCACTGCTCCAGAGCTTTCTCCCTCAGTCTCACGCAGTCACTGTTGCTGCAGGCTCACTCTCAATCTTTCTGCGTCGGCAATGAAATACAAGCAGCTCTGAGCTTTCACAAATGAAAATAGGTTGTTTTAAATCTGAAATCGTTAGACACGTCTCGGTATTGATCTGAGACGGTATACAGTATGTGCTTGTTCTATAGGCTAATCTTTCAGTTTCAAGTCATGGCTCACTAGTAGCCTATATTTTGTGTATCCCCCCCCCCCACCACCTTAGCCTTAACAGGTTAATATAGGCTACATAAAATATAGGCCTACAACATATGGTATCTGTCATAGCTGACATGTATATAAACACACCAGCAGGTACGTGACTAGAAATAGAAAGGATATGGCATCAAGTGCAGAGAAATACAGCTTGGTTGAATTCACAATGACGTAAATGTCTTTGTACTACTCTTGCTCTTCGACTTGTATTATTCTAAAAAATGAAATTAATTGTAATGTTGCTTAGAAAGTTTATATTAGTAAAATATAAATAGCACCCAAGGAAAAACGTGGTGATGCGTAAATAAAAGTTGTGTTTTATATGTTTAGTAACATTTGTTTTTCTTCTATCACTTTTATGATGGTTTTTATAGAGCATTTTGTCTTCTTCTTCTTTTTTTTCTCCAGTGTGTAGATGAGAGAAGCTTGGATATTCTTCCAGTCGTCTTCTTTGATTTTCCAAGTAAGTCATATAGGTTTTGAACAACATTAGGCTCTAAAGTTATATGAAAAATTACAGTAATGTAATAATTTAATAAAAAAATGAAATGAATTTAATGAATGGAATAATCATATTAATAATAGATATTTTAGATATTTGTTGCTATTATATGTATTTATGTTTTTGATATTTACATTAATATTATAGATATCTTTCCTGCTACACAATGGCTCTGTTAATGTTTGAGGTGACTTTCTTTAGTATCGCATCAAGATAAGTGCTGGTGTTTCATGATTTCAGGTATTGTGATAAAAGAAACAGGATCCAATATAATAAGCTTTCTATGGGGTATTTTGAGTTAGTGCTTTGATCATTTACCTCAGGCTTCTAGTGAATTAGATCTTAGTACTGCAGACGAAAGAAGTGTTTTGAGAAAGGATATGGCTGATGAAAATCACATTTAGACAACTGACCATGGATGCGAAAGAGATAAACATCAAGGTGAGTTTTAACTTCCTCCATGGAATGCTTTGTGGCTTTGCGTGGTTGTTTGTCACAGATGTGACATCTTTTGTTTCAAGATGAAAGCCCTGTGTTTTGCTCTTTTGTTGGTTTCTCAGAATAGATGCATTTTGTATGCTTTCAGTGCAATATCTTTCAAGGTTTTCGTTATGATAATTTAAAATAATACACTGTGTCTGTCTTATTAGATTTCATATAGCTCAGTCATGTGCAGAACTGGAAGGGCATAACGCTAATGATGTCAAGGTCATCGAGTTTGTTTCCCAAAGAAAACAGACTAGGAAATTTGAAGGCATACATTTAATGCACTTTTTAGGTCCCCTTAGCACATGTTTAAATGCAGCAGTAAATTAGTAGCAGACTATAAAACTTTTACCAGTTTTATTCAAAAGGAAGTTGCTGGAAAAACACAAAAGAGCATTCGATTACGTAAATGCAATTTATAGAGCACGCATTTGCTTGGATGAAAGAATTGATTGAAGCAGTCCCAGACCTGCAATTATGGTGCTAGCAATGTGACTACTTAAATATAGCCATGCGATATGTGTACAGTGTAGTTCTACACTGCACTAAATTCACATAACGGCTTTTAAAAAGGCTAATTTTCAAAGTTCTACAGGGACTTGCTTAAGCGTAAATACATTAGTTCATAATATAAACATGCAAATTACTGTGAATTTATTTGTTAACCTGGTTTCTTATAATGCCTCTCATCCACTATAAACATGACAAACAAAGGGCCCATGGAAACGGTCATGACATGCAGAACTTCATGCACAAACAAACAAAATCAACTTCAGTCAATGTTAATTAAATCACATTGTCTTGCCTACACTATTGCTTTGGAAGGTTTGCATGGAATTTGTAGACTACAGTAATTGACCATTTCCAAAGCACCTGTTTCTGTTGTACTTCCAGTATCAACATCAGGTCAAGGACAGATAAGGAGAAAAGTCTTACAGCAGGCAATTACATATATATGGGTAGTTGACATGAAATACTTCCTCCATTGACATGAGACTCCATCTAGCCCTGTTTTAAACAGTTAATTGTCTAATAACAGTTTTTATAACCATATTAATTGCGAGACTGGTATTCCATGTGGTTTCAAATTAATATGGTCATAAAAATGTCACGCATAATAATTACAAGCAAAATGCTGTTGAAAATAGTCTGAGATGGAATATGTTTGTGGCATAAGGTGAAATTGTGAAAAATAGAACCTACATATACAGTTGCCTTATTTTAAAAGATTTTTTTACACAAATAATGGAAAAGGTTTTGAGCGTATATGTGACATTTCGTACGAATGAAGCTGGTCTACGCGTACCCCTGAGCAGCATAGCACCACTGGTTCCCAAAGGCATCCTCAAATTCGTCCTAGCATTCTTGCTATCCACCAGTTGCAGGGCATGACAATCTGACAGATGACCCGTCCTCCCTGGTAATAGTAGGGATATGGCCAAAAGCCGCCCAGGGGCTCGTAGTATCGCCGACAGTAACGGTACCCCCGACGACAGTACTGGCAGCAGTAGCCCTGCTCATCTAGGCTGTTGTCCAGCTCCATCCCCGCTTCTCTCTGCAAAGAGAGTGAGTCAACAGGGTCAGAACCGCAGCCAAACAATACCTGCAATCTCACCACAGGGCACATGACTGATGGCTTGATTTTAGCAATAAAAAGGTGCAGTGCTCGAAAGGGGGAATGAAGAGTGATTATGGGGTGTAGACACGCAATGACAAAAAACCCTGTCATGCTCGGATATGTCACAAGGATCAGAGTGGCATTTAAAGTAGATGCTTTTGATATGCCAAGCCGGGGTATCAGATATGATATAATGCCCTTGACCTTTCCGTTACACTGCCGGTGGCATCGCTTGGCTTTAGCATCTCTGATTCAAGTCCCTTAACCCCGCTGCCTGTCTGTTCTCAGTCACAGCGAGTTTGACACTGGCAGCCACCGAGATAATTACACTATTCCTTTCATCCCAGCCCTCCCACTCCCATAAAAGCGTAGCATTGGCGTCTGAGTCCGAGCAGCGACCCCGGTCTCATTTCGGCTCAGAAATGAGAACCCTCCCCCATGCACTTTCATGCCCTGCTTTGACTTTGGCATGAAGTGAATGGCACGTTCATACAGCAATTAACGGGGTAATGATCGCCCAACAAGGATCGGTTTATTTGCTCTCGCAGGCAGGGTGTGAATTGGTGTAAGGGCTAAATGAAAGCGGAGTGAAAGGTAAATTGGGTAGAATTAATGGCCCTTGGCCCTCTCCATTGTGATCGTGTACACGTGCCCTCTCCAGATTACCCAGGGCTGAGTGCCATGCCTTTGATCAGCCGCTACAACGAGATGGGTTCCGAGAAGTGCCACTTAACTTTCTATCTCCCGTAACTGTTGGAGCAGATAGCACCCTCGACTCGCACTGTTTCATTTGACTGCATTTCGATCTCCCCAAGCTTACCACGCAGACAATATGACGTTATCCGTCTGATTAAAAACACTGTCATAGACCTCGTCAACTCTGCTGATCTGCATTGGATTGGCAGATGAAGCCGTATCCCTCCAGGTCGTCTGGCAACGTTTCAGACTTCCTGTTGGGAAATGACGCAAATGAACGTGAGGGGAGAAAATCGCTTTGAAATGTGTTGCCCAGATGAAAATGGCATCTAAAAACGGTCATTTGGGGTGTTTGTATAGTATAAACAGGTATATTATTATCATTATTGATCTTTTTGGGTTTGAGATGAAGCGCAGTGAATTATAATGTGCCTGTGCATGTGCGTGCAAAGATGCATAATGACATGCATTTCTCCTCTGGAGTCCCATTTCTCATTATGTTCTCCATAAACGGCGCATGTATGAGTTTTCATGAGCTCACTATGCAATGATGAATGGAGTGAAAATTGCATTCTTCTAATGATTAGACTTGTGCAAGAGAAAGCAGGGTGATGCTTGTACTCTTTGATTTATTACTCTCACAAATGCACAAAGACAATTACTGATTCATAATGTTTGTCAGGTTTAGGGTCAAGAGTATTGAGACAACAATTTATTTTGGAAACGGCACAAAGCCTGTCAGCGTAGCACTGTTTGCTTTATCAGACTTTCACAGAAAAGCCCCCTGCCAGCATGAAAGGTGGATGTTATTTGGGAAAATAAGAGATTTTTTGTAGAGTGAAATGATGTGTGATTTGGATAAAACAAACAGACTATGAATGGTATTGTTCCGCGGAGGTATATTAATCAAACTGATTATCCTGCCGCGATGAGAAAGTGAGTGTTAATAACTTTATGTTTCAGACTTTATATGTCAGTGAGAAGAAGTGAAGTACTCTGGGACATGATGTCAGTCAAGCATAAACTAGTAAGAGTAATTAAGAACAGGTGCCTATAGCTGACTGTAGTGTTTTGTATTTGCTGTACAAAGCCTGTCATGTTCTGTTATGTTTAGTGTTACAGTCCGTAAAGCGTGATGCAGTAGCATTTAATGTGAGGAAGTATGAAAACTCCTCATTTATTATGGTGTGGCACATTATACAGTTGATTCTCAACTTGACACCCTGTGGATTTACTTCATAAACCACGATAACTGAAGGGATAAATTATCTTAAACTTCTCACTATCTTGATGCTAATCAAGACACTAGAGAGACACTGTTTCCCAAAAGAGTTTTATTGATTAGAAAATATTTTTTGAGTAACATTGTTCATGCATCAAATTTTTTTTTTTCGTGACTGTCAAAGTTAACTCATTAACGTCTTAGTCATAATTAAATACGTTTAACACACTATTTGTTTATTTATTTATTTATTTGAGCACACTTTATTTAGTTTGACATTATACATGCTTCATTTTGTTCTGTTCTAAAAACTGATTGGGACATCTGGAGCAGATTGGAACTGATCGGAGTGCACACAAACACAAAGATGTCTCTTGTCGAGGACCCGTTTATCGGCAAATGATAGAGAAAGACCCCTTTACAGGTTACTTTTGAATCAAATCTAGATAACCTGTTTACAACAAAAGTATAGCATTTGCATTCATTGTATGGTAGAATTTAATTATCGTTGAAGCTGAACATTCATCGAAATGCTAATGTGAACACCTGCGGAGGAATGCTGGAAAGATTACGCTCAAGTGTGAAGAAAGTTGTTTTATTAAATTACTGCAGATTTGCATTTTCTGTGTGTTTTGATTTTCGCCATTGTTCAAAAGTTTGGGGTCAGTAAGATTTATTTATTTATTTTTAGTTTAAGAAATTAATACTGTATTCAGCGAAGTTGACGGTTAACAAACGTTTTCTTTTTCAACTGAATGCTGTACTTTTTATTTGTCAAAGAATGTACCACAGTTGTCACAAAAATATTAAGCAGCACAACAGTTTTCAACACTGATAATAATTTAGAATATTGTAATATTAGAATAATTAAGGATCATATGACACTATTCACAATGTTTTTTTTTTTTTTTTTTTAAATCAAATAAATAGAGCCTTGGAAGTTGGCAAGCACGAGACTTACCTCCATACGTTCGATTGTTAGTATAGTTTTAGAATAATATAGTAGGTGTTTTTTTTTTGTATGTAGAGCATTTATTTCTGCCATCCCCAAAAATCGTTAAACCTCATTATTACACGGATGTCTGTTATTTATTTTATTTCCTTAAAAAGAAACTGTGCTGCACATATTATCACGTTAATTTTGCAGTTTTTGTTTTAAATGACAGATTTAACAGGAGCATTTGAAACAAAGCATTTGCTTCATTTTAGTATCCCAAGTTTAAAGTGAATTCATCTTCATCAGGTCCTTGACCGGACACAGTATCTTAAGTTCAGACGGACGCGGGGAGACAGGTTCAATCAGCGATATGCAAGCCAGAATGCTTTCAGCTAGGACGCGGGGTCACGATGCTTACCATCAACAACTGTGGCAGGCACACGAGTCTGAGATTCGACGGGACCCAATCATCAGAGGCTTATCCTCCCAATGTAGGTCAAGGACCATGATGCAATTTCTCAGCGCAGCCAGATGATAGTTATTCAGTTTGAAAGATATCCAGAGCTGTGCTGGCACACAACGCATCAGCGTGGCAGGACTGGGGAAAGGTCAGCCTCGTATATCTCAGGCCTTCTGTCACAGGAACTTTGATGATTATTTATAAAAAGTGCACAACAGGAAGAAACCTGTAACAAAATACGAATTCCCTCCTCCAGCTGCAGATGTCTGCCGGTGGGAGAGCTAAAGAAGGGCTTGCGTCTAGGATCCTCTGAAAGGTCTGGGATATCTGGCTTCCCAGCAGCATCTACATGACTCCAGACTCCAATTACCGGGAGCCACATCCCCTCTGACGTTCACAAAAGCCTTTGTTATCGCTCTGCCCACAAACACAGCCCGCCTGTGCTTAGCCTTGGAATTGGCTGGATCGGTGTGTATTAACCAGCTGATAGAAAGAGAGGATTTCAAAAGGGAAAGGTGGTTTCATCTGGGTCTGCTTTAATTATACGCTACGTCGCGGTCCATGTTGCTGGATGAGGTGGGCAGGCAAGACGTTCCTGGGCCTCTGCAGATAAATGTGCCTTTTTTCCTCCACCCAAAGTTCTTTCTTTTCTCAGTCTTCTCATCCTTGTGCTTGGAGGCTAGAAGTCGCACGCTAGTTGGGGAGGTGTATATCGTAGGTGTGCGAAGCATTAGTGCGTGCAGCTTCAGGATAATTAATCATTGAACATATGCTTCACTTCATGGACGCAATAAAGGACACTCTTTGGCCGCTTGATTCTCCATGCCTTGATAATTAAAGCATGATTAATACATTTATCTATTCTTTAATGAGTGACCTTGGGAGGCTGTCTTTGTACATCACTAACTACATAAGAGAGGCAAGGAAAAATTGTGCAAGGCAAACTTGCTTCCTTTGAAGGCTAAATATCCCTCTCCATTAGCTGTAAGACATTAAGGGAGTCTTAAGTGAACTGGCCTGATTTAAGCAGATATATAGAGCAATTTGAATACCCTGTGGTCCACATGGTCTGTTTTAAGTTCTAAAAGGGAACTTCGATTAATGAACGATTTATACCAAGAAAGAGAGCATGACTATCCGACTCACCCACAGTCTGAACATGTCTTTTAGTAATGAACCTGGGGCTCATACTTACATAGTCATTCACTGGTAACTGGTCCATGACGTCCCGGGCCTGGCGTGGACCTCTCTCCTCCAGCTCTGGGGTCTCCTCCACGTCCTCTACATCATGGAATTCAGCATCTGCGTCACAGAAGGAAAGACGGTAATGCTAAAAACTTGCTACTAAAAAATTTATATCATGAAAGGCCTCTTTGATCTTCCTTAAAAACATAAAGCCCTCCAGTACTATAATGCCCTCATTTGGAAAAACAGAAGTTGGTTTGTGGCAAAAATGCTCTTCGAACATGGAGTATTGTGTCCTTGATTAGTTAATCAATGATAGCTTAGGACATTTCTAGAGCTTTAACCATAAAAAAATGTCAGTGTTTTTTTTTTTTTTTTTATGTTTTCTGCCTTCCTATTGAAGAGAAGTACAAGCAAACAGTGGAGGGCAAAATAAACTACAGACTCGACTCTTAGGCTATTCTGAAACCTTATTACTAGGGTTGAATTGGATTTCGAGGCGGTGAAGCCCTGTTTGTAACCTCTGAGAGGAGATGGGTGGATCCAGTGGATGGGCAGATCTTGGCAAATCTCCCAGATCTTGGAATTCGATAGGAATGTTTTGTTGGAGACTGGTTCTTCAGCAGGGATCCATATCTGAGAGTCCACCATCTGCATATCCACTTCACCTGTTTCCCTCATCTGCGAAAAGAATGCACATTTTAATGCCTACACAAAAGCATTTAAAATGGGTCATGGACTGGGATGGATGATCGTTTGATCACCATATTGATTCTGCGAAGGACAGTGTTGCCGATATTTCTAATACTAGTCAATCACAGCTATTTAATATTATATATATATATATATATATATATATATATATATATATATATATATATTATACAATACTAAACATTACACTTTAGTATACTAAAACATAGAAATGAGTTCCAGAAGCTTTCAATACTTGGACAGTATCGATATTGCTTCCCCAAGATTTCATTTTGTGCTGAGTCTTCTCACAACTTCCATACACTGCATTGCACCAGAGGTCAGATGGCCACTGAAGCTAAATTTGGAAGTGATCTTGCATGCTGATACCTTTTATTACAAATTTGTAATGATATTTGAGGATAAAAATAAGTTATTCTAGCTGTTTAGCAATTTGCTGAACTGATCCGACTTCTGTTTTTAGCTACAATTATACAATCAGTTTCAACGGTTAAATAATCTGAATCTTTAAACAATCATCACATAAAGCCATTATAATAAATAACCACACTTTAACGTGAATGATGTGTTTTTGTCACAGCCTCTGGTTAGCGCTGCAGTCCTTGGTTAAATCAATGTCATGAGTGAAGTGTCAGCAGTTTGAATAGTTTGTGACTGGCTCCTTGCGTCTTTCTGCGTGTGGTAAGATGAGAAATAGATCCTATCTTACACAACTTGCTAACACATTTTATATTTTCACTTCAAAGCCTACTTTATGCATTGATTTTTTTTTTTTTGTGAGAAAATAAATAAATAAAATGACTAGTTTAACAAAACTCTTAGGATCAATATTTGTATGTGGGGTTCAATGGGAAAGTATTGATACTTCAGTTGTGCTTTGAGAAGCTCATTTGGCTTGATTGAAACTGACCCGATTCTTTCCGTACCCTTCAAACATATTTCTGTTTGTCGGTTTATTGCGCATACAGGCATCCTAAGTCTCCTTACCACAGCCCGAACAAGATAAAGCTGGAGTCTCTGCTTTATGCTATTGCCTTGGATCATTTCACTCTTACTCTGCAGGGAACAGAGAACTAACTGCTGACCATGGCTGAAATATTTAATTTGACCTCTCTTAAAGACTGTAGCTGTACCTTCTTGTGAAACACACTTATTTCTTCCCTGGCTGTGAAAAAAATTCCCTTTTCTGCAAGCACTGGTGGTGTTGCATTTTAATTTGTACAGCAATAGGACTACAAAAATATATCTGACTTTAAGATGACTTTAAAGTCTGTTTGCTGTGTTGGTCTGAGGAAGGACTGACATGTTATTCAATCCTTTACTGTGGTGCATCCGCCCCGTCACCCATTATACAACTAATTATACTGTTAATAGTGTACTTAATTTGTTAGTTCTGCAGTTCATGAGCTGTTAAGTAAATTATTATTGCTTAATTATAGTGATTGTATGTCAGTTTGATCTAATTGAGATCTAGAAAGCATCTTTGGGTAATGTAATCACATGAGGTATATGTTTGTTGTGCATGTAGTTATGTGTAAATAGAAGTACAAACAAACTCTGCTACATTCCCTTGTTAATTAGTGCAGAGACCAGAGAAACGGCTCACATGACAAATATTTTTACAAGGTGATTTTCTCCCAGTCTAAAGCTTAATTGCACATTAGTTAAGCTTGATGTAGAATCCTGAGGCTATGTCTGAGCTACTATCATTTATATTAGATTCCCCTCTTTCTCTTCCATTTGCTCTCCCTCTCAGCCCTCTTTTTTCATCCCACTGCTCTTGTTTTATTAGAAGTCATTTTCTGTGCCTTTTCTTGTTTGTTGGGAAGTGACACAGCACTGACCTGTAGCGGTTCCAGTTCCGCCTGATTAAAAGCTTCACTCTTTGCGCCTTTGAGACAGTTTCTTTGCTCCGGCCCCCTTTCCCTCAAATCATGCTAAACTAATGATGACTAGGAGGACAGCCTGCATGACTCAAGCAGTGAAGGATGCTGTTTTAGCCTAAAATTAAAACGAGGGCCAGCGGTGCAAGTAGGCTGCTTTAATTGGCCATCTTGACTGCTCGAGCAAAGCATGCCTTTCATACGAGTAAACAAAGGTTAGGGCACTGATCCTACAACATTTCATCACATTTTTTGAGAAATTAGCTAGATAAGTTTAAGGGTGGGTTCTCTTGAGACATCTAAAGGTTGCGGAAGAGGCATTGAAGGGAAAAGAGCAAAGCTGAATTATGCCTTGACTAAGGGCTCAAGGTTTGGCTGGTTAGCATGGCCCAGTTAGTATGACCCCTGCTGGTCAATAATGAAATCGTACCATCAAAATGCCTCTTTATCAATTCATCAATGTAGCTTTAACCAAGCATATAAAAATATATATTGAATTATATTATATTAGGTTTTTTTGTTTTTGTTTTTATTTTCCCTTTGGAGTGTTATCTGGAAATATTTTTTCTGTAGTGACACATCTGCTGATTTGGTGCTTAGAAACATGAATTATTATCAGTGATAAAAACACAAATATTTTGTTACATTATAAATGACCTTATTTATTTTTAACAGATTTAACTGATCCTTTCTGAATAAAAATATTAATTTCTTAATTAATTAATTTTAAGTCAAACTGACCCTAAGTATGCCTCAGGTGATTGGCTCAAAACGGTTGTGTCCAGAACTGAGTACCCATGAGCGAAATGCAGAATTCAAAGCACGTTCTTCGAAAGGCATGCCTTTGAGATTAATAAAAATGCTAACAAATATCTTTCTTTGGGCTAGTATGGGAGTTTTCAAATTATAATGCCAAGTATCTTAATGGATCCAAGAATTTTAATGCCAAATAAGATGCTGCACTTGTGATGATCTCTCTTTGTAATATATATATATATATATAAAACAGCTGTCTTGTCTTCTCTTGAAAATGTGTACACTGTAAGGAGAGATTAACACTTAAAAAAAATGTTATTCTTATCGTTAAAACTAGGGTTGTGAAAATAAAATATTCACAGATCAGTCTTCTGATTTAAAAACAGAATGATACTGTAAAAAAAAAAAAAAACATCCACTAACTCCCTTGCACCTTGCATCTCAGTTTGAAAACTCCTGGACTAGGCAGAATAATTATATAACAGATAAAATGCAATTATATTCTGTTATTCATAAACATATGTAAACTTTGGAATGGAAAGTATAAATAGCAGTGACGTTTCGGGAAAGAGAGGGTGCACACACAGAGTTAGTTACCAAATTTATCCTGAGACTCAAGGGCTGTGCGGGAAAACAGGCCGCGATTTCATCGTAGACGTGGGCAGTTGGAGACCAGTGGGAAGTTCAGGGATTACCGCTTTCATCATTTCCCAGACTGAATAAATTGAAAATGGTAAACAAACTGGCAGCATACAATTTATGCTTGTCACCTGGTCGTGCTCGCAGGCTGCTTTATTTCCTTATCAGTGGCATGCAGTTTCTCCTCAGCCAGCATTGTTTTGTGGTGAAGCGTGTTAAGGCAGCTTGCTCTGGGACCAGAGTCGCATGCCCTGCGGCTCAGCTGCACTTGGAGCTAATAATGTGGATTTTTAACCTCTACTTCCTTTACATGCTCACAACCTTGGAAAGAATGGCCTGCTTCTCTCTCTCTCTCTTGCTCTCTCTATCGTCCACATGCAAGCGGTCTTTGGTTTCAATAGCATCCTGATTTATCTCAGGCCTCCATGCTGGTATGTATATAATCAAAGATTTAGAGAAAGCAGGAATGTAAATAGGCAGTTAGCAAGCCTAAATAATTCTGTCACCTTCGTGTGAAGCCCACAGCTTGCATTTTTAGCATTTTACACTCTTTAGTCTGTTTATCCAATAAATGAGAGATCATTTGTGTGAATGTTCTCCTGGTTAGCTGCGTCTCTATGGTAGGAACAGCTTGCTCCATCTTGCACCATGTGTCCCCGTCTCCCCTCGAGAACCAGGCGCATCGCTCGCTCTCTTTCTGTCTACCCTCTTTCTCCAGCCCCACTGCTTTAGCCCCGGCCAACTCTGATTGATTTCACATCTGTGAAATAAAGCTTAGCCGAAAAATCTAATTAGGTTTCACAATGAGCAAAAAAAGGGAGAAATGGCAGCGACATATGGCGTTGGCTTCGCAATTAGTATCTGTAAACATGGATTAGACATTAAAACGATGAGGGAGAGAACATGCAGGCTGTTTCTGCCTATAATACCTTCTGTTCCAAAAGTCAAAGAGGATGTCTGGGAACTTGCGACAACAATATATCACTGTGCTTTTAATACAAATCGGAGAGGCGCGACACTTTGCCGCACTCCCCCGTTTCGATATGAACTGCGACGGAAAGAGATTTTAGCGCTTTCGAAGCCGCCTGCCATTCTCCATGACACCGATAAATTGGATGTTTGATTGATAGAATTTCGCCCATCATTCTTGCCGAGCATCACAGACAGCCATTAGAGCAGGAGAACAGAGATGAATCACTTCAGCCCTGAGTCAAGTGAAATTTACGGAGCAAACATCTTCAAATACCATTTTAATGGCTTACCTTTCCCAAGGACCCCTCTCTCTCTCCTTAAGGCTATTTGGGCTGAGGCTTCAGAGGAGATGATTAAAAATTAATATTAGTTCAGGATTGACGGCAAACACCATTTGATGTGTGCCACAAAGGGGTTATGGGATTGTGGTCTTTCGGATGGATTCACGGCCACAGGAGACCCAAGTTTATACTTTTGTGGAAAATGCTGGAGGGGATGATGAGATGGTGGAGGTGGGTTGGGGAGTTGGCGTGGGTTTGCAGGTTAGTTGGATTGCGGATAAATGGTGATGGTTGGAGCGAGTTTCATTTTTCGCAGTCTGATGAACTCTGTTGCAAAATTCATGATGTTTTTCCCCCCCTGTTTTAAGGAAGCAGATCGCTGAAAGATGTGTTTGGTGAGATTAGAATACCTCTATGTCGATGGTCTTTGAGTCCAGCTTGGGCAACTCCTTGGTTTGAGCCCTGATGTAGCATCGCTGGTGCTTGGCAAAACGAATGCCCGTGATGCCCTTGAAAGACATAAATGTTAATGAGATTGACTGTTTATTCCATGATTTGAAAAATATCAGCATTTGACCTCAAAGACTCTCAACAAAAACACCCCCAAGCTTTTTCAGTGCAGCACAGATACAGCAAATGTTATATAACTAAAGCAACGGGAATCATTTCCTAGCCAATTCAAGATTATTGGTCTACAGCCCCAGCCAGTAGAGAGGTATACCGCCGAAGCCATGATTATATGTAGGCAAAGCCCATTGATTTGCAGCACTTATGGTCTGTGTTGCGAAGCTAATCTGTTTGGTGAAGTGAGGAGCTTTTTTCCTGAAAGCCACAGCTGATGGTCTGCCATACAGAATTTGTTGCTTTACACTTGAAAAGAGAAAAACCCATTTTAGCAGGAGCATCTGAAGAAAGTTCTTTACTGTCTGAAAGTAGTCTTCGAAGGGAAATAAAGGCTATCGCGTTACAGACTCTTCACTCGGAAGGATAAAAACAATATCTCTGTGCATTCGGGAATACATTAAGTAATCCACAGTTGCTCTGGTTTTGCTGTTGTAGCACAGAGAAAGTGAGAGTGAGTATGATGCCGTCGGAGCTGACTTGTTTCTGTAGTATTAACGGAAGCATCATAAATTCATGTGTTCACTAACAATTGTCATTTTCACCTAAGCTCACCGGTTAGTAAAGAAACGGTTATGAGAGGAGTGAAAAGTGCATTGTTTGTGCCGGAAATCATTGTGACAAATTGCTCTTCAATTTCTGGTAATGGTTTGCTTTTGCACGCAAGACGGACCTATCTTCTGATGAAATGCATTTATTGCTGAGCCTGGTCAACTGGAAAATGGAGAGACTCTTCATTACAGGGATAAAAAATAGGAAAGGAATGTCATTTAAGAAAGAGTGTTGAAGTACAGCTTTGCCATTAGCCAGATTAAATGTGTGCATGCTCTGAGACAATTATTCGAATGGAAGCACTGAATGATGCAATTGGCAGAGAGGGCAAAGGAGTGCTGCTCCAATCATTGGCACATTACTCGTATGTAGATGCCCACACCTGTTTCCACCAGCTATTGGTTTGAGAGACAACAAATACTGATTCCTGAATGCAGGTGAAGTCAAGGGCTGGCGCTAAATCGAATTAGCACCAAGGAATCGCTCTTAACAGCATTACTAGATCTAAGATCAGACTTAATCTGTGTCTGGGAAACTGACCCTGGCAGTATACTGTTTCTGTATTAGGATGTTATAAACGGACTTTGACTTTGTTAAGAAATTCCCCCTGCATCTTTACCGACCTCTTGTATCATCAAATGGGCGGTAAGATAGCTCATCTTGTCTTCCTGTAGGACAAACTAATCATTGTTATTCTCCACACTGATGGACAGAGACAGTGATTATTAGCAAAATCATTTAAAGCCTTGCTCTCAGCCACTTTTGTAACTGGTTTTTACAAGACGGTTGGAGAAAAAGTGCCATTTGTACATTAGGAAACCCTTTTGTTTCTAGCTCTTTTGCACTTTCCACCTCAGAGTAAAAGTTATAAGAAACAAAGCTGCGCAATTGTAAGATAGAGTTGCATATGCATAAACAACCATTTAGAAATTTAGGGGTCTATAAGATATATAATCGTTATTGAAAGTATATTTTGGTGCTGGTTAAAGGGATAGTTCACCCAAAAATAACAATTCTGTCATTAATTACTCACCCTCATGTCGTTCCAAACCTGTAAGACCTTCATTCATCTTCAGAACACAAATTAAGATATTTTTGATGAATTCCGAGAGCTCTCTGACCCTCCCATAGACAGCAAGGATCCTAACGCAATCAAGGTCCAGAAACGTAGTAAGGACATTGTTAAAATAGTCCATGTGACATCAGTGGTTTAACCGTAATTTTACGAAGCTACGAGAATACATTTTGTATGCAAAGAAAACAAAAATAACGACTTTATTCAACAATAAAGATATGTTGTTTACGCTTTGATCTGAGGAGATGAATTGTTGAATAAAGTCGTTATTTTTGTTTTCTTTGCGCACAAAAAGCATTCTCGTAACTTCATAAAATTACGGTTGAACCACTGATGTCAAATGGATTATTTTAATGATGTCCTTACTACATTTCTGGACCTTGATCGTGTTAGGATTCTTGTTCAGAGGGTCAGAGAGCTCTCAGAATTCATCAAAAATATCTTAATTTGTGTTTCGAACATGAACGTAGGTCTTACAGGTTTGGAACGACATGAGGGTGAGTAATTAATGACAGAATTTTCATTTTTGGGTGAACTTTTCCTTTAATATTTTTGTGGAAACCATGATACTTTAGAATTCTTTAATGAACTGATCAATTTAAATCACTTTTGATCAATTTAAATCAACATTGTAGAATATAATTAAATAATAATTGTAGTAAAACATTGTATAATTAAATAATAATTAATTAAAAAATCCCCAAACTTTTGAATGATATGCAATGATATATGCAGTATACGCAGTGATTTCTGGACATTAAATATATAGACGTAATGGAAATTCACTGGTACTCTACCTTGTATTGCAGCAAAATATATTACTGTAACATGCTGAAGGACATTTTATGACTTTTGGTTTATAACACAGTCTATGCGATGCGTCTCCCTGGCTTTCTCTATAAGCTGCTGTTGTGGAATTCTCATCATTACTTTTAAGTTTCTGGAGGACACTCAGAGTACTTGTCTAAAACAATAGAGAAAAGATTTTGCTTGTGTTTCTGTTGGCATTACCACTGCATTTCCATTCATGGGCTGTAGCCTTCAGGCTCTGTGGAGATGGTTTGTAGTTTTAGTGTGTGTAATGACTTGCAACATCCCTCCTTCACAAAAATCAATTCCAAAGTCTGCCCTGAGCCAGAAGTTGCAAGAAGTGCCAAAGAGGGCTCGGTGCTCGAACTCCCCTTTCATTTATATCAACATGTGATTTGAATGATTTTACCTATTCACTTGTTTTCTGGTTTCCCATGGCAATGCCTTGAATGAAACTAATCTCTTTTGTGGCTTTGCTCCACTGACCATAGTAATTTAGAAAGAAGACGGGGCCAGCAACAAGTGTGTCTGAATGCTGATGCGAGATGTCATCACTGCCAGTTTGCTTTTGCTTAGCACAGTGCTTTTCAGAGATTCAATATCATCAGTTTGAGAGAAGAAAAACACTCTGTCTGTATTTTGACAGCAGTTCCTAGGCTGAGACTCAGATTGCAGGAATGTGAGCAGAATCTCTCACATAACAATGAAAATATTTCACATGTATGTCATAAACCCTTACATTTTTGAAGTCATGCACCTCCAGGACCTCATCAGTGCCGTTTCCCATTTTGAACATCTCGATGCGTTGCTCTGGATAGATTTCCATCATGCTCTCAGTCTCCATTCCATCCAGTACGGCTTTATACTGATGATCATATACCTGTTCGGACACACACCACCCAACATAACAAATTACAGTAAAAACACACAATGTCACTAGAATGTCCAGTCTGTAGCAATGCCCCATTTAAAATAAACTGGATTTCATTGCATGACATAAAATATCAAGTGAGATCTGAAAGCTAAATTTAAAGCTACATTTACTTTTCTGAGACATTTACATTTAAACATATCAACTGATGTCAAGGTAATTTATACTGAATGTATGAAGTTTGTTCCTTTCAATTTCACACTGGTGTTATTACACCAATGTTTGAAAACCATAAAGTGTAAAGTATTTTTAATACTTATTAACATTTAAAAAAAGGTGAAATGTTTTGCTTTAAATAATTATAATTTGTTTTGCTAATTTTATAAGACTTTTTAAAGTGTCCATGATAATGCTGCACCTTGGAACACTGATTTAGTGCTTATCGCTTCTTAAAAAAATTGCTTAATTGCTTCTTTTTTTTCTCTACTCGATGAAAGTCAGTAAGGTCCCGACCGTCTTTCCTTGTATGGACAAATACAGTTTTCAGAATAAAGTCTTCTTTTATGTTCCACAGAACAAAGTAAGTCATACAGGTTTGGAACGACATTACGTTCTTCTGTAAACGATGACAGAATTTTAATTTTTAGTTGAAATATCCCACTAATATGAACTTTCCTAGTTCCTCATTAACCCAAAAATCATATCTTCTGTCAAAGTCAGTCAGTTTGCTCAGGCTGACGGGCAGCATGACTACGACCTCTGTTAATAAATGTGAACTGGCAGCTGCCCTTAGTTGCCGTAAGTATGCTTCAAGTAGACTTAACAAATGTCTGATTTGTCTGATTGTCTGAGGTCTCGGAAGCATTATATGGCTTTTCCCGTTGCCAGGCCTTGCAGCGCTGCTGTTTATCTCAGCGCTTTCTTAAATGCTGTTTTTGGGCATGCATGGGTGGCTCCTTTCTGTCTACAAAAATGATTCATGCCCACCAGCCAAAAACCCTGCTATTAATATTTATGTGTGTGTTGTGTTATGATGAGAAATTACACTGCTGAGCTCACCCTCATCTGTCTCAGTAGCAATTCTGAGTAATATGTTATGCTTAGACATAAGGCAAAAGATGAACACACACAAATATAATAGTACATTAAGATTAATGTCACAAATCAACGTGTTTTCTGATTATTAAAGTGCTTTATGCAGTGTAGCATATAGCAGTAAACACATCATTTAATATCGACTTGTTTGTCAGCTCTGTTGTGGAGAGTGTAATGTATTGAAATTAGCTTGAAAGTAACTTCTGCACGGATCTGCATTTGTATTCATCCATATACAAAGAGGAAGTTATGTGAAGACGTAAGTGTATGAGTGTGGCGATGGCAGAACTGATCGGACTACAGTGAGTTGTAAATAGAACACATTATAGAATATTCCATTACTGAGAAGTGGGAGATATAATGCTTTTATTAGTGCTTTGTTTATTCCTGCCGTTTGAGGGGGTAATTTTGTTCTGTCGATGCTTTATTGATTGAAATGACTTTCAATCAGTCCGTTCATCACACAGAGCTATCATATGACTTAAGAAGGTGCTTTTTGAAATGTTACAGCCACAGTGTCCATTTCTTTTCATTATATAGACAGTGTTTTTTATTTGTTTTTTTGTTCCACAGAAGAAAGTCATACCGTTTTGGAACAACATGAGGTTGAGTAAATAATGACAAGTTTTGGTAACACTTTATTTTGATAGTCCACTTTAGACATTCCATTTACAGTAAGTAACTTTGCAGCTACATGTCAACTAGCAGTCTGCTTAATATCTTCTAACACTTTATTTTGATGGGTCCACAACATACAACAAGTATATGTGAACTTATTCTACTAACCCTAAACCTACCCTTCTGAGAGTTAGTAGACATGTAGTTGCAAAGTTACTTACAGTTAATAGAATGTCTAAAGTGGACTATCAAAATAAAGTGTAACCCAGGTTTTCATTTTGGCGGGAACTATCCCTTTAAGAACATGATGGAGAGTTAATGAACTGGGTGTCGTGTGCAGGACCTTGTCATTGTCAATCCAGCTTGAAGCTACTGCAGGCGTTCTTATCGATTAAAATCGCATAGCTTTTTAAATCCATGTTCCCTGTTCTTTTTTTTTGTTGTTGTTACACTCCTGTATTATGACAAACCTCAAAAGACCTTCCTTTTTAGTATATTTAACCTAACTAATTTTGTCTACTCTGTGCTGTCTTGTATCCAAGTTACCTGAATAGATGACAAAAAAGGCTAGATATTACAAAGAAATAATGATAATGAAAGTGAATTAGCTCTCAGCAATATGGGAGAGTACTGGAGTTCAAGGCGAAACAGAGAAATGTATTCATTAGTGCTCCATCATGCAGATACCTTGAGCACTGCATTGATTCGTGTGATGCAGTGTTTGCTTTTTCAAATTTCAGACACTCAATAAGCCTACGGTGATCATGCTACTTACCTGACAGGATTAAATATTATTTGATTTAACCATCGTCATGCCTGAATTCTCACAAAACATATTAAAAGTTTTGCAAATTGAGGTGATAATGGACATTGTTACAAAATTAACAAATAAAAATAACTGTTATAATTGTGTTAGTTTAAGGTGTTAATTTATTGTTATTGTAATTACATAATAAACCATTTATTTGTTAATGTATAATGTAAAACTTTCATTTGCCACAATCTAATGTCTTTGAATTATCCGCATTTTAGGGCTTTTCTTAGCAAATATTGATAAATGTCTCAATACACTCCTAATTTGCTGCTTATTAATAGTTAAATGTAGGTATTGGGTAGGATTAGGTATGTAGAGTACCATCATGCAGAATATGTACT
This sequence comes from Acrossocheilus fasciatus, assembly GCA_036784905.1. Lineage (NCBI taxonomy): Eukaryota > Metazoa > Chordata > Actinopteri > Cypriniformes > Cyprinidae > Acrossocheilus > Acrossocheilus fasciatus. The sequence continues at coordinate 12,423,025 of CM071951.1, read as the reverse complement.
TTATAAGTACTAAAAAACAGCCAATATGTTAATAATAGGCATGCTTATAAGCAACTAGTTAATAGTGAGAATTGGTCCCTATAATAAAGTGTTAATTTTGATTCCAGAAGGCTTAAGAACTGTTCTCCATTTGTACAACAGTTGTTGAGGACACAAGTTAAATTAGTATGTCTCTTTTTTAAATGCTGTACAACTTAATTTTAAATGATGACTTAAAAATTAAACAATCAAGTGTCCACCTAGTTGAGAATCCCTTATGTATATATGCGATGAATATGGTGTGACGGATTAATTGGAATGTCATTTTTAATAATTATTATTTTAAATCGATTGACAGCCCTATTTTTAAAATTCCTTTTCAACTAGTCTTGTACTTCATGTCACAATTTTCAAGATTTTTTTTTGTTCATGATATTGATTCGCTTATTTGTCTCAAAACAGTAAAAAATGGCTGTATTACAGGACAGAGAAAATGTAATATTGTATCCCTGGGAGATTATAAGAATGTACTGGCAAGTTCAGAGCCTGCTTATGATATATTGTTAAAATCGTCCCTAGTGTCTTTGGCCTTGAGCTTTCAATTCCTGCCAAACTCATTACTTTATAAAAGTGGCATTTGAGAAGTACAGTCTTTTGTTTACATTTTTGCAGGTACGTCATGTGACCACCACAGGAGCTTTTCAGATTTATGACAATCTACGCACTGAGAATTCAGGTAGATTACCCATAATCTACTTCCCGGTGATGCCACCTGGCTTTAATATACTTCAAGTACTCATGATAGATAACATGTGGAGGAGTTTTCAGAGTTGGCTTGTTTACTTCTTTTCATCTACTGCATGTCTGATCTCTTAGGTGGCCCAGCATACGGAGACTTTCAGGAGAGACCCACCCCGAGGAGAATTAATAACAGACAAGGAAGCCAATGAAGTCTTAGAGTGGTTTGCATCATCGTGCCCTACTGGTTCCCTGAGGACGCACGTAAAAGGTCGTCCAGACACTGTCACAGGTGAGTGGAGGAGAGAGGCTAGTATGCTCATGACAGCGTGTCCCCTTGTTGTCCTTAAGGGCCTAGAGATACGACCGCCCGTCAGAGCGCAACATGATGGCTGTCATTCAGAAGTGAGACGATGACTTCACTTGTGTCCTTACCCTGCTGAGAAGAGGACCTGAGACGTACCAGTGTCAACGGCACCGCCACGTTGCCAGCCTTACCGCAGAGGAGTGCGATAAACTCCAGTAATTGAGTTGTTTTTCAGCGTGCGCCACAAGAATATCTATATTCCTCTCAGAATTGCTATTTTATTTCTGTGCTTTATGGGTTTCTTGTTGTTTTAGGTGTACAAAGCGAGTGAAAAATCCATCAGACTCGAGGGCTGACAGATGCCACCCATCGAAATAAACACTAACTGGCTTTCAGTTGGCACTGAAATATAGTACTTTGACGACGGAAGTGTGAGTACAGCTGTAGATTTAGCACTGGTTTGGTTGTAATAAGTGAATCACCTGCAGGGTGTGCGGTCGTCTCTTCCCCTCTGCTTCTCTCCAGCAACCCTGCTCTCCACACGCTCCCTGCACTCCCGCGAATGATGATTTAACAACTACTATTCACATGGGTAGTCACATGAGCACAGCAAATTCCTCCCCGGGGTTGAACTCCCCTCTGAAATGTTGTTATGAGAGGTTTTTTTCCTCCTCCTCTGACTTCCCTATCTCTGTTTTCCACGTTTTTTCCCTTTATTTTGAGTACATTTTTCTTGCAGATTCAAAACGAACACAGCTGCAACTGTCACAACAGCCCCCACAGCAACACTGCCACTTTTACAACTTCCCTACTTCCTTTGGTTTCTTTTGCCATTAGGAAAATTAAAGACACCCTTCATTCGATCGACAGCTTGGCTTTCATCTCATAGAAAAGACGTAGTGACACTAGTGTATGAGCTATAATGAAAGCTGGATTCTCTAAAAAATGAGACACCCTAAAGAAAAAAGAAAGAAAGAAAAAAACTCCAGGGTATATTGCTGTAAAATGAAGATCCCCTCAGGAAATAACTTCTCCAGATCAGTTGGAGACAGCGGTGCAGATGGCATTCACATGTGCTCAATGCATGTCAAAAGCCACTGTGTGAGCTACTGTGTAGTTATTATTCTAGGAATTAAATGATATTCTCATTTCAACGTGCGCTAAAGATAACAATTCGCCCATTGATGGGCTCTTCATTACCGCCCTGATCTGGTCTGACTCCATTTTATCTGCCCTGAATGGTGCAGATAACAGCGGGTTCATTTCCATCACAGGTTCATCTCTATGAAATGCAAATGGTTTTCCTGTTCCATTTATTTCTCCCTTCAAAAGCCTCAGATATCAGGTATTAGCCGCAGACCGCTCACTATGCTTGTGTTTGGTGTGGGGACAAAGGCAAATATTTATTTATTTTTATTTTTTTGCTGTTCTGAGACAAAGGAGTTATGGAAGCAGACACCGATGACAAGGCTTGTCAGGCTGTATGACCATTACAGTTAAGATAAATGCGAAGGGAATGCTTTCAGGGCTGCCAGATGCATTTAGTACAGCATCTGGAGATGTCCGATGAAGACAAGCGGTTGCTTTTCCGACAGTTGTCTGTTTTGAAAATGGGGAAAATGATGGTTCACTTGCTAATATGGCGTTATGGTGACATTTATTCCACAAGGAGTTTGAGCTTTTGCACTATCCACTTTCTTTGTCAGGTCATAGTTTATCGTTTTTTGAAAGACCTTCAAAAGTTAGTCTACATCTGTCTAAATTGAGAGGTCTCGATATCTTGGTAGCCTAGCAGCTATACGCTAACCCACAAAGGCCCCGTTTGTTAAAATGAAAGGTCCAGCATCAAAGGCACATCTGAAAATAATAGATACCTCAGATGAGATTTTAGAACGCATGCCGTGTAAATACACAAGCTTGTTATTATGGGATGTTTAATTACAACCATTTACATAAGGAACCAAGGCCAAGAGCATCTTGTTTTCTAGGGCTCTTTTGTGCCTCTTTCAGTTCTTATTATAGCTCTGTCAACAGCAGAGTTAAAATCAACTTTTGCTTCACCCGAAAGCCACAGCTAACTATTAAAAATAGAAGTGAGCTCCCTTGCGGACATTTTGGATGCAGAACAGAAGGGGCATGAATCACTGCTCGTCTATAACTAGCTACGTTTAATGTGCACCACAAATAATAAACAATAGAGAGTGGGTTGGCACTCATCGCAGTACAAATCACATTAGTGGACGCAGAGTGATGCAGTAATACAGAACATATTTCTTAACGCTAACTGTGTGCACTTTGATGCAGACAATACAAATGTAATTACTCACAAGCCATACTTCACATCCTAGGCACCGTAAATTGTTCAATCGACTAAAAATGCCTCTTTATAGCACAAACTGGACTCTCGGTGGAATTTTAAATGCATAATTGCAAGCAATTATAGAGAAGGAATTTCAGTAGCTCAATTGTTGGAGAGCTGCAAGCTCATTCCTCTATACTTATACTCCAGAGGTTCACTGAGAATTCCTTCACAAGCGAGGGTCTCTCCACGAGGGGAGCGCAATGACCCAGTTTCTCCGCCCAGATCCCCTGCGAGTCGCTGTCGTTTGCCACGTATGACCACCTTGCTGTGGTTGACTCACATCTGCAGCTGCTTTTAATTTGCTGGGGCACCCTTTCTTTAGAGCCAACGCATACATGACTAATCGCACCAGCCATTTTAAACAACTTGAGCTCTCACTGGCGATAAATCACTTTGATCTGAGCTACTGTGCGCGTAATAGAGCTGTGTTCAGGAGGGAGGGGAACCACGGAGCATTGGGAGCAATTGCGTTTTCTCCCTAGTCAGCACGCAATTGTAAGGCAGGCTCAGGGACTGGGACATTGCGCTTTGAATCATTGTTTGCTTTTATGATCTGTTGAAAATCAACAAGCAAGTGCGGTTTAATACCCCTCTGGTTGGGCTAACTCGCATAGCTGGCTTAAAAAGTGATATCAGAGTCATGAAACGTGCGATTTTTAGAATTTTTTTTTTTGTTATATTTAGGCATGATATAGGTTGAAAGAGATCAACATGCACATTTGAGTGTGTTTTGGGACATTGTTATTCTTTGCAGTGGAAGCGTTTTTTGCTCTGAAGCTTCCAACAGTTGTCCCATAGGAAATAACGAAAGGCCTTTCAACAGGACGAAAGAACATTTTCAGGACATTGGGTGATGCAACACTCCCAAGCTTCTGCTCTCACAACCGTGATTGATATCTCTGTGCTGAAGGGTGGAAACAACTGATGTGGAGTTTATAAATAAAACCTCCAAGAGGTGACAAAAGACCTTTCCCAAGAATACCGGGGAGTCTCACACTTTTTTTCCCTCCTCTTTTTTCTATTATTCCTTTGCGAGGTTTGAGTGACTGCTATTCGAGTGAAAAACACACAATGATTCCTGTAATTGATTGTTCCTCTGAATGGCCTCGCAGTGTAAGAATGCAGGCCAATCTTCCGTCATAATAGGGTACAGGATACCGCATGAAATATTCATCAAACGCTGTTCAAAATGCTGGCACACTCTGGTAGTTCTTTGTGAATGTAAAACAGATTTCACACAGAAAATATGGAGCTAAATGCCCAGCTGAGAGCTGGGTTCAGAGCCGTGTAGCCGCAAAGGACGTAACCTCTCCTGCTGTGGGAGAGGACATGATGACCCCGATTGTTACTCAGACTCACTAAAAATGACTAAATTGACTGAAGACATTCAATACTCCAGTGGCTAAGTGGCATTCAGACTGCTTGTGAGAGCAAACGCTCTGTGTTTTCAAGCTTTCAGATGCACGGGATAATTTGATTAACAGCATTAGCTGCTAATGAGAAGAGAAATGTAGCTTGGCTGAGGAGAACTATTAAGGAGCTGTTTTCATTTAAAACCACTGACTAGGTCCAGAAAGTAGATTTTCTGAGCAGAAGACCATTTTAGTTCACTAATTTGTATGAAAAGGTGCATAACGAATGCAACATAACTAGCCCACACGACAGCTTGACTAAATCTAACAGAAGAACCTTGAATTTTTAGGGGTAGATAATGGAAAATTGTGTTTGGACAACAGTTTCTCTCCTAAAAGCATTTATTTTGTAAGCCTCGCTTCATTCATAGCAGATCTCATAGGACCTCTTGTCTTGAAAGCAGAATATTACTTATCTGACACTCCATCCTGCAATAAGGCAAGCAGGGAGACCTGAGGCAAGCGTTGAGACCAGAAAGAGCTTTAGAATCGTTCTGCTCTTAAAGTGTTTTTCAGGCATTACTGCTGCTGCAAAGCCCCAGTGATGGGAGTCATCATGTATCGCTCGCATAGTAACAACATTCTGGTCTCTGTGCTTTTGCCTTGGGTGAACGGAGGGGCAGCAGTTTATTTTGGTCTCTAAAGCCTAGCACAAGACATAGATCTACATAAAAAGAATGAGAACCAAAGCTTGCCAAGTTTCCATACTAACACTTGAAATGTAAACGCACCAAAAGTTGTGATCTGAAGGATCAGCTTAGTAGTGGACAGAATAAAAATTTAAGGGCTGCAATAGAATATGTCAAGGTATTAGTTACAAGTTATTATTGTAAGCTGCAAATGTAGCTAACACCTCACTGATTGGACTGTTTTTGAAGCTGCTGCCACTGATCTGGACGAGCTCACAGAGACTGTAACATCTTATATTAGTTTCTGTGAGGATATGTGCATTCCTACCAAGACTCGTTTAACCTACAACAATGACAAACCGTGGTTCACTGCAAAACTCAGACAGCTCCGTCAGGCCAAAGAAGATGCTTACAGGAAGGGGGACAAAGTCTTATATAAACAGGCCAAATGCACACTGGAAAAGGAGATCAGAGTGGCAAAGAGGAATTATTCTGAAAAAATAAGGATTCAATTCTTTTCCAGTGACTCAGTATCAGTGTGGAAAGGTCTGAAAGAGATCACCAGTTACAAGACACCATCCCCCAGCACTCTGGAGAATCAACAACTGGCAGACGATCTGAATGAGTTCTACTGCAGGTTTGAAAAAAACACCCCACACCCGCCCTGAACACCTCTCCACACAACCATTAACACCTCCAGCAACCCCCCTCTCCCCCACACCTGCAATTCAGATAAGTGAAGACGATGTGTGCCAAATTTTCCCGAAGCAGAAAAGGAAAAAAGCACCAGGCCGAGATTGTGTTACACCAGTCTGTCTGAAATCCTGTGCTGACCAGCTGGCCCCCATCCTCACACAGATCTTCAACAGATCACTGGAGCTGTGCAAAGTACCTTCATGCTTCAAACACTCCACCATCATCCCCTTCTCAAAGAAATCCAAAATTACAGGACTAAATGGCTACAGGCCTGTGGCTCTAACATCTGTGGTCATGAAGTCTTTTGAAAAACTGGTGCTGGCCCACCTGAAGGACATTACTGGACCCTTACTGGATCCTCTTCAGTTTGCCTACAGAGCAAACAGGTCTGTGGATGATGCAGTCAACATGGGACTGCATTATGTTCTGCAACATCTAGACAGCCCAGGGACTTATGCGAGGATCCTGTTTGTGGACTTCAGTTCAGCTTTTAACACTATCATTCCAAACCTCCTCCTGCCCAAACTAACTCAGCTCTCCATGCCCACCTCCGTCCGTCAGTGAATCACCAGCTTCCTGACAGACAGGCAGCAGCTAGTGAGGCTGGGAAAATACACATCCAGCACCTGCACCATCAGCACTGGTGCCCCTAAGGGTTGCATCCTCTCCCCACTTCTCTTCTCCCTCTACACGAACGACTGCACATCTAAAGACCCCTCTGTCAAGCTCCTGAAGTTTGCAGACGGCACCACACTGATCGGCCTCATCCAGGACGGTGACGAGTCTGCTTACAGACAGGAGGTTAAGGAGCTGGCTGTCTGGTGCAGTCTTAACAACCTGGAGCTCAACAGACTCAAAACAGTGGAGATGATCGTGGACTTCAGGAGAAGTGGTCATACGTGGCACTCCCTCTTTGAACTTTTGCCGTCTTGTCGACGCTACAGAGCTCTGAGCACCAGAACGGCCAGGCACAGGAACAGTTTCTTCCCTCAGGCAATCCATCTCATGAACACCTGACAATTGTGGAACACACACTATTTATACACTTATTTATCTAACACACATACTTAGTCTACATTTCAGTTTGCACATAATATACCTGTACATACAACTGTCTATTGTTATATACCTGTACATACAATTGTCAATTTGTATATTTTTATTCCTTATTTACTTGTTCTTTTTTTTAATTCTTCTTTTTTTTTTAATCGGTGTTTTTTGTTCTGTCGCAGTCATTCTGTTGCACTGTGGAAGCTTCTGTTACGAAAACAAATCCCTCGTATGTGTAAACATACCTGGCAATAAAGCTCATTCTGATTCTGATTCTGATAACTAATGAGTTTTTAAAGACTTTCAACATTTCTTCCATAGTTTAATTTGTTCTAAGATCAATATAAAAACATTCCCTTGTTACCATGGTTAGGTAAACAAAATTGATAAACACATCTGTAAAAATCTATGGTTAATGTTACCAAAATTATGCTAAATTAAAGGCATTTCCTTATTGATGCGTGTATTTAGTAAAACATGGTCAATGTAGCATGATCAAATACACACATTCCGACAACTATGATGCATCCATAAATGATCTTCCGTTTCATTTGTGTGTTTTATCTTTTAGTAATATCAGTGATTTCTCGTATTCTGACTACACTTTGCATGCCCTCTCTAAATGAGGCTTAAGAAAATGTGTTGATGATCAGGTATTTGTACTTTTGCTGTTTATCTCTCGCCTCTGTCGACAGTTAGTTTTTTTTCCAGTATCATGCAGAGCAAGTAGGTTCAGAGCTTGGAGGACTGTCAACAAAAAAAGTTGTCAACGCAGAGATGGCTTTGTAGTTAACAGCGGCAAAATGGTGTTAACCTTTGGTGTGTAAATGGAAACACAGTCTTCCACTTACTGAGGATTTCAAGTGGATAAGGAAGCAGAGAGCTCTCTGAATGTCGCTTTATCACATAGCACATGTAATGTATTATACATGCATGCAGCTATTTTTCACATTCCCAATGCAATCAGATATCTTTTAATGTTTTATCATTTTGCCCCATTAAAATCTGTAAATGATGTGCCCAGTTATTAAATGATGAAGAGTTTCAAAGCATGTTCAAAGCGTATTGAAAATAAGCTAATACTCTCAGTCAAGCTTTCTGGAGAGCCGTATTCAGTTATAACCTTGGCATGCGGAATACATCTGTGTTTACTGCAAATAGCGACACTGTCTGAGGGTTTTTTAAATTACTTTCTTTCAAGAGCTAAATTGACTTGATTTCGCTGTCTGCTGTCAATGCCTCTATAAGCAGAGAGCAAAATTATAGACCTAGGTAGAGCACGAGTGAATCAACACCTCGTGTTTACTCTTCTTACAGACTTTGGCTGTGTCATTAGTAGATGAATGAGCTTCACATCACTGATGAAAATCATTTCACATTCCAACAGCTTGTGGAAAATATCTACAAGGTCATTGGTGCTATTCAGTGTACCTCATCTTTGCTGTTCCACAAATCTAACCCCCCACCCCCACACCCGCTGAAAACTCAGTGGTGAGGAGTGAGATAAAAGATTGACATGTTTGATTGAATCAGTAATGTGCTAATTAAGCTTTTTGTGCATTTTGACTTCTTTATAGCTTATTAGAATGCAAACATGACACTATGAGTTCTTATTTGTGTTTTTTGGAGCGATTTATCTGCTCAAAGTTTTGATGAGACGCCATGCCTATTGCTTCATTTTATTCCCTGTCTGAGATCACCCTAGTGGTCAGTTGAAAAAGACTTGTCAAGAGTCTTAATGATTGCAGTTTTTTGGTTTAGTCATAGTTTCAATATTTTTTTTCATATTCATTCGACTACAATAGCATCTAATTATATATATATATATATACATATACATATATGTACTCTATTAAATAAAACAGTCTTATTCTTTACAGAAAGTTTTCTTCCAAAAAATTGTTTAGCGCATTGTTAATATTTAGTGATCAGATGATGCTGATTTTTCCATCTTATCATCACTGTTGAAGAAATCAAAAACATTGCCAGTGTCTTCGAAACAATCTGAACATATTCCAGTTTCTTAAAACATTAAACAGAAATTTAAGTAGTTCATTGTTATGTGATAGACAGACGCTTTTTGTTTTCTTTTTCATTTAAAAACCGTGACAGATTGTCTCATATACAACATGTGTTGAAGAGATAAATAATGCACTGATCAATTTCAAGGTGTCTGTTGGTTAGATTGCTGCTATGTCAAGTGAAAAGGATAGCTATGTGATGTTTTAGTTACACACTCGGCCTGTTGTCATCTTTGAGGACGTCTGTTTTGTTTTTCTCGGTTCCGTGCAAATGTCACGCTGTCAGCAGGTCATGAAAATCCCATTATTTGCAAGCATTATGAACATTTTCTTATGCTATAATTTTGATGTTGACGATTTAAAAGACACAACGCTTAACAACATGCCAGCCCCCAACTAGTATGCAGGTCAATACTTTGCATGCATTGGCACTCTCATTGGAAATCTTTCAGCTCCCACTAGGAGATGCCAATCATCTTTGTGTTTAATATTTTATCACTGAATCAAGCAGGATCCCCCCAAAGGGCTATTAACACTGACGGACTAGCAGAAGCACATCTGCTGGGATACGCTGGGAAACTACCTTTGATAAGTGCCACACTGAAGCAACAAAACAACAACCGGTTCAGTCCAGTAATGTCATCACACTGATGAGTGACTATGTCCATTGTTAAGCTTGTTATATAGATAAATTTCAGAAACAGATCTCATCTCAGAATGGGAAATTCACCTATTATTATTCATTCACATCTCAATGACTGTGAATTTAACTCCATATCTGGCTGACAGATTTAACCCTTAATCCATTTGAAATAATGAGGCACATTCTGTGGATCTGGGTGGTGTTAAGAATGGTTTCAGAAAAGTTAATCTGATGAAATCTACTCTCATGTGAGAGAGCTGTGTGGCAGGACTAGTTCTTGGCACCCTGTGTAGAAGCGAAACAGGATGTGAAAGCTCAATCAGAATCTAAATTGTGCAAGAGAAAGAGAACTGATCTCTGTTCTTTTCTCAGATTTTCAGGGGTCGACGTCTTGATGGGAAAGAGGAAGAGGCAATGGAGGGTAAGAGAAATGGCCAGCACGTCCATAATGAAGTAGAGAATATTTTATGTGTGTTGCTTGCACAGACCAAAAACATGTATTTGTCTATCTAAAGTAATATTTGAGATTTCCCAAAGCTGTGATACTAATATGTCTTTGCTATGGAGTGGCTGGTTATCTGTATAGATTCTAGTCCGGCTGTTGCCAGAGCAACGAATGACCGGTGACATCATGCAATTATTATTTTTTTCTCCTCCTTATGCCTTTTCTTTAATTTGGCACATGTGAAATAGGTGTGAATCATAATAAATAAGAGAAAATGTGTAGTGAATAATATACAGTACTCAAATCATTCTTGAAATTGTTAGTTCATTTAAATTTTGAAGGTGAATTTGATTTGAATAACAGGAAGAGTAATTTACTCTATTGTAATTCAAATAAATCAAAGTAATGCATTCTAGCAAATTAATTCTATCTCTGGAAGGCTTTTAAACCTTCAAACTAAAGTCTTTGTCAGTTCTTTTCCCACAAACTTTGAAATTACTATTTCTTAAAAATTTCAGTACATCCAAATTACAATTCGTCAGTTGTCAATGGCACAAAACCATGTTTGTTGATTGAAGCTGTTTAATTAATGAACTGAATTAATAGATATGCCAATAGGATTTCTTTGAATTGTTCTGCTTTATGAATTAGAATTTTGTCTTTCTCTATGAGGTGATTGCTACTGTTGCTCACATGTGAGGAACCATCAAAAAATGGCTACAGACTTATTACCTTTGCACAGGCTCTCATTTTTCTGTTCATAATGCTTAACAGGAATCATGTGGAGCGCCTGAAAACATATAAAACACTTCTACAGGCATTCACAATCCACCTGAGAGCCCCTGACTGGGTAGAGTGGATGTGTCATGTTCCCCTACCTCTGCTTTACAAGGGAGCAGTTTGTTTCAGCCAGGTGGAGGTCAGAGACTATTGCATCAGCTCGGTAAAAACACGAGCTCATAAGTGAATAAATGAGTCTGATGAGTGAAATAAAAGAAGATTGCAGACTCGAAAGCACCACCCGTCTGGAGGGGCTTCCAAAAGCAGCTGCTCGGATTGGCCGGTCTGCTTCATTACTTTAATTATTTCCCCTCGAGATCTGAAGACCTGAGGATTTTCAACGCGTAGAGAGAGAAGGGGCAAACAAAGGTTTGGCCTATTTTAAGACCTCTTTCTGAAAGCAAACAGTGCCGGCATCATACCTTCCTGGAGTCTATCCATCTTTCCTGCAAGGAGACCGACACGACAGCACAAAAAAACAAAAAAAGCCCAGTTGCTGGACACGGCCAGTAAACAAACCTGCTCGGGGGGGCCGTTCCTTGCCCAGCACCTGCCACTGTTACTGGAGAGCAGGTGCAACTGTGTTCATTAAGATACACATCAGGACACAGAAGTCCTTAAGAGCCGGTTGGGGGCACATTTTGCGAGGCTGCCTTGCAAACACAACATAGCAACAAGGTGAGCGAAGTAATTTCAGCTTGAATAATGGGGGGCGTCTCGTGAGCCTGACAGACGTGTGCGGCGAAAGCAATTTCACAGCACCTCTCCGTCGCTGTTCGTGTGATCTATTCGAGGTGTTCGCCAACACCGCGGTCAATATGACAGACACCGGTGGTTCGGGCCTGATAAGGTAGCCTGAAAGAACACGACTTGGGTGCTGCACGTGCGTCTGTCAACCACGGTTCCTTAAGAGACAACGAGCATTCAGAAAGGTCAGAAAAATAGATGCCATCAGCTTACTGCAGCAGATGTTTTCAGATAAAGTGCAGCAGTGCTACAACGCGTCTCATTTTAAAGGCATTTGCTTTAAATTCGGCTATATTAGGTGAAATGACAGGCGTCTAATCCCACAGGAACCAGTAGAACAATAATTAGGACACGGTAAACATGATGGCGGCATTGGACAACACACAGTCGCACAGTCAGACGCACACATGCTCATCTTAAACACATAGTGGCGTAAAGAATGATGGCTAACTCTTTATCTTCCCTGGGCTTCTGTAACAACATATGTTTGTAAGTAATTAAAAGAAGTTCCCAAGCGGTTACTATGTCATATTGATATACAATATGGTGAGCAAATTACCTTTCCACAGCAGTTTATGCAAAGCTAGACACAGGAGACCGCTTTGCCTCTTCCTGCTGCCGCATGGAGGGATTGGCAAAGACAATCTCCTGCTCTATTGATGTATTGACTTCTAATTAGTTTGTCAGGAGCTGTACCTTTTAAAAGCATGGGAATAATTGATGATGTCTTACCTAGCAAAATAAGGAAAACGAGAAACATTTCATATTTCATCAAGTCTAAATAAGGGGAGGCGGGGCTTATGAAATATGCAGTGTTGGTTTGAAATATTCATATCTAAGCTACAGAATTGTGATGCCCGGAGCTGCAATAGTTGCACATTCAGGTTTCATTGTTGATGTCAGCACTTGAGGCGTACTGTGTGTGTAAAACACACACACACACACACACACACACACACACACACACACACACACACTCACACACTCACACACTCACACTCATTGCTTGCCTAATATTTCCCCCTTACTGCTGTTGAGAGGAGACCCCCAAACAGTTGGGCCTATCATTGTGTTTTAAAGCACCATTATACTGCTCGTTGCTGGATATCAGCAACTACACAGGCCTTAAGTTAGCCAACCGCAGCAGTTCGAGAGTGTGAGCACTCGCTCTCGATCTCCACAGCCCAGAGTTCCAGTGTCATTAAGCCCATTACATGCCCTGTGAGAATCTTCACTGCTTCTGCAGCTCAAAGTGATGACTCCTCAAGCAGGAGCGTGAAATATCTGATGCAGAAATTAGACCGGAGCTTCAGCAAATGCGTTAAAAGAATTGGCTGTTAAACGAGTTACATCCTCTGGAAGAATTTATGCATAACGCAGTATACCGAAGCATAAGGTTTTCTTGCTTGTTGACACCCTGGTATTGGCAATTACTTACACGCTGTCCGTTTCTGGGTTTCAACAAGAATTGAGGAACTTTAATGAATAATATCTATGTTTTGCAGTTCTGGTTATTGTAGCAATCTTATTATATATAAAAAAAAAAAAAAAAAGTACTATGTATTTATCTATTCATTCTGCTGTTTTCTCCAACTCTGTGATGTTATTGTTTATGCCAAGGAAATCAAGATTGGATTCAGTCAGTTCCAAGAATACTAAACAGTGTGTGCAGATGTTTCTGTGTCTTTCATTTCCATTCCACGATTGTTATTCTAATCATTTCCTAATTAATCCACAGCCATGCACCATGCTCAATAATATCTCTTGGCCTCCACAATATATTTGGATTTCTCTTACCTTCCCAGGGTTTGGACTCCATATATATCTCAAACTGAAGATACAAAGGGCCAATATCAGGAATACCACACTCAGGATGATAGCAGCACACTGGTAAGCACGATACCTGGCCTTTCTTTCCTTCTCTTTCCCCAGCTCAACCTATAAAAACCAGTCACATTATCGTACATTTGAACATTTATATGGTGTTATTTCATGTAAAGGTTTCACACATTGAATATATTATGCACCACAATGCTCAACTAAGAAAGAAATAATCACATAGGCAATTTGAATTCTTCCGAGATCAGAACAAAAGGTCACATTTATTAAAATTGTCCCAAATTAAAAGTTCGTCTGTTCGATTAAATTCCCGGAGCTTATGGCCGCAAATTAATAAAGAGAGGCTTTTGTTCCGGCTGAGTTCCAGGAGGGAGAGTCTAAAAGCTTACTATTCACAGTGGTGTGCTCCACTATCTCTCAGGACATGGCCAATCAGAATTATGAAATATGGAGGAACAAGCTTCAATTAGCCAACGTCTCTTGCCGAAACAGAAGCTTAAAGAACAGAAATAGCAGTGGTGACCAGGGGCACTGGATATTTAGAGCTTATAGCCCAGGCCTCTATGAATTCGTATGTTTTCATGCTTTGATGAAATATTGAATAATGCACTTTATTATAATAATAAATTTTGAAATGTTGCTGTGAGGTGTAATTTAAATGAAAAAAACTAAACATAAAACTAAACAGTCACACTAACCTATTGAAGTTAAGAGGTTTCATATTTAACACTATATGTACTGTACTTGGCTATTATTAATATTAACACTTCTGATATAAAAAATAAATGTTTCTTTATATTATTAGCATTATGTTTTAATAAAACTGAATTTTCCCCAAACTGCTAATGCCTAGCCAAATTTGCCAAAATATCCTTAAGCACTTCTGCTCCATTTTCAGAGTTATGTCTTTGAAATATGTTCAACTTTTCTGGCTGGGTGTGGTCTGTAGAATGGAAAGCAGCACCATCATTTCTTTCACTTTGTGACAGAATAAATAACCAAATACGGCATACTTTATGCAAAATAGTCAAAATATGCCTTGCGAGACCACGTCTGATTTATAGAGCAGCCTGCAGCTCTGAATAATTGTATTTTGTGACAAAAATTGTGACAAGGTGAAAAAAACCATTCGTGGCTTAAGTCCCAGAAGCCCACCACTAATGTTGCCCAAGGTGGTGACTCCTGCGATTGTACTTTACTGTATCTCACAGTTTAAGACACAGGAATCAGACAATGTCATTGAGGATCTTTTCTTGAATATATTCTTGAAAAGTATGCACACATATAAATGCACTGTTTCACATGATAAATGCCCTGTTAAAAACATCTAGTCATAGGCCCTCTCTCTATGCATGACGGGAAACAGGAGGACAAACACTTAGAGAAGCCTGAAATTCGTCTAAAGAAGAATTTCCCCTTGCATGAAACAAAAATGTGAATAGAGATGGAGCTGAAATCCAGAGGTTGCATAAGCAGTGGAAACTTGACTGGAGGACAACGTTCCATCTGCTCGGAATACAAATGGCTCTGAAAATATACCGACGGCTGCCAGCAAAACAGTATTAAACCGGTTTAAGGTTAAGAATCAGCGAGGCAATTCTGCTGTTGCGGGATTGAGTCTGAGTCTACAGTGATGAAGGGAGCCGAGGGCCCCCTGCTGATGAGAGAGAGTGAGGAAGGGCGAAGAGGAGAAAGAGAGAGGTAGAGCTGGAGGGAGGGTGCGAGAAAAGAGACGGCGAGATGAGAGAGGAAAGGAAAGGAAACAAAGTTGAAAGAAAGGTGGAGGGAGAGAGAGAATAAGAAAATTAGACGCTGTAGACGGTTGTCCTAAGACAATTTTCATCTGAATGGATAAAATGGGAAGAATCCCCTTGTAATGTCTGTTATTTTACATCATTGACGGCGATGAAGATCTTTCTTCTTAAAAGAAATTGCACACTGTTGCACAATTGCTCAAATCTATATTTATCATCACCGGCTCAATGCTAGTCTGATAGGGAGTATTAATAATTCTGTGTTACATTATTTTTGAAAAGAAATCCACCCACTTGATTTTCAGCAGAGCAGACACATGATTGTGTATACAATGCTGAGAAAATGATCTTGATTACTTAATTGTAAATCATGTGGAATAATTTGCACAGTAGTAAACGTCTAGCCATACAGCCGTGCAATGCGATGCTCAGCTGGAGAAAAGGCACAGAGTGCAAGAAAGCAACTCAGAAAACTAAACACTCAAAAAGCCTTGCAGTCAGAAATAATTAACATTTTACCCTACCTGACATTCACATATCACAACCTTTGAAAAGAGCAATTTAACACAAATTAAAAATCAATCTGAGATCTTCCACTTATCAAATCCTCTGTACTGAACCTTTTAAGCATTTTTTTTTTAAAAGAAGAAAAATGAATTTACTTATTTTATATTTATACATTACAGAGAGTTTGAGACTTTTCCCCCCTCATCTAGATTTATGAGTTTTAACTTTCTAATTTTGTATCACATTAAAGACTCACATATAATACTCACATCTTTGCAAAGCACTTGTTGACTGCTGAAGTAAGGGTTACTCTCCATAATTGTAGCTGGAGCGAAGATAATCTTCTCTGGAAACCTTCTTCCACCCAGAAGTCCCTCTCACTGGAATCCAAAGAGCCAAACTTTCTTTCCACTGGCAATTTGGGAACCTGATCAAGAGGGAGGGTTCCTCCTTCAGATGGGATGGAATAACTTTAACTACTGTGGTTCTTTTGTTGCACAAAGCAGATGTTCTCACATTCATCTATGAATGGAGGTTATGCTGATGTGAGCATTATTAATCGCTCAGATTATTTCCATGTTTTTTTCTTTCATGGTGGCACAGCATCTAGTCATTTACAGCCTAAAGTTACTGTTATTCAGCTATACCTACTTGACCGTATTAGTAGGCAACACAATCACATCTGGAAATGTATGAGGGTTTCAGGTTTACAAAAAATAAAAAAAAGAATTAAGCTCGGCAGGACAATGCACTCTTTTTTTCTTTGCTTTTTTGGACTTTGCAAGCCCACATTCTGAATTTGAAGCCGTATTTAATAATTAATTCTAAAACACTGTACTAATCAAATGTAAGCACAAGTATCAAACACCATCAAGTTTTTCATGACATGAATGTTGACTAAAAATCAGTGTGGAAAAACTTTTTTGCAGTTTGATAGTGGTTCTTTTATTGAGCTGTGTCTCTGAGGTCTGCACTTGGACACTGTGGATAATGGATAAAAGCTGTGATATTTATAACCCATAGCTTCTGTTATAACACTTCTCTTACAGCAAAGGCAGAAATCACAGTTGACCTTAAGATGTGAACTGAGATTTGAGGTGCTCGCATACCTTATATTATTTCAAGTTTGACCAAAGCTGTTTGGAGAAATTTGACCCTGACTTGAAAAATAAGACATGATGAGTACTTTATATTTCTTTTGCGTGAATATTTTACAAGGCCATCTCGCAAAGTTCCAACGTTTCCATGCTGGAAATTACAAGAAATACTGAAAGACTCTGTATGGTGCTCAGTCAATAAAATGCTGAGAAACTTGTGTTTTAGGATAATATTTGAACAGCCATTGTCAGCCAGGTTTTTTTGCAACCAGTCGCACTGGCATTTTCATTTTGCATAACTCATCTGTAAATCTGTTTCAACAGAAGAGTGGAGCTCCCATCGAGAGCCATTCCAACCCAGCAGCACTCAGGACAGCAGAGGAAGGCTTTCTGAGCCATAAAAATAAAACATAAACAACACTTCGGAGAACTGGAATGACATTGGAAGGCCAAAGAAAACAATGTGAAACACTCAGCCAGTACAGAAGATGGAATCAAGGAGACACAGTAGGGTGACGTACCAATTATTTCTAACTACAAAGAAAAAGGGTGATTAACTTATTTGTCATTTCAAACCAGACAAATAAGGCTCAACTGTGAACCTAACACTTTCTTTTCACCAAGGTTTTCACCTTAATGCACATTAATAATATTTTTCAGATTTATCAAGCTTATCATCGCTATTTCCACTGGTGTTTCATGCACTGTTATGGGAACCGCAAGCTTGTGTTGTTAATTAATGGGAACACAGACACAACCACGCTGTTTCTGAGAAATCATCAGCTACTTGCCATCTGCAAACGCATGTTTGTCGATGCCAGACATTATTAAGCTTCTTCTAAGTAGTAAAGAATGCTAACTTAAGTTCCTTTCTGAACTCTGTTAATTTCAGATTTTTCTCCATGGAAAAACAAAACAAAACAAAACAAAACTGTTTGCTTAAAATTGAATCGTCATTTTTCATGTCTGATTGTAAAGGGAGTTTCATTTGCTCATGATGAAGTTTTGCTCTCCTACTCAACTACATGTAGCACAAGAGCCTCCTCTTCTCATCTTCTGTTTTCTATTGCCAATGCTGCTTCTGTCAAAGATTCACAAAAGACACCCACAAACACTGCCAATGGAGACCAGTACTAAAAGGACTTGGCTGACGTCACCTGGTTGTGTGATGAAGGGCAAGGAAAAGAGGATGAAGAGCTCATCTCTGGCCAACAAAAGTGAACCTATTAACCGCAGAATACATTTTGCTGTGTTCCTCTACTGTATGCAGGAGAGGAAAATAAGCACATTTCAATCTCTTATGTGACCATGAGTCTTACAAGCAGTGATAGAAAATGATAAAATGTCTTTTCCGTTGCCCAATTTAGCACACACGAGGTTGAATATTACAATTTTACTTCAGATGAGAGCAATGACAAAGCAAGATTAACAAGCATCTTTCACTAACCTAATAAATAAAGACTTTCAGATGGAGACATGGTCTTTTTTAAACGGAATTCATTGCCATTGAAGTCTAATTGGCATTAAAGCACAATAATGTTATTAA
The DNA here is from genome assembly GCA_036784905.1 of Acrossocheilus fasciatus. Taxonomy (NCBI): domain Eukaryota; kingdom Metazoa; phylum Chordata; class Actinopteri; order Cypriniformes; family Cyprinidae; genus Acrossocheilus; species Acrossocheilus fasciatus. Next base: position 12,404,473 of record CM071951.1, on the reverse strand, counting down.
CAGAGTTTTATGAATCATGTTTCTCCATTAGATTCCTTAATACTTAAGACGAAACATAGGTTTGAGAGATGAGTACAGGTACAGTCTGGCCCCAAGGTCTGCTAATTGTATTAGATTTCTTAGAGCAAGCAAAGTGAGTCAATAAATATTTGAGGGATAACACTGATTCAGTCTCAGTGGAGAACCTTTGAACCGGCATGCTGGAAAACGAATAAATAGAGTCAAGGATTACAGTGTTGCAAATCTCAAAGTTAGCGCAATCGTCTCCCGCTCCTTACCTTCAGGGAAGAAAGCTGTGCGCTGTGGGATTTTTGCAATTTCTTGCATGGTGGGACAGGTGTATTTACTTTGGTAATTGTATTCCTTTTCCCAATTCATAATGTGATTAAATATTAATGCCATTCAGAGCAGCAGAAAAAGCAGATCTCAGAAATTATCTAGGCAGCCATAATGCAAAACCATCTTCTCCCGCTACCTAAGTCTTTGTTATTATGTGAAAGTGCACTGCAGCAACTCTTTTTCACTTTCATAGAGGTTTGCAAAGGTGGTCTATCACATACAATGGAAAGAAAATAACAGCCTTGACATTTTATCTCCAAGGGCCCTCGGAGTGCAATCAAAAACTATTTTACTTTAAATGTTTTACTAAATCCAATTGACATGTTTTTTTTTCCCAAACGTGCCTTAATAAAAGGCAGATGCCATTGCAAATCAATAGGAGTGTTAATTGTATTTGTACAAACACAAAATACAGTATAGAGGCTATGGGTCAATTGTAATGTATTCTCATAGCTAGATTAGCTTAGAAACTGAATTATTCATTAAATCATTTTAATGCAGGCAGTTGAGCATTAAAATGTCTTTTTTAAAAAGAGTATTAACTTTTACTGCAATGCATCCTTAATTTAATGTCACCTGAGAATGAGTAGAGGGGTAATTTGGTCGTTTTAATTAGGGATGTAGTTCAAAATAGAATAATGACTTTATTGAGTTTTATCTCACCTGCCTCTTGACTTACTACTTTATGCCCAGAGAACTTCACACTGCCTAACTATTAGGACAGCACGTTCCCAGCTTCTATGCAGATAGCACCTTTATTTTAAAATTAATAAGGTTTGGCCATAACACTAACGAATTAAAAATAGTTTTATATTTTTAAACTGATCTCCATAGTTATTATGACACAAAAGTGAACATATAATCAGACCCATAAGGCAAACATAATGAAATATTTTATTTTATATATAGCTCCATCCCTTTTTTCATTCACCCAAAAGCTTGGAAATGTATGTTCTTGCCCTTGAAGTACATTTTGCTGTTTGAAGGTTTAAACTAAATGTATTTTTAACATGTACTCATAATTACTGCATTTATCTTTATGTTAATGAAAAGAAGTCATATTCTGCATGCTGTACCACACTGATGAGAGTCTAAATATTAAATATGTCTTTTCTACATGACCAGTGTCCAGAGGTCACAGCGAATGTCCAAGCCCTTGTAGTTATGGCTCCTCATGCCGAGCGCTGCGGGATCCAGGAAGAAATCCAAACTCTCACTGCCTTCTCTATCAACACCCCACCCTGCCCTTAGGCCAGGCACCAGATTTTTCATGTCAGCTGGCACACACCTTCGTCTCATAAGTAGGTGTTTGACTTTCACAAGTCTCTCTCTATCCTGGCAAATGGACTCTTTGCCAAGGTTGCCATATCCTTGGGCTGTGTAGATGTCAGTTAAACATGCAGATTTCTTCTGCTTCACATGGTAGGAATTCCCATTGGGCTTCTATCAATGCTGCTGAATGTCTAATACAAGTGTGAACTTTTTTTTAGAGCAGAAAATATCCTCCTAATTACTTCAATTTACATAATTACTCCTCTGGTAAAGACTCATATTAAAATCATTGTGAAAAGGCAATTTCACATGTAAATGTATCTTAAACGGTGAGAAATGCTATTGATAGTTTTCCACTGATGACAAACGAACATTTGGAGTTAACAAAACTACCGCAACGCCTCCAGCGCAAAAAAACAAAACAAAAAACAATTAAATAAATAAAAAGCTGTTAATAAGTTTCCCTCATATAGTAATATCTGAATATCAGCACAGCTCTTTAAAACAGTCTCTAATTAACTGTATTTTCAAAAATGACGTTAAATATATGGCTTAGGCTGCACATAACAGTCTTAAATGGTTTAAGTCGAGCTTCAGGCTTTACTTATTTAAGTGTCAAAAATAATCAATTGTCAGGGAAGGGGAGAGAGAGCTATATTTTGATATCCAAGAATTGCAAGGCATTGCTATTAATGACTAAAAATGCTGTTCACTATTTTAAGAAAGTAAATATGTAACTGGAAAAGAGGAGCGACTTTTGTCATGGCATTTTTCTGAAACTGAAATCACGTCACATTTCACATTTCAACTTAACATACATCATATCAACACCTTTTAAAACTAACACAAATTGAGCCTACAAGAAACTATGAAAAAAAAAGTCCTTAAAAACACTCTTCGGCAACAAGGTGTCCTTGTTACACGTTACATGTACTTACTATTATAATAACACTTAATTATGCATAATTACATGCAAGTAACCATAAGCCAAACCCTAATCCTAAACCTTACCTTGTAGTAAGTACATGTACTTACTTAATATTACTCGGTACTTAAATGTATAATTACACTGTAAGAAGGACACTTAAAATAAAGTGTAACCCACTCTTCTTTTATCAGGTTAGCTGTAAGGCCCTGATGATCTGATGTGTGTAGTCAAGAACATCTGTGGTGTAAATCACAGTGGCTGGCATCTTACCTTACTTGCGTTGTATTAAGGAAATAACAAATACACCACAGGAGGCTGCAGAATTAACACCTGCATGAACAAAACAAACATGGTTTAGAACCAGTTATTTACCGAACAGCTTAATTTTGTTTATGACAAAAGTTATGACTTTGCCGTTAGCAAACTCATGCAAGTCCTGTCAATCCTGTCCCATCATTTCCTGTCCTCTCTCGGTCTCTCTGCAGCATTGTGAATGAAAATGGAAAAGGCCATTTTAAATAAAGAAGTATTTGATGCAGACGCACAAAGCATAATAATCGCAATATGGTAATAAAGCCAAACACTACGAGTTTTCCTAAGCTGTGTGCTCATGTGCATTTCTACTCAAGAACAAGTAGAAGTAATCTGCAGTCCTTAAAATAAAACATTCTTCAGACCCGTGTGAAAAGGGCATCTTCTTTTGAAATATCTCTGTCTCTAAATACAACAAACACAAAGATTTCAAATTCAAATATTTTTACTTTTGACTTCAACCCTAGATCAACTTGCTTTAAAAGCATTTTCCTGAGTTTTAACCTGTTCTTCAGTGAACAATTGGTCCAAATAATTCAATCACATGTGTACACAAAAGATAGCTGAAATCCCTGCCCTTGATCTCAAGTCACCATCTCCATCATTGTGAAAGCAATCGTGACCTCAACATGAATGAAGGCTGGTGTTTACAGTATGAAACTATTGAAATCTGAAGCTGTGAGATGGGAATAAGACTGCCAGGGATGGTAAGATTAAAAGCTATTTGAGAAATTGCCATGCAAACCTGAAAATATCGGAACAGATGTTTTAGAAGCACTTGAATATAAAGTCATTAAAAAGAAGATGATGAATTGGGCACTGAATTCATGACCAGGCTGAACTGTAAAATAAATGCCTTAAATTGCATTAGTTGGTTTTGAACTTTGAAGTATTGACCTACACTGGTGTTGCATCTCAGATGGCAGATAAAGCACTATTTAGAATATGTTATCACATCGTGCACTTAAAGACAGAAACATATTAGGTTTGCATTATCTTATTGCAGAGGAGGTTAAGACTTGTCAACAGTTCATCAGGTTGTTCGCCAGCTAATTCAGCTAAAGTTAATGAAGTCAACCAGGAAAAAAAAAAAAGAAAAAAAAAAAGGTAATTCTGTGTACTGATATTGCAAAATTTGTGGCTGATGTATTATTTCTAACATATTCTGCATAATAAGGGTGCCTGGCCGATCATTAAACCGCAGCTTTTGCTTAGCCTTTT